>OX383954.1:4087758-4568394 GCA_947532085.1 Elegia similella | reverse complement strand
GTTGCTGACGTCATAATCCGCCATGTTAGCAAAAATAAGTCAACTTGTTAAAATGATGTACAAATCCAAAAGTGAATAAAGAACATTTTTATTATTATATTATTATTATAAGCCTAGACCCGAACCCGCCCCCCCCCCCCCTTTTGCTGCTTACGTAATATTTGAATGACCCCTTATTTTTTTTCTAAGTAAAGTTTCTTTATTGTTTGTAATGCCTTGTTATTGGGGACTAGTATTGTAAATAAAAGAAAAAAAAGCAAGATAAATCTATTATATTATATATGAAATATTTACAAAATTGATACTTATTTACATAATGTACCTAGATAATCTAAAATAATGTTATTGTATCTCGAAAATAATGTTTACAACCTTTGTACAACAATTTTTACCCCTTGCGGGGTAGACAGAGCCTAGGTCTGTAAGACCTTATGGCCACATTTAGCATGTTGGAGGGCGCGTAGATGGAAAACGGAATCAAAATAGTGATGGGTTGCTAGCCGCATCGCCTAATGACATGATTCCACAGATTTTTGCCCATTCCCTCGATTGGCTTTTACGATCTGCGCGGGAAGAGAAGCAGCTGGCACATTCTATGTTTTTTCTATTCGCCCAGACCGGCATGGAAGTACTAAATAAGAATGTACATAAAATTCGATATACGTATATACATACAAATTACGTTTTTCCCTTACGAGGTGGACAGAGCCTGTGATAGAGACTAGATCCCTAAAGACCTAAAACTACAAAATATTTGTAATAAATTAAGAAATAAAATATGGTGAAAAAATTTCATGCGGGCGGGACTTGAACTGGCGACCTAGGTACGACCTATGCTCTGCCATCTGAACTACCGCACAATTCAATCTCGGCGCCGAAGTTCTCCACCATATCCCATTTGGGGAAATATTATGATTAATATGTATAAGGGGTTATACGTATTAATTATAATATTTAATAAATAATAGTTAAAATAAGGTCACGGTTGCCGAATGGTACTGGATAGATATATTATTACAATTATATTATTAGATACTATAGAGAGAGAGATACCTCTCCAACCCGTCTAACCCGCTGGTCAGACGGGTAGAAGAGTGTAGGCCAAATCCTCTGTCTGCTTTGGCCAAGTATGGCTCCGGTAGTACAGAGAGGGTCATGCTCCTGCATTGGAGACTAAAAAGTCCTGATGATGATGACGATAATGAGAGATAACCTCATGGCTACGTAGTAGGTGTTTATAAAGTGAAAACCTCTTAAGCGGTGGCTTATTTTTAAGACTTAATGTCAACTCTCCTTGGGAATGCTGTTGTTGTTACCAATATATTAATGTACCTAATCTTTTAATTAAATGTATATTTCACCAATATATCAATTTTTGGAAGGAGTTTCCATAGCAATACAAAAAAAATAATTATGCAATCATCATCATCATCAGGTCCTTTGGTTGGCCTACACTCTCCATGCTGGCCAGACGGGTTGGAGAGGTGTCTTAGATGTTTATAAGCTTTATTTAGCTTGTATTTCCTAAGTCGCCTTCTACGACATCCACGGGAACACTTGGAGTGGTCCTATTCTACTCTGCCGGATACCACACGGCTAAATTATGCAATATGATTATTCTTTTACATTTTCCAATATTTTTACAAAATCATCCCATAGACAAAAACCGTCTTTGACAAACGGACAGTCCTCCAACTCTAGTACATGAAATTGAGGGGGATTGTGCAAATTAAGTTCTATGCCATTCCTCAACTGTTCTGTTGACTGATACACATAATTAATTCTTAATAAATATGTTTTATTTTTTACATCGAACCATTTCTCAAACATAATTTTCCCTCCAACTGGAGTTACTTCATTTTGATTGTGTAAAGAATATGGTTTAAATTTCAAAGCCTTTAATACAGTGTAGATGTTCGCGTCATGACCCATTATCAGAGTAACTTTGGGTCCGTCTTGCCATATCCTTGACATATATCTTATTAATGGCATTGCTATATCAGTAGCAACTATTGTTGTATTCAAAATAACATTATGATATTGTCTACTTAATTTCATTATAGTTGTCCATTTGTCTTTGGTCAATTCTCCCCAAGCTACTTGATTTTGTTGAAATCCTTCGTAATTTTCCATTATAAAAGCATCAATGGCTGAATTTGCTATTTTTAATGGCCCTGACAAATTTGGTTTGAAACCGACTTTTACATCAACAATTTTGTTGCTATCTGTGCTTAAATTACATTGTTTATCTTTGATGCAAAGAGACGAATGCTTATAATCTAATATTTTATTAATACAATCAAAAGAACTATTTAATTGCATATTTTTTAAACGATCTTTCATCTGTTTTATAGCAATATTTCTAAAAACATCTGAGTTATTATGTATCACTGGATTGAATATTGGATCCATGGTTGTATTAGAATGGTGAACAGTAACATTACATCCAGGAAAGGCCTTAGAAATAAAAGCTTGAGCAGATGCCATTGTCCGTTGTTTAATATTAGCATAGGCATAGAAATTTTCTTCAGTCGGACATCCAGATAACATACCTTCTTTTTTTAACCACATCGAGAAATACTCCCCCATAAAACCTTCTACTTTATATCCCTTGGCAGTTAAATATCCACTTTCTTCTTTCCACTTAGGCCAGTTCTTTGGTGTCATTGATGTCAAATATTTAGATAAAGGAGTCCGAACACTATGCCTGCTAAAAATAATAACTTGTTCTAATTTTAAACTTTCCTCAGCACTAGCAAAAACACTGGCACAAAATAAAAAAAGAAATTTTAATTTCATGTTAGCACCAAAGAGGATATAGACTGATGTTGTCACTGTGTAGGTATGTTTTATACTTTTAAAAACTTGAATTGACGATCGAATTGCATAAGTACTTGTGTACTTACAATACACATGATAATGATGACGAGTATATTAATAGTGAAAGTCGTTATCTAACGATGTTCTTTGTTCGGAATAAACAGATGTTTCTATAGCTACGATATGTACAATGTGCAGTATTGAATTACGTCATAAATAAATGATACATAGTTTAAAACATTATATACCTCCAATACTCACATGATACATGCTTGATATCATTATTTTAAAGAAATGTTTAGTAAGCAAAATAAGGTATTTCATATCTAAATAAAACCAAAATACAAAATTCAACACAAACAGATGTTTTTCTTTACATTTGATATTGACATTGATCTGATCAACAATTGTGTGACATTGACAGTATTTTTTTTTCACATTTGTTTTACGGCATTTGGCTTTCTATGCCTTTTAGCCCTTCATATTTTTTACGTGTTATCAACGAAATGGTGGTGTTATTAATTTCGTTGATTCAATGGAGCCCCACGAATCCACTGGTTTGATCATAGACGCAGTAGCAGTAAGGCGAGCGACCACCAGCCCGTTATGTAAATCTCACTACAGCCGCACCATGACACTTTATTTTAGTTATTCCACTCATTGTTCATAAACATGAGCATTTATAACATAAAATTACACCGATTTCACATTATAACGTCCACTAAAAGCAATTTGCAAAACAATCCAAAACAAAAACCGTGCGTCTAGTCTAGTCTAGTCCACCGAAATTCCCGCCAAGAACTCCAGTCCAGACATTGACAGCTAACGGCGTTGAAAGTTTATCGGACTTAGGAATCTGAATTTATTGAGTCACGTCAAAGCCGGTTGGAATTTAATGTTGTGTTGGATAATTACTAGTTAATTGATCATATTCTACCGAAGTCATTTAATATAAAAATATAATTAATAAGTATATGTAAGTATGTATATTAATAAATGAATTGATACAGTACAAGAAATTAAAAAGTGTTTTTGTACATACTCTTGACCTTCTTTTTCCGTTATCTATCACCTCTTATGTTCTCATTACTGTATGTAACATTGGTAATACAATACAACAAGTAATGAAAGTCGGCTAAAACGGACCTGTCTCATTTCCCGTGTCGGATTCGAAAACATAATGACGTACCCACAAACTAAATAGGAATCCAAGACGTACCTACGCGCGGCGACCACCCCGGCCGGGATTACTATTTTTGAAAGTATGACAATCGGTCTTCGAGCGATTTTTCCATACAAAAATCGTTCGAAGACGATTGTCATACTTTCAAAAATAGTACTCCGGAGCAGTAAAACCGGGTAAATCCAATAGGACGACGCCCGTTTTGATAACCCTAAGGAGTAACCCTGTGTTCGTTCACCGACTTCATCGAAAGAATCGTATAAGCAAAGTTGGATATTATTATTATTATAGAAAATACTACAGTGCGGCTGCTATGTGGATGGAGACTGGGATTTGAAATAGTAAACTCTTTATTGCACGAAAAACAATACAAAAAATAGTAATAATAATAAAAACTTTATTTGCCAACACATTACATTTGTAGGTATTACAGTAGATACAGATCTTAGGACAAATCGAAACCATCTTAATCTGGGTGACCATCCCTGAATAGTGAAATTGACAATTTATGCACAATAGGCGGCCTTATCGCTTCTGCAATAAATATAAATAAATAAATATATACGGACAAATCATACAGATTGAGCTAGCCCAAAGTAAGTTCGAGACTTGTGTTATGGGATACTAACTCAACGATACTATATTTTATAACAAATACATATGTATATAGATAAACATCCAAGACCCTGGCCAATCTGAAAAAGATCATTTTTCATCTTGACCTGACCGGGGATCGAACCCGGGCACCTCGAGTCGCAGGCTGGCGTGTTAACCACTGCGCCACGGAGCTCTTCCAGGCAACCAAAATGAGCAGAAGAAGGAGATATTATAACAAAGTACTTTGTTACTTATCTTAGGTACTAAAGTAAAGACAGTGAGATCAAAGGAAAAGAAAAGAGAAATATTTTAAGGTAAAGTACTAAATGAAGTATATAAACATTATAAATAAATATAAAAATACCTAAGTAAAGATAGCTATATACATCTATCTTGTAAACAATGAATTTATCATTTGGTACGTAATGAAATGAAACAAAGAAACATTGAAATAAGTAATTTATTTCAAATATTACAAAAATATAAAACTAAAATTAAAAATAAGTACAAAATAAATGCCACATTCTTTCAAAAAGTATTTAAATAACATGTTTTGATATTTTATGTTATTGATTTGAGTAGGAAACTAGATTTCAGCTAGTGCCTACAGTGGCGTATCTATACCACCTAGTGCCCTTGGCAAACTAATACAATGGGCCCCTTGAGACTGGAATCAGTGCCCATCCCCGCTCTCTTCACCCAAAAATCAACAAACAACAGTGTGACGTCGTCATTCAAATAGATTTTTCCTGTTTATTACTGTTATAAGTGGCCAGTGTTTTCACTTATTAGTACGCGCCAATCCAGCTGGATTTGCTTCTATCTAAAGATATCCAGCTGGATTAAAAATGCAGTTGTGGCCACGCTACCGGAATTTGCTAGTAGCATGCAAGGGCCAGCTCGTCTGGGAAGTACCACATTATCATGGAAAATCGACGTTGAAGTAGAAGCTTTACCGCTTCTTTGCTTCGTTCTGTGAGTGAGAGCTAGAGGCTCATCCTCGCCTCTCTTTTGAAGTTTTAAAAGAAGTTTCTATATAATATATTAAAAAATGCACAACGTTTAGGTATGGTCAAGTTTTCACTTCTGCTCCTGGAATGCAACCCGTTGTTTTTTTCAAGTAAGTCTCACTTTTGTTCCTTTGACGATCGCGGGTCAAACTACTTAGGTGATTCAAGTGAGCTGATCGAGCGCATTGTCGGCGCGCGTGCTACGCCCCTTGCCATTTTTAATGTCTTTGTTGTTCTGTGACTGAGGATACTCAGCAACGCTATTAGCTCGGGCTTCAATAACAACCATGCACGCTTCTTAATTGACTCCAATTGAGTGCATAAAATGTCACAATAACGGTACGTGTACGTGAATATAGCTTAATATAGTTTAGTTATGTATGTAGTTTCAAATGATGCTTGCGCTATGCACTGAAAAAACAACGGGTTGCAGAAGTGAAAACTCCGGGCGGTAGAAAGAGAGGGGATATTACTTCCTCTCCTTCGCCGCGCCGGCGGTCTCAGGTCACGTGTACATTGTCCATATAACGAATTTTCGATCACGTCACATGTCCTGAGACTCCTGACGCGAGTTTTACATTTTTTATCCATCTCAAATCGTGCATAACGCCGCTAAAGAAGATTTCTCTTCAAAAATAATAAGCGCCATAAGTGATGTATAGAACAAGGTGGAAAACAGAAGGGGAGGCTTTTGCCCAGCAGTGGGACATAAATTACTAATAAAAAAAAAGTGATGTATGGCGCTTGGAACCATCGTGAGTTCGCTGTGTATGGTGCTCCCACGGGTAAGTAATCTATACATATAATAAAACAGTAAAATTATTTTGTCTGTACATTTCGAATTTTTGACTGAAATGGATAGAGGGACACTTAAAAAGAATAATAGAAAGCAAAAAAATTTTTTTGGAATTTCTTGTCTGTCTGTCTGTCTGTCTGTCTGTCTGTCTGTCTGTATGTATGTATGATCACGATTATCTCCTAAAATACTGAACCGATTTACTTCAAACTTTCACCGATTGCTTTGTTTTAACTCAGTTTAACATTTAAAGTTTGTTTCATCAAAATCGGTTCATTAAAAAAAAAGTTATCGTCATTTGAATGAACTCAAGGCATGAGTTTGCCTGCAAACATATAGCAAAAATAAAATAAAATAATAAGTGACATAAGAAAATTAAAATCCAAAGTCAATTCATCATCATTATACGACAGCATTACCACCTATCCATACTATCCATAGTAATCCATACTAAAAATAAAAGCTTGTAAAAAAGGAGAAGCTGACTGACTGACTGACATATCAACGCAGGACCTAAACTATAAGGGTTAGGAACTTGAAATTTTGCACAGGGGTTCCTTTTATAACGTAGGGGAGCACTAAGAAAGGATTTTTGGAAATTCATCTCCTTAGGGGGAAAAACGGGTTGCAAAGTTAGTATGAAACTTTGTTGTTTTTGAAGTTATTCGAATGAAATTCAGCATGAAGGTTCTTTACTGAAAGGTATGAAACACGAGTAAAATATTTTACTCAAAAATCATCCCTTTCATTTATTCATTTCGAGTAGGTGTCACGGTCAATCGACCATGCACACCCTGGTGTCAGAGTTCTTTGGAACCGCCTCTCGGCCTCTGACGTGGTTCCTTAAGGCATGAAACACGAGTAAAATATTTTTCTCAAAAATCATCCCTTATAGGGATATAACGGGGATGCAAAGTTAGTATGAAACTTTCCGTTTTTGAAGTTATTCAATTGAAATTCAATATTAAGGTGTTTCATTGAAAGTCATGAACTAATGTATTCCGGGTTCAACTAATAATTCTACTGTTCCTGAGAAATCGACACTTATGCGGGCGGAGCTGCGGGCCAAAGGTAAACCTTATATATCAACGCACAGCCGAAACTACTGTGCGCAGAAACTTGAAATTTGGCACAGGGATTCTTTTTATGATGTAAATGAGCACTAAGAAAGGATTTTTAGAAAATCAAAGGGGTTGAAGTTTTATGGAATTTTCTCATTTCTGGACTTAGAAGTTTAAAAGTAGGTACGCAAGTTCTCAATTAAAATTAAAAAAGATCTGTTTAGGTGAACCAGACAACATTCTCCCTTGAAGGGGTAAATAGGGGGTAAAGTTTGTATGGAATTTTTTCATTTCTAGACTTAGAGGTATGAAAATAAGTATATACGTTCTAGGTTACAATTGAAAAAGATCTGTTTAGGTGAAATGTACAAAATTTACCCCTTAAGGGATAAGGGGGGGGGGGGGGGGGATTGTATGTAAATTTTCTCATTTCTGGACATAGAAGTATAAAAATAAGTATATATGTTTACGTTGAAATTAAAAAGACCTGTGTAGTTAAAATGGTCGAAATTTCCCCTTGAAGGGGTAGAATAGGTGGGGTAAAGTTTGTATGGATTTTTTTATTTACTTAGAAATATAACAATAAGAAGTTCTCTATTACAATAAAAAAATATCTGTGTAGGTGAAATGGGCAAAATCCCCTCCTTAAGGGCTAAAGATCTATGCAGGTGAAATGTATTAAATTCCCCCTTACGGGGAAAAAGCAAAGGGGCAGGGGTTTGTGTGGAATTTTTATCATTTCTACTGTTCCCAAGGGAACGACATTAACGCGGGCGGAGCCGCGGGCAACAGCTAGTATAACATATAAACACAAAATATATATCATTTAACATAAATATCAACGAAACATATAATTTTGGTTAGTATAATTATCAAGTAAGATAAAAATCGAAAGAAATAACTTTAAAATAACTAAAATCTTTAATTATAACAATCATTCAACATATCAAACCTTTATTATACCGTTTTATTATTATAAACTTTAAAACATCGATTAGTTGTTATGTATCATAAACTTTATATATACATATGAGTACGGATAATAATCATTGGTTATACGAATTAATTGGTAGAAGATTCTCAATAAACCTAATAATTAAATTTAAAAAAAAACCTAGCATCTCAAACAATTTTATTTTACGAGTTTCTTTCATATATCCAAAGTTCTCCATTATATCTTCAACAAATTAAAATGGGAACTATATGGTAGTAAAGGCATTTAGCTAAAAAAGAAATATCAAAATCGGTTTACAATTGGCGAAGATATCGTGTAACAAACATACATAAAAAAGAAACATACAGTCAAATTGAAAACCTCCTCCTTTTTTGAAGCCGTTTAATAAATTATCTTATTTATTTTTATAGAACGCCTAGGTGAAAATTAATAGGAACCTGACGAATAAAACAAGAAAAGATAACATTATATTAAAACGAAAATCTGAATATTACGTGTGAATTTCTTCTCTAATATAAGTATAAAAAAAAAAATAGGTATACCAAATAAATTTAAAAAAAATTGTGATACATACAAAATGCGCGCGCATTTTGTATGTATCACAATTTTTTTAAGTATTTCATACTTTGTCTTAATATTTACATGCAATAAAATATTGTAATAAGTTCTTTTGTTTGTTATAGTTTTTTGTAATCCTATGAAGTTAATGACTTCTTGTATTACTTTCCGTTGGCTTTACTGATGAAATCGATTACCTATTATTAGTTATTCGATAGTCTGTTTGAATGACGCACCTTTTGCTGGCTACTCCGATTTTTTTACAAGAAAATGAAGTTTATGAGCTTGCGCAAATATGACTTATTTCGTAGGTATTACTGAAATAATTCAAATTCGCAAAATAGACATGGGTCTATACTAATTAGCTGGTATATTTTCTCTGCTATATATTTTTAATACGTATGCATTTTATAGATTATGATTCATATTTATTTTAAATACTATACTTTTTGAATGGTATACATTTTGGCAGGTATACTGCACAAGTTGTATAACAGGTGATATTTAGTATTCATAAACGTTATAAAAAATGAGTTTATGCTTTTCGTATTGAAAATATTATAAATGTTATAGCTTTTATGAATATAATCAGTAATGATTATATCAAGTTAACATTATATCTTTTGAACTTTATTGAAATGAAAATATATAATTTGTTATTATATCAATCAATACGCACCCTGCTCCACATTCACTAACTAATGTTAACAATTGTTACATTTTGTTAGGAACTGTTAGATGTTAAAAGTGCTCCTACACTGATAGAAAATGTTAACTAATATTTAACGTACGCTATCCCCCGCACTCTCCGCATACCCCGCTGACAGCTGTATAAAATGTTTACAAACAAAAGATAACAAATGTTTTATTTTGTCACAATTTGAATAATAATACACTTATTTAACTAGGTTAAGAATTTGACAAAGTGTTTTTTAAAAAAGATACCTTTATTTATTCAATTAAGAGGCCTTTGACACTTGTTTGGCTGACTCACTCGCACAATCAAATTTTATTAAAGATTATTAAAAAATGTGTCTCATTTTTTTAAAAGTGTTTCAATATTATCCTAGTTATCTATATCGTGGATATTTTGAACATGTTTTTATACTGATTAGACATTGACTACATCGCAAAGTAGTTGATCAAAACTTTAAAAACTTTGCTCAACTAATTTACAATGTAGTCATATCTACACAATACAAAAAAAATGTCTAAAATATCCATGCTATACTTATCTAGAATAATAATTAAACACTTTTGAAAAATGAGACATATTTTTTAATAATCTATAAAAATGTTTGATTGTGCGAGCGAGACAGCTAATCAAGTGTCAACAGCCTCTTAAGAAATAAAGATACCTATATAACATTACCTAACATTTGATCACAATGATACAAAACATTTTTTAACATTGTGATCAAATGCTTGATAACGTTGGTAAACATTTTCTAACATCAGTGTCGGAGCACTATTAAGAGAGTAAGCTTCACGCTGTCTGCAAGCTCACAGAGCTACTAGTTAATTTGATCACAAAAAAAGCCTTTAGGCAGCAATGAACATGGACATCCACCATGGCGGCTTCTCAACCCAAGCTTTCAACTTCTCTCTAGACGGCATTAACAAACTATCCTTTTTCTTTGGCTCAGGCACTTTAGAGTAATTGAGCAATACATTACAATCGACAGTTTGATGCAATAACGAATCTCTTGTTCTTATTTCTACGACACATTCTGCGTTCGACGGTTCTAACTTAGGCCCTTTAACTTTCATTGGATCTATAACGTTCTCTGTATATTTGTTTGTGCATGTTGTTGTATAAACTGTTGTGTTAGTCACAGTTACGTCATTAGGTACATTAATGTTATTTATAGGTATATTAATGTTTCCTGTTGTTGTTTGATTGACTGGTACTAAATGTCCTGTAGAATTCATATCCATTGTGCTGTTTATAGTAATATTGGGCTTAATTGTAGTTGTACTGATGGGGTTATAATGATAATCTTCGTGGAAATTCTTTGGAAGACTAGATAGCGTTTCATCGTGCAGCTGTTTTGCTAAATTTGTATAATCTTGTATTCTGGGAGTTGTTATTGTGGTATTTTGAATGACTGGCACTAGATGTCCTGTAGCGTTCATGATCATAGTAATATTAGGCGTGGTATTATTACTGAGCGGTGTCAAATGTGTAACATTATTTGTCAAGTCTGTATAATTATTTACAGTTTTTGTAATATTAGTCGTAGGGTTTGTAACATTTTGCGTCATAGTAGTATTTGTAATATTAGTCGTAGGGTTTGTAACATTTTGCGTCATAGTAGTATTTGTTATAGTAGTGATGTTGTTAGTCGTAACAGTTGTCACATTTGTACATACCGTTTCATTGACTGTTGGGACAGGTTTCTTCTGAGCACCCTCAGTGAATGTTGAAACGATTTCGCAAGGAACTCTAAGTATTTGTTCTTGATTATTCTCCTTAACCTTAAGAGTACACTGAGCTTCATCTACAGGTCTGGAATTCGCATATCCAGGTTGAGTTTCGTACCTTCTCCTGTAATAATCGTCGTGGTAGTAATGATGAATGTGGTGATCGTGGCTTCTGCCCAAATTGTATAACGCAAGTCCAGTTAAAATATCGTTATATCTGCTGTTAGAATTTCTGTAGTCTTGTATGTAAACGTATTGGGGAGAGGAATAGTAATTGGGGACGTAATAAGGAGTGTGATAGTTTGGAGTATAACTGTTGGAGTGATAAGTATGATGAGGGTGGTAGCCTGATCCATAGTTCCCGTTGTTGGTATTGTAGGTATTTTTCGGGTATGTTGGTGGAGGAGTATGTGTATATTTAGGACCAGAAGATCCAGAGAGGCCAGTGTTAGAAGCGGGATAGCCATGAGTATTATATCCACCGTTAGATGGTGGTTCGTATCCTACGTTCGAAGGTGGTATATAGTTGTTGTTAATTGGTTTATGGCCAGACCCTGATAAACCTGGAGATTGTGGATAAGAAACTCCTGTATTTTGTGGAGGCTTGTAGACAGGTTTTGAGGTACCAGACATTCCTGTCCCTGTTGGATAACTTGGTTTCTGCCCACTTCCAGATAATCCTGAAGATGAGGTAGGATAAGAACCAGAATTAGGTTTACTTCCTGATACTGTATTTAATGGAGTTATGTGCACAGGTTTAGAATTAGACCGTGACCCAGACCCAGACAAACCAGAAGAAGAGGTTGGATACATACTAGAACTAGGCTTATTGCTTCCAGACAGCCCTGATGAAGATGTCGGGTAGCTAGGTTTAGATGAAGGGTATGTAGGGGCTTGTGGTGGGCCTACAGGTTTTCCTGGAGGGTATCCATAACTAGATCCTGAAAGGCTTGAGCCGGAGGTTCCTGAAGGCTTCGACGCTGTTCCTAGCGGGATCAGAGGCACAGGTTTTACGTAACTTGGTGATATAACAGATTGGCTAGGCTTTGAGCTCCCTGATAGGCCAGAAGAACCGGGATATCCGTGTGAACTTCCAGAAAGCGAGCTTCCTGAACCGAAAGAGTATGATGGCTTGCCAGATCCAGAGAGTCCTGACGAAGATCCTGGGTAGCCGTGACTCGTTGGCTTGCTGTTACTTCCCCACAAGGATCCAGTGCCGAAGGAAGAACTTCCAGTGCCGAAGCCAGAACTGCCGCTGCCGTAGCTTGAATGACTTCCACTGCCAAAGCTGGAACTGCCACTCGAACTCCCAAAGCCCGAGCTTCCACTGCCATAACTTGAGTGGCTCCCTCCAGAACTGGAATGTCCGCTTCCATAACTCGAGTGTCCGCCTCCATAACTTGAGTGTCCGCCTCCATAACTCGAGTGTCCGCCTCCGTAGGAGTGTCCACTGCTGTGGGAATGTCCGCTCGAGTGACTACGGCCTCCTCCCCCTCGTCTACATTCAATATTGGTTATTAAAATAACGCACAGAAGGCCCAGCACGACGCTGCGGGCCATGGTGCCGCGTGAGACTGGTGATAAAAATTCCCAGTTGGATTTAATTGGATAACGTCAGCTCGGATAAATAGCAGTATAGATAAACGAACAGTAGGTTAAGTCGTAGTCATTAGTAGAGTAATAAACATATAATTTATGAACTACTAGCGGCTCGCCCTGGCTTCGCACGGGTATATGTAGGTATTTGATCTATAGCCTATGTTCATCTGGGATAATGTAGGATTCTAATGGCGAAATTTTCAGTAGTTTCGGAGCCTATTCAATGCAAACAAACAATCAAATCGTTCCTCTTTATAATGTTACTGTAAAATGTAGATGTAGATGTAACCATTGCTCTTTAGCAATGGTGCCTCATGGTGTTGGCTCATTAGCGACGTGTTTCACAGTTTTGTTTAGATTTCTTTAGTTCTTAAAAAATATATATGTGATAATGTGAAATGTCATAAGTACATTACCATCTAACGAGAAAATGTCATCATCATCATCAGGTCCTTTTAAGTCTCCACTACAGGAGCACGACCCTCTCTGTACTACTAGAGCCATACTTGGACAGAGCAGCCAGAGAACTTGGCCTACACTCTCCACGCTGGCCAGACGGGTTGGAGAGGTTTCACAGATGTTTATAAGCTTTGTTTAGCTTGTATTTCCTAAGTCACCTTCTACGACATCCACGGGAAGACTTGGAGTGGTCCTATTCTACTCTGCCGGACACCACACGGCTAACACGGCCACACGGTAATGCATTAATTGTTGATTAATTTCTCTAACTAAAATATTATAAATGCGAAAGAGCGTCTGTTTGTTATGCTTTCACGTCTTAATTCTTAACCAGTAAATTAAAGAAGTTGCATTTATGTTCTTAAGAGCATAAAATACCTTTTATTCCGTCGATCAAGTATTAATATGTAAAAACCAGTAAAAATCCGGCCAAGTGCGAGTCGGACTCGCGCACGGCTCCGTACCGTTATATATTAAAAAAAAAGTACTTTTTCTCGGGATAAAAGATAGCCTATGTCCTTCTCCGCACTCCAGACAACTTGTATACAAAATTTCATGATGATCAGTTCAGTAGTTACGGCGTGAAAGCGTAACAAACAAACAAACAAACAAACTCACTTTCGCATTTATAATATTAGTAATAATAAGAAAAGGATTTACTTTTAAAATTAGTAAAAGATCAACTCAACCGATTCACGTCAGTAATTTAATGGCACGAATCGGTTGAGTTGATCTTTTCGTTTACTGGCAGTAAACGAAAAAACCGGCCAAGTGCGAGTCGGACTCGCGCATGAAGGATTCCGTGCCGTTATCTTTAAAAACCGGCCAAGTGCAAGTCGAGTTGATCTACTGAATTTGTATGTACTGTGGCCCGTACTGATACAAAGGGTCAAAGAGTAATTAAACATGGAGTCAGTATTTTTTGTGTCTTATCAGACGAAGTGGTACATAAACATATTATTTTTGACTCACACAGTCCATGGCACACATGATCAATAATTTTTGACGTCAACATCTTATAAATCGATGAACGCCGTCTGCACGCACGATAAAATGTCACGTTCCGTATGTAAGTGTGTGTAAACGTAACAAGCGATAGAAAGGCACGATCGCCCTAAGCGTTCGGGTTGTAACGCATCTATCTCTCTTCCACCGTTATCACGTAAAATCCGTGGTCCAGTGGTTAAGGCGTTTGCCTGTAGACCCGGGGGTCGTGGGTTCGATTCCCACGGGATGCCTCCCATAATAAATTATATTATTATATAATATTTTATCCATAATTTGTTTAGTTGCTTCCAGTTTGGTTAGAACATTGCAGGCTTGAATCACCTGATTGTCTGTTAGGCACTTTAAGCCGTTGGTCCCGGCTGCCATCTGGTAGTCGTTAAAGGAACCACGTCAGTGGCCGAGAGGCGGTTCCGAAGAACTCTGACACCAGGGTGAGCATGGTTGATTGACTGTGACACCTACTCGAAATGATGATGATGATCACGTAAAATTATCGTTCGTAAACCGACTTTACAGGCAACAATTGATTTGACGAGCTCCGTGGCGCAGCGGTCAACACGCCAGCCTGCGACACGGAGTGACCGGGTTCGATCCCCGGCCAGGTCATGATGGAAAATGATCTTTTTCAGATTGGCCTGGGTCTTGGATGTGTATCTATATATCTATTTGTTATAAAATATAGTATCGTTGAGTTAGTATCCTATAACACAAGTCTAGAACTTACTTTGGGGCTAGCTCAATCTGTGTGATTTGTCCGTATATATTTATTAAGGGTTTTTTAACATATCTTGCTTGAGCCTAGCACTGGACCCTCTTAACGCATCTGTATTTTAAATGTCATAATTTGATTAATTTTGAACCGTTTTTGAAATATAATTTTTGATTTAAAAATTACCAATCCCATTGTCTGGTCCCGTTTTTACCCTTTGGGTACGGAACCCTAAAAACAGAGACTCAATGGAGCGTAATATGTTTTGTATTAAACGAACAGTCAGAAATACCACCCTACGCTCCATTACACACGTGGTAGATGTTGGCAAAAAGTCTGGCAAGCTAAAGTGGGACTGGGCGGGTCACGTGTGTACCACCAGGACAGATGGGCCCATATAGCCTTAACCTTATGGACTCCGACAGACGGAAAAAGAAAGAGAGGAAGACCCAGAGCAAGATGGTCGGATGAATTAAATTACTATGAGAGAAACTGGAAGTGCGAGTCGGACTCGCGCACTAAGAGTTCTGTATATTATATATAATAAGTTTGAAATTATTAAAAATATATTTTTTTATATGCTGTAACTTAAAATTTATGCTTTTCGCAATTTTTCCTTTATCTGTGCTATAAGACGTTGCTTCGTACTAAATTTCAAGATTCTGAGTTCACGGGAAGTATCCTGTAGGTTTTGATTCCCTTGCAAGTGTAGAAAAATTATTAAAAATATTTTTATTATATGAAATTATAAAAAATTTATGCTTTTCGCAATTATTCCTTCATCTGTGCTATAAGACGTTGCTTTGTACCAAATTTCAAGATTTTGAGTTCACGGGAAGAACCCTGTAGGTTTTGATTCCCCTGCAAATGTCGAAAAAACACAGAAATTTGCGGCATTAACGGCTGAATCTTTTGTTTGCGTTGGCTCAGAAGCTTGATTTTTCACAGCTCCAAGGGACAGTAGACCTGAGTATTTAATAAGAATTTCAGCTTGATCATCATCATCATATCATCATATCAGCCGCAAGAAGTCCACTGCTGGACATAGGCCTCCCCCAAGGATTTCCAATACGACCGGTTGGAAGCGGCCTGCATCCAGCGTCTTCCTGCGACCTTAGTCAGGTCGTCCGACCATCTGGTCGGTGGGTGTCCGACGCTGCGCTTGCCGGTACGTGGTCGCCATTCGAGAACCTTTCTGCCCCATCGGCCATCGGTTCTGCGCGCTATGTGCCCCGCCCACTGCCACTTCAAAGAGCTAATCCGCTGAGCTATGTCGGTGACCTTTGTTCTTCTACGGATCTCCTCATTTCTGATTCGATCTCGCAGAGAAACACCGAGCATAGCCCTCTCCATAGCTCTTTGAGCGACCTTGAGCTTTCTTATGAGGCCCATAGTAAGGGACCACGTTTCGGACCCGTAAGTCATCACTGGTAACACACATTGATTATAGACTTTCGTCTTCAGGCACTGAGGTATTTTGGACGAGAAGACATGGCGGAGCTTCCCGAACGCTGCCCAGCCGAGTCGGATTCGTCGAAACACCTCGTCCTCGAAGCTGGAACTGCCAACCTGGATCAATTGACCCAAGTAGACATATTGGTCCACAGCTTCAAGGACGGAGTTCCCAACAAATACCGGTGAAGGCACAACAGCTTGATACCTCTTCGCTTTCCTGAGAAAAGGGTCTTGACAGACATACAGACAGACAGACAGACGGACAAACGAGTGATCATATAAGGGTTCCGTTTTTTCCTTTTTAGGTACGGAACCCTAAAAAGATCATTTTCCACCTTGACCTGACCGGGGACCGAACCCGGGCACAGGGTGTCACAGGCTGGCGTGGCTCGCCCCGTGGCGCAGTGGTTAGTAAAAATAAAAATAAATTTATACTAACATATTTACTTCGCTATAACAAGGATCTACATCAGTCTTATTACTGTTCGCATAGTGTCCTTTAAATATGTTTGAGTATTCTTCACATCCATTTCTGTGTATTTCCACATATCCTTCGTCAAAATGTTCGTTCATGTTATTCGTATCAAATTTTTGTATTTCATCATATGTAGGTTCATTTATTTGAAGATTATTAGCATTAGAATAAGTTAATTCAGCAGTTTTTGCTTCATTTCTAATACTTTTAGGCAAAACTTGAGAATACAACTGCTTGTTCTCAGATTCTAATGTCGTGTATTCTATTCTATTTCTCTCATGTTTTGGGATAGGCTGAGAGTATAATACTTCGAGAGATAACGGAGCAGCTGAAGCATGAGTAGTGTTCTGCTGGATGATGTGTGGTCTGCAGTATATTTCTTCTGTATCGGTGTTCAGGGAAGTAACTGGATTGTCATTTTTCTGTGGAAGAAAAGTAAGTGTATTTGTTATAATTTTAATTTTGTTATTTTACATTATTTTAACACATATTTTTAATTAAATCTACACGGTGAAATTTTGATCGTTCTGGACCCTTAAAGGGATGATTCAGCCCGTCAATATAAACAACTTTTTCTATGGGACCAATGCTGGGAACTCAAAAATAAAAACGGGCAGTTCCATACAAAAAATTTCGGCATTGGTCCCATAGGAAAAGTTGGTCATTTTGATGGTCTGAGTCACCCCTTTAAGGGTCCTAACCGATAAAAATTTATATTATTATAAATAAATAAATAAATATATACGGACAAATCACACAGATTGAGCAAGCTAACCCAACGATACTATATTTTATAACAAATACATATTTAGATAAACATCCAAGACCCAGGCCAATCTGAAAAAGATCATTTTCCATCTTGACCTGGCCGGGGATCGAACCCGGGCACTCCGTGTCGCAGGCTGGCGTGTTAACCACTGCGCCACGGAGCTGTCATTATGTATAACAATAAAAAACAACAATCTATAAAACATGTTGGTTTTTTCCCTCGTACAGCAGGATTGTGGAATGGGCTCCCTCATTTCATTTCATTTCATTTATTCCTTAGAACATGGTGGTATGATGACAATCACGATGTTACATGTGTACACATATTCTGCCATAGCTGGCGTAGGAAATCTATGAGTGAATTTAATTATATAATAATGTTAGTACAGTATATTTTATTTCACGAGATAGATTATAAATATTGTTAATTTTATCACCATTGGATCGTCAGTCCAGTTATCTCAACATCACACAATGTCACATTTTCCATTAATCTTTTTCCTCCCTCCCAATGTTTTCCCTGTGTGCTATGACTTGGGGTCCTTCAAAAGGCGTGTTTACAGGTATCTTAAGAGTCTACAACGCATCAGCTCCTCTGGTGTTACAGATGCCCATGGGCGACGGTGACTACTTTCCATCAGGTGGCTTGTCTGCTTGTTGGCCGTCAAATATACATAAAAAAACAACCTAAAAAATAAAAAAACGACGAACCAGATACAACATAACGAGACAGGTCGTAGGTTATCAACTACTGGCCGGTAGTTGCAAGGTACGTCTGTTAGGTACTTACTTTTCCCAAATCCATCAATTTCTTTTATATCCTTCCCCAGCTTGGATTCTTGGAAGTGCTTCCGTAGTCAGCAGCGTCGAAAGCTCAAAAAGTCAAAGAAACTGCACTCACCAAGCGTAGTGAGTATGGCAAGATCCTCCCATGGAACGAAGTATCTTTGGGAGATGCGGCTGTAATGATGATGATGATGAAAATATTTACCAAGACAGTTTTCCTCTTCGAAATTCTGATGATGCAGAAAATTATGGTAACTGCAATGATCACAAGGGCCAAACCGGTCAGAATTGACTTGAACCAAGTTGTATCTGGAAATTTAAATGTTTTTATTGACTCAGTGGAGTTAATGAATTCGTTCTACCTTTTTCAGATAGCTTTAAAATCATTTTCTGCATCTTGCATTCTGCATGAATATTTTTTTTTGTTTTTTTTAATTTAATTCAAATTCATCGAGACCCGCCAGTTTGGCCGGACATTTTGATACAAAGGCCGGATAGTGCCGCCACCTTTGCCGGACATTTGGGAAAACCCGGGGTGCAAATCGAAACAGCTGTAATTTATTTTTTGTGGGCGCCCAATCGCCTTACCATGCCGCAATTTTTTTTAAGCCTAATTAAAAGCCGGACAGGCCGGACTCCGACTAATTTGGCCGGACACGCAACCTAAAAGCCTAATTGTGTCCGGCTTTCGGACGCCTGGCAACCCTACCTGCAATATTAAAATCGTATGCGTCGTAATTAGTCGATTCCCGCCTCCCATCATCTGTCCTCGTTGTGGACACGTTCTCAGGCGTTGATACTGTTGTTGGTGGGCCTGTAATTATAATAAATGAAAACAATATATGTTTCATTTAAATTAAACGCAAATATTTAAGAGTAAATCGTAAACTGTATTTCCATACAAGCCTAGTCCCCTAATTCCTCGCCGGATAGTACCAGTATAGCAATGATTTATTACAAAAAAAAGTCTATCGGCATATTAGCATGTGCCTATGTTTAATTTTTCCTTCAAAAACCTGAAAAATTGGTAAGAATTTCCGTTGCGTTCAAACATCAAGTAAATGCATTCAAAGCAGTTATATTAGAAAAAGAAAACATAGAAACACAGATATAGCTTATTTTAAATTTTTAATCAGAAAAGAAATTAAATCGGTTGAGTTTTGGAGAAGAAATCAGGGGACTACGAAGCGTTAATTTTGTGTAATTTTCATAGGTATATTCGGTCCGAGCTGCGGGGATTGATTGGGCACACAGTGCGACAGCAATAGATTTTACAAATACCTATTTTTCAATTCTCTCGAGCGCAATGTTTCCTGTCAAGGGCTGGTACAATTTTTTTTAAGAAATAGTGTTGCTAGGTTTGCAGGGACTATATAATTTGTAAATATTTATATATATTTTTTAAAGTAGTTCCATTTAAATTAAACGCAAATACATCCATACAAGCGTAGTCCCCTATTTCCTCGCCGGAAAGTACCAGTAGAGCAAAGATTTATTACAAAAAAAATATCTATCGGTATATTAGCATGTCCCTATGTTTAATTTTTTATTCAAAAACCTGAAAAATTGGTAAGATTTTCCGTTTCGTTCAAACATCAAGAAAACGAATTTAACGCGATTATATTAGAAAAAGAAAACACCAAACACAGATAGCTATATCTGTGTTATACTTTAAATTTTTAATGAGAAAATAAATTAAATCGGTTAAGTCTCCAAAAGAGAAGAAATCAGAGGACTACGAAGCGTTAATTTTGTGTAATTTTCATAGGTATTTTCGGTCCGAGCTGCGGGGATTGACAAAGAGTATATAATGGGGGTTTGATTGGGCACATCACACAGCGCGACAGCAATAGATTTTACAAATACCTATTTTTCAATTCTCTCGAGCGCAATGTTTCCTCTTAAGGGCTGGCACAAATTTTTCAAGACAATTTTTTTTAGTGTTGCTAGATTTTGTTTAGTTTCTTCAAACAGAATAATTATTTTTGATACGAAACATATAGTTATAGTGGCGGGTAAGACAAACTATGGCGACGCGTCGTCACGGCATGCGTCACCTCACCACGCTATATGATAGTATGTACAAATGTCATCATCATCATCATCATCATTACAGCCGCATAAAGTCCACTGCTCGACAAAGGCTCCTAAAGATTTCTTGTTCATGGGAGTCCTTGTCCGATAGCCCAGCTTGTGCACTTTTAAGAAGGAAGGGAAGGAATTTAGTAAAGTAAAGTTAAGGGAACAGGAAAAGACATTATTACCACACTTAAAGAGGGGTATATACCTGTCTTTTTGTGTGTAGTGGTTTTCCTAGATATTATATGATTATGATCATATCTTTTTGTTGTAGTTCCATCCTCTGGTACTCCGGGAATGCTGGGCACTGTTGAAATAAAATCCATATCATTACTCAACTCACATCTAGATAAGAAAAAACAGAAACTATGCACTCATGGAGTGCAACACATAAGCGGATTCCACTCCGGGAGTGCCGGCAGAAGTGAAAACTCCGCGCGGTAGAAAGAGAGGGGGATGAGGCATCTTCAAAAGGTTGATGAAAGAAACATCACATAAGGCAAGGATGTTTATTGGCTTAGCGTCAATAATGGAATAATACATCTTAACTTAAAACTAAATAAGAACTATTTCGTAAACATATTGCTTACACTTCACTCCATGCTACACGTGCCGGTGTCCCAGTTATTAACATATGTGTTTCGCAATGTACTAAAGTACAATATACTACAACTCCCCTGAAAAAGAACCAGGATCACCACCGGTTCAATTGAAAAAAAAAACGTTTAAGTAGCATGAAGTGATTACAATTTGTTAGTTGTATATTAACTCAATAAGATTAAAATACTAAATAAATAATAAATGTTTTTTTTTGTATATATTTAAACAATAAAACCAATATTCTTATTCGTTATAAAATAGTTTCGTATTATTTTTATGAACAATATATTCTCGATTATTTTTCAAGATTTTGACATTTGGTGAAATATCTTCTAATACTTCGAATGGGCCATGAAAAATATTTTCTAACTTATCACCTATATGATTTTTTACTAAAATTAGGTCGCCTAACTTATATTCTATGGGGTTAACATTTTTATCGTAATAAGTTTTTCTTAGATATTTTGACTGCAATAAATTTTCTCTAGCATCAGTTTGTGCCCTTTGTCCTATATTTCATTTCTAAAGGGTAATTTAAAAGTTGTACAGAGGGTCGACACCACTCTGTCTGTAGGGAGTTCGGCAAGGAACATTGTTTTCCGAACACTTAGCTCATAGGGCGTGTATTTTGTCTCTGTATGTACTGTAGTATTAAAACAAAAACACCAGTATGGTAACCAAGAGCTCCAATTACTTTTGTTTTGTTCACACATTATCCTCAAATATGTACCGAGACTTTTGTGCGTGTTTTCCAAAGCTCCTATAGTCTCATGGTGATAGGATGTAGAGTTCAATTTCTTAATATACAATAAATTACATATTTCTGACATTACGGATGACATAAACTCTGTACCTCTATCTGTAATTATTTCTCTAGGAACTCCATATCTTAAAACTATATTATTTACAAATACTCTCGCTTCACTTTCTGAATCTTTTCTCTGTAAGGGAAAAGCTTCAACAAACTTAGACAAATCGCATTGTGTGGTAAGTATGTATTTATTACCATCGTCATCTACTGGGAGAGGACCCATAATATCCAAGGAGACTCTCTCATGAGCACAGCTAGCCGTAGATGTAATTTCCATCGGCTGTTTAGTATTTCTATTCGTATGTTTCTGTAACTGACACTGTTTACATTTTCTGACGTAATCTTCTACGTCTTTAACAAGACCGGGCCAGAAATAATGTTTTTTAATATTATTTAACATTCTATTCATACCTGCGTGGCCACTTGTAGGTAGAATACGAAAGTCGTTCAGAATAACTCTTTTATCATCTTGATTAAAAATTTTACGTACTTCTTTGGTTATAAGTAAACGTAATGTCCTTGTTTTCAATTTATATAAATAACTTGCAAGCATTTTTATATAGTACTCATTTTGTTTACTTTTTATAATGAGTAATTCATCGGCATTTATTTTACTACACAAATTTTCTAAATACAAATTTTCTAAATCCCTCACTAACACCTTCGGGGTAGATAATGATCGGGTATCTAGATATATCGCCGAGTTAGAAGACACATATGCGCATATATTGTTTTCTGAAAACATAGTAACTTGATATATTTTACTTATTTCATTCAAGTTTTCACAAAATAATAGTTCTGTAAAGATTTTTGGTTTTTTCAGTATCTCTACAGCAATATGGTGATCAGTCCTAGAGCTGACAGAGTCACTACTTGTCGGATTAGTCAGGTTAGTATTGTCGGATGTCGGTATCCTACGAGCCTGAGCGCGAGTCAAAACTGTTACAGTATGTTCTCTCATGGTTTTTAAGTCGTTTGATGTTATAGTAATTCGGCTCAATGCATCTGCAGCTGCATTATTTTTACCAGGTACATACTCTATGTCAAAGTCATATTCTTCCAAGTAAAGTCTAAACTTAGTCAGTCGGCTCGACGGGTCTTTAAGTCCAAAAAGGTAAATTAAAGGCTTGTGGTCAGTGTAAACTTTAAATTTTTTCCCATATAAATAAGGCCTGAAATGACGCACTGCCCATACTATCGCTAGTAATTCTAATTCAATTATAGGATATCGAGTTTCTGCCGGTTTCAAGTTACGGCTCGCGTACGCTACAACTTGACCATTGTTATTAGATAATATGGCGCCAAGACCTAATCGTGACGCATCTGTTTGTAAATTAAAATTATTACTATCAGAAAAATCTGGATAAGCTAACACAGGTGGTTTCATGAGTAGATTTCTCAAGGATTCGAATGCACGTTCACATTCTGATAACCATTGAAAATGTACATTCTTTTTACACAATTTGTTTAAAGGATATGCGATACTAGGAAACTGTGGAATGAATCGTCTGTAGTAATTTGCAAAGGCAATAAATCTTTTAAGTTCGTCAGGATTTTTTGGAACAGGATAATTTTGTAATGTTTCAATTTTGCATGGATCTGGTAGGATTCCATTTGATGTTATTTGATGACCCAAATATAATATTTCTTTACGTAAAAATTCACATTTTAATGGATTAATTTTTAAATTAACTTTTCTCAACCTTTCGAAAACACTAATTAAATTTTTTGAATGATCTAAAATTGATTTTCCTATAATAATTATGTCATCTAAATATACAAAGGCTTGTTTATAATTTATTCCGGACATTGCTATAGTCATTAACCTTGAAAAAACACTGGGAGATGTCTTAAGACCCATTGGGCATCGTTTCATCTGATACATCTTATCTGTTGTGAATGCTGTGTATTTTCTGGAATCTTTATCTAATTCAAGTTGGTACATTTTATCAACATTAAAAGCAGTATATTTTCTGGAGTTACTGTCTAACATAAGTTGGTAAGAACTCTGTGATAAATCTAATTTTGAAAAATATATACTTCCGGAAAGAGCATCTAAAATTTCTGTGATGTTTGGCAATGGAAACTTATCGTCTGCTATTTTATTATTTAGTTGACGATAATCTATAACAAGTCTCCATTTTTTCTGGTTGGAATTATCAGATTTTTTTGGGACAAGCAACACTGGGCTAGACCACTCAGAAATTGTTTCTTCAATTATATCGTTATCTAGCATTTCCTGGATCTGTTTCTGGACCTCAGGTTTCAGGGAATGTGAGATTCTATATGGCTTAACATAAACTGGACTAACGTTTTCTTTTAAAGTAATAGAATGTTCCATTAAATTTGTCACAGATAATCGATCTCCTGGGAGATGAAAAATATCAGCGTATTTGGCACAAATCTGCTCAATATTCAGCTGTTCTTCACTATTTAAATAGTTCAAATTAAGTAAGTTAAACACAGATTTTATTCTCTTTGTAGAAATGTTTTCTGTTTCAAAATTACAAACATCAAACTCATTTAGGCTAAATATTTCTAATTTAGAAAAATCTATAACTACGTCATTCTCCGTAGTATTTAATATATCTAAAGGAATTTTCCCATTTTTCGGACGAGCTACCACGCCTGCGATAAAAATACCTTCTTGTATTTCGGTAGCTAATACAACACTGTCATTATTTTTATTACAATCTATCCATTTAATTATTTCGCATCAGGCAGGTATGTATGCCTGTAACTATATTCATTGTGTTGTATCGGCATACTAACACACTCATTTAAATGATGCAATTGGAGAATATTTTTATCATAATTAACAATAGCATTATACTTTCTAAAAAAATTCTCACCTAATATTCCATCAAAAGAACATGAAAAACTTTCAAAAACATAAAATTTTTTGTTAAAAACTACGCCATTGTAAGTTAAATCTAAATAAATAAAACCTTCCGATTCTAACTTTCCGCTTACTCCTCTAATTACTATTTTATCATATGTTATATTATGTATTAAATGCTTATACTGTCTTAACCATTCATATTTCACTACGCATAAACTAGCTCCACTATCCGCTAATAAGTTTCTTTATCTAAGGAAAAAGAAACATAACTACAAGTATTACAGCTAAAAATAAAATTCTGTCCGATATCATGTGTATTACGAACGAAAAAACTTGTTGTTTTCTAATGCATTATTGTTTTCTCGTGCTGGCGCACCAGAGTCTAAATTGCATTCAAAGTCCGCATGCTGAACACGCGAAAATGAAGCTCGGCCACGGCCGCGTGACATACGCGGTCGACGACCGCGCCAAGATGACGTACTTTGTAGATGACTACGCATGGTGTCATTGACCTGCGTATTATTATATGACGGAAACATACGATTTGAATTATTGCGAAAATTTGAGAAAGTACGACTTTGATTTTGCCTACCAAAATTTCCTCTATTATTTCCACGTGGGAATTTTCCTCTATTATCCCGATTGACACTCATAATATTATAGGAGTCTGGAACGGTGAGCGCTTGTTCATCAACAGCGGCTCTTATAGCCTCGGGAAGAGACTCAAAATGCTGGGACGCTATGATAGTACTAAGTCTAGAATTCGTAAGGCCATCTGCAAATCTTTTTATGGCTAATTTCTCATTTATAGGCTGGAGAATTTTGTAACTATTCTCATCTCCATTTGCCTGAGCTATGGTTAAGTTAACAAAAAGTTCTTCTAGCTCCGAGCCAAACTTTTCTAAGGACCTATTACCCTGTTTTGATCGTAACAATTGCGCCTGTAAGGACACTGCAGATTTTTTCTGGACTAAACATGTTTTCATATCGGTCAACATGCTATCTACAGAGCTATAAGATGACTTTAAACGTAGCTTAGCACTAGGCGAAAGTCGGGTTTTTAACACAAACTCAATCAATTGAGGTTTTAGCTGATCGCTTATCATAGAGCTGTAAAGTTGAATACCATCAATCAGCTGTTGGGTAACCTGATCTTTGCCTGTCATTACGGGTAACAAGGCAATTGCCGTTTTAAAATCGAATGTCGAACTTATTGTGACTTCTGGATCTGATTCTGCTTCAGAATATGATGAGTTCGGACTGTCTTGGTTTATAGGCTTAAATGTAACTAGTTTAAGAATATGCGAATATGTTTCCTCTATTTCGACTAATAATTGATTTACAGTTAATAAATCCGTAGTGCTTATTTCTAAATTATCTGTCAGAACTTGTATCTGAGACAAAATACACTTTAGCCCTTTATGACAACTTTTAGCCTCTAATAACTTTTTATAGGCCAACTCAGAGTTCCTTCGCTCTGGTCCTAACTTAATTAAATAATCTTTTAAATACGTTAGCTTATTATACAATTCCCTTAGTTCAGTTGTCATAAAATATAAAAATAAGAAAAAAAAAATTAACTACCTATTTGACCCATTACGAAGTAAAATAAAATAACTTACATTTAATTTTTTCTAACAATATATCGCACGAACTGGTTGCTTAGCGAGACATGATGTGGCTGCTGGGCTGCTTGACGGCTGCTAGGTGGGGACTTGGCGACTGCTGGGCGGGAAAATGACGGCTGCTTAGCTGTTTGGCGGTTGGTCCATGGACATCTGGTTCCTGTGGGCCGGGATAACCCTGGACACCGGGATCCTCTGCTATGCAATTTGCCGGGATAACCCTGGACAACTGGAACTTATTCGTGGCTAATGCCAGATGCTGCGGCAATCTCTAGATTAGAGCCAACGATTCTTGCTCTATTCATTTCACGCCGCAAAGTCATAACTTGTTGGGTGCGACACATAAGATGAAACCGAAGAACAGTACCAAGAAGATGACTGCTGCGATGAAATGTTTTCTTCTGTTTTTATAATTTTCTTTATTGTTGCTTCTGGTTTCTTAGTGCTTGAATCTTCCGACTTCTTTCTTAACAGTTCTTAAATTGGCAAGGGTCGCCATGAGGCATCTTCAAAAGGTTGATGAAAGAAACATCACATAAGGCAAGGATGTTTATTGGCTTAGCGTCAATAATGGAATAATACATCTTAACTTAAAACTAAATAAGAACTATTTCGTAAACATATTGCTTACACTTCACTCCATGCTACCCGTGCCGGTGTCCCAGTTATTAACATATGTGTTTCGCAATGTACTAAAGTACAATATACTACAGGGATATTAGTTCCTCATTTTTTACCGGGTCTAGGGCACAATATCGCCGGTCGCTGCATCGAGCCCGTTCCATCGACGGTTTAAAGTAGCGAAGGTACACAATATCGCTGGTACGCTGCATCGACAGCCCACCAAATCGATGGTAAACTGCATCGAAGGCGCACAATATCGATGGTACACAGCATTTACCCATCCCCAAAAGTACAGAAAAATAAAATTTATATTAATAAAAAAAGGTCATGTCTGTTGTATAGGACCCCCTATACAACAGACATGATTTTTTTGCTTTGTTTTTATAGATATCTGTCGTGCGCGAGTAACTCGCACTTGGTTTTATTTTTACCCATCCCCAAAAGTTCACAACGCCGCTAAAAAGATTTCGCTTCAAAAACAACGGGTTGCACTTCGGGAATGCCGGCAAAAGTGAAAGCTCGCCTTTGCGGCAGTCTCAGGTCACGTGTCCGTCTTACGGATTTTCGATCAGGTCACGTGTTTTACCCATCTTAAAAAGTGCACAACACCGCTAAAGAAGTTTTACTTCAAAAATCTTTTTGAAGTAAAAACTTTTCGGAAAAAGGCAATTATTTTACCTACCACACATAAAGAGGGTAAATACCTGTCTGTGTCACGAAATTGGTGGTTTTCTTAGATGTTATATGATTATGATCATATCTTTTCGTTGTAGTTCCATTCTCTGGTACTCTGGGAATGCTGGGCACTGTAATAAAATCCCTATCAGGACCTTACTCACATAACTAGATAAGAAAAAACAATGTCGGCAGAAGTGAAAACTCCGCGCGGTAGAAAGAGAGGGCGATATTACTTCCTCATTTTTAGGGTTCCGTACCCAAAGGGTAAAAACGGGACCCTGGCTGTCCGTCTGTCTGTCTGTCTGTCTGTCTGTCTGTGCGTTTGTCTGTCTGTCTGTCTCTCTGTCCGTCTGTCACTAGGCTGTATCGCATGAACCGTGCTAGTTAGACAGCTAAAATTTTCACAGATGCTGTATTTCTGTTGCCGCTATAACAACAAATACAAAAAAATAGAATAAAATAAATATTTAAGGAGGCTGCCATACAACAAGCGTGATTTTTCTTACGAATTTTCGATCAGGTCACGTGTTTTACCCATCTTAAAAAGTGCACAACACCGCTAAAGAAAGTTTTACTTCAAAAATCTTTTCGAAGTAAAAACTTCTCGGGAAAAGGCAATTATTTTACCTACCACACATAAAGAGGGGTAAATACGGTAATTACTTGTAGGGGTAAATACCTGTCTGTGTCACGAAATTGGTGGTTTTCTTAGATGTTATATGATTATAATCATATCTTTTCCTTGTGGTTCCATCCTCTGATATTCTGGGAATGCTGGGCACTGTAAAATCCATGTAATGGCTCAACTCACTTAAGCAGATAAGGAAAGAAATCTTTAAAAATGAATGAATGAAATAATGAATAAAAAGCTATAAGTATAAAATTCTCGTGTTGATTATTAATAATTTAGTTCATAATAATAATCTTTCATATAAAAAAACCGACTTAGATTAAACAACTGAACCGATTTAGATGAAAATTAAATGGGACCGACTTGAAAGCAGCCCCTTTTAATCAAAAAAAGATTTTTTGTTATCAGTTCATAAACTACGGAGTCCTGAAGAACATTTTCCAAAAACGCTTAATTATGCAAGAGGCCCTTGTGGGCTAGTTTTTTTTCAACTCAACCTTTATAGACATTATCACCAAAGGGCCCCAAGGAGGGACGGACCTCGGCTATGGGCGTTGCCTGTGTGCGCAAGGCTTGGAGAGACAGCAAACTCTCATATTGCCTGATGGGCCGCTTGTGGGCGGGAGGCAGTGGCACAGAATAAGTACTAGTACGGTACAGAAGTCGCACTCTGCAAAGGTATTCAAAGAAATTTCAACTCAATGTAGTTGGCGATACGGTGTAATTTAGCTCGCGTCAGAACGCAGCTCCTTTTAGTTTAGATACCTGCAGCAAGCCAATTTTATATTTATAGCTCTGAATATACGATTCATAATTCGTTGAAATCAGTGAACACATGACTAAACACGCGTCGTTCCTACCGGTTTTGTTAGGATTTCCTCTTCGAAGGTGTCGCCGCGCGTAGGTATGTTTTCGATACCTACACGGGGAGTGAGACATGGTCTGGTCGTGGGCCATTGCCCACACAGGTCTTTGATGTTTTGTGGCCCACACCGCCCACGACGGCGCCTCTGAGTCCAAACCAGTGGCGTACATACATACATACATATTATCACGCCTCTTTTCCATGGGGGTAGGCAGAGACTATAGATCTCCACTTGCTACGATCCTTACAAACCTCTTTTACTTCATCTACATCGATCACTCTTTTCATGCATGCTCGCCGGTTTCGGGTACTCCTTATTTCTCCTTTTGCAAGAACCTTTGCAATTTGGTCGCGATACGTTCGTCGAGGCCGGCCCTGACCGACTGTCCCAACCACATGTGCCGTATATATACCTTTCGTAAGTCTCTTTTCATCCATCCTCTCTACATGTCCAAACCATCTCAACATTCCTTTCTCAATTCTTGTCACTATATCGTCTTTCACTCCACACCGATCCCTTATTACATCATTTCGTAAACGATCTTTCAGACTTACTCCACATATACTTCTTAACGTTCGCATTTCAACTGCATTTATTCTACTTTCATTATTTTTCTGCTATACCCAACTTTCACTACCATACATCAGAGTTGGCAGCAACACTCTATCATGGACAGCCAGACGCGCCTTCTCGGACACTTTTCTGCTATTCATAAAGGAATGTAGTGCCCCATTCACTCGATTACCTGCAGCCACCCTGTTTTCTATATCACTTTCGTGTCTTCTTCCATCTCTCGTAAATACACAACCAGTGGCGTAAACTATACCATTTGGGCCCGTGGCAAATTCATACAATGGGCCCATAAGAGTTTGAGTAGAAGCCGCCAAAGCTGAACTCAAAAGCTAAACCAGCAGGTTTGTATAATTATATTTTTTTATTAATATACATTGCAAATTGATAAAAAGCATCGCCGTAAAGTCGCTTGCCTATCGGTATTTTATAGGATCCATTTGGGAGAGTGAGCAAAAGCGCTCTTTGAGCTAGTTGAACCCTCACCATTCCTCCATCGGACTACGAGGCGCAGACAGAAATTTCACCCTTTTATCGTTGGAATACCAAAGAGTCGAACTAAACGCTTTGACAGTTCCTTTTTGGTTCGACTAGCTAAGGTGTCGAATGAACTGCCTGCGTCTATATTCCCAGACAAATACAGTCCCGGACATTCAAAAGTAGAATAAATGGGTATCTCTTGGATAGGCATGTAACATCCTCGTCTTCATCGCCACTTACCATCAGGTGAGATGGGAGGCAAATGCCTAATCCAATATTTAGTAAAAACAAAAAAAAAAGTAACTTACCATTATTAACGACTCGGTTCTTTTTAATCTGAACCTCATATGTGTTGTTGCTTCTATAAATTATTTTTTTAGCCGCATCATGCCAATAAACTTCTACGTTACAGATTATTTGATCTCCTTCTATCCATACAAATGTTTCATTAAATTGTGTATAATGTTGTGTGCTATTATTTCTGTTTATTGAATTGGTAGGGTATGTTTGGGCTCCTGAAAATTATATCAAGAAGTTATGCCATTCATGTCAGAATCATAGACGAGTTAATGAATAATGTTTATTACAATAACTAGCTGTTGCCCGCGACTTCGTCCGCGGCAATTTCTGTTCTTATGATTACGTAATTAGTTTTTTATTAGTATAGATGAATAATTTTCCCCCGTTTTCAAAACATTTTTTATTGATGCTTCGCTCCTATTGGTCCTCAATAAATGGACTATCCAATACAAAAAGAATTTTCCAATTTGAACCTGTAGTTCCTGAGATTAGCGCGTTCAAACAAACAAGCAAACAATCAAACAAACAAACTCTTCAGCTTTATAATATAAGTATAGATAAAAAATTTCAATACAAAAAATGTCAGCATTTCCATACAAAAGAATTCTACTGCCCGGCCAGTTTGTATGGGAATGTCGATTTTTTTGGGTTCTCAGCATTGTGCAGTTGTTCATATTGATGGGCTGAGTCACCCCTTTAAGGGAACGTCGAGGGTCAATTTACACGCTGTATGTCGCAGGGATATGATTTGGTCATCCTTTCTTACCAGTTGCCTGCCTATGTCATACAAAGAACGGCGTATTCTTTGTACGACATATGCATCCGATAAGTTTCAGGTCTCTACGGCTTAAGGGGGTAGCAATTCTTGTATATTAATATATAAATTTATTTATATGATCTCGAAAACGGCTGTAACGATTTCGCTGATATTCGGTATATAGGGGTTTTGGGGGGTAAACAATCGATCTAAATTTATGTTTGGGAAAACGCGTATTTTCGATGCGTTTGTTATTTTTCATGCGTTTTTATTTCCACGCAGAATATGGTCGCTAATTTTGTCCAGCCGACCACTGTCCGTCTGGTCCAGCGGCTTAAGACGCGGACGGGAAGAAACGAGTGTTACGGGTTCGAATACCGCTCGGTGCCTTACTTTTTTTTTTATAAGTTCAAGTTTATATATATTTTTAATTTTAGTTTTTTGAGACAAGTTTAAAAATATGTAGTTAATTTCTGAGATAACAATATATATTTCTCATAAATATTTTTTTTTTTTTGAAAGGACTGTAGCTACCTCCAAGTGAGCTTTCGCTACTTCACCGGGCGTTTGAGGCGAGGGCAGAGCGCTCTCGACCTTTATAGACAACATCACCAACCTCGGCTTTGGGCTTTGCCTGTGTGCGCAAGGCTTGGAGAGACAGCAAACTCTCATATTGCCTGATGGGCCGCGTATGCGTGCATGCAAGCCTAAAGGGCCAATCTGAGAATCAATAGCAAAAGCCTTTGGAGAGCAGCAACTCTCATCTTTTGCCTTATGGGCCGAAAACTACGTTGCCAGAAGGGCCTATCCTGGGTGCAAGTCACCCGGGACGGAGCCGAAGAGGGGTCGGGGTGATCGACTTCACTTCGTCAAGTGTCGTCGGGGCTAGAGGGGTGTTTGGTGGGATTGTACGAGAAGCGACGAAGCGATCCGCGTGCGATTCCACCTCGCGTAGGTGATCGGGGTCTACTGGCTCACGACTAGGAGAGCATTGGCTCTCCAGGTTGTCTGCTAAGCATTCAGCTTTTTCGTCATCATTGAAGGCGATGAAGCCGTCTGGGCGCGTAAGGGGAGGAGTGGACGAAACCGTGTCGGTTTTGAGACTCTTGGCAATGCGCCAATACGCCAGGTGGGAGGGCGTCATCTTAGCAAGCAGGTCGCCCCAGCGTTCATTCCTAATTTCCGCGATGCGTTCCTTGACTCGCCGTTGCAAGAAACGAAGTCGGGCTCGGGCCTCTTCTGTGGGGTAGTTGTCGTGTCGTGAGGCACGATTCTTTTCTCTCAGCAATTCTCGCATATCCTCGGGCAGTTCCATTCTATGGCTGGGATCCATAGAAGGGACTTCGCGAGAGCATTCCTTGTAGGATGCCTGCAAGTGGCTGTTGAGGGAAGAGATTGCGCAGTCAGTCTCGTCAGTCGTGGTGATTTGGTCGGGGATTGCATCCAAGTGCGGTGTCGACTGGTTGATAACTTTTCCAAGTTTCTTCCAGTCGGTCACCGTCCTTGTATGCTCTATACGTCCGTTGTCTGTCGGTCCTAGTTGCAGTACTACTGGTCTGTGGTCGGAAGATATGTCAGGGTGGACCTCTACTGAACACACCTGAAGGGTGATGTTCTTTAGGAGGGCAATGTCGAGAACGCTGGGGTTTTGTCCTTCTACGGTAGGGTAACGCGTGGGGGCTAGTGTGGCAACAACGTCGAAATCTAGGTCACCATCGTCATAGAGGCTCTCTAGAATTCTTCCGTTGGTCGAGTCCGTGACTGAGTGCCAACGAACTGACTTGCTGTTGAAATCTCCAGCCAAAATGGTGGAGTTTGTCAGCGAAAAGAGGATTTCGTGGTCGCTTCGGAGCAGCCTCTTTCTCTGGTAGATCGAGGCTATGTTGATAGGCGCATGACCGGTCATGGATTATATACTCTTTGGCATACACCGGTTTTATACTGATTTTTGGCAACCAGCCTGATGCACGGTACGTCCCTCGCGTGACGTAACTCCGCCGCGCACCTTCCTCACTTCACCTCTTGTGCTGGTAGAAACGTATCGTTTTTAATTATTTTTTTTTATTTTTGTGTTCGATTATTACTATTAGTGAAATTGCTGCCAATACAAGTAAACTAAAAATACGAAAAACTTTAAATAGTCAAAGGAAATTTTGTTCAATTTAAATTGTTATTTTAAAGACTTGAACGATAAAGACATGTCAAGTTTCACTACGTCAGCCCAATAGCCACATAGACGAGAATTTCGCTGTCCACCATCAAACGAATTTTGTTGGTAGGTAAAAGTCTTTTGGAATGGAATGGATGGAATGGATGTAAAGATGAAGACAAAGAAAATGATGAAGATGCAATGTCCGGGGTAGTAGAATTGTTGTAAACTTTTATGTTTGGATTCTACTTTTGGTGATGACTCACACAAACGCTAAGCTCAGCTTAGGCCTCGCAGGCTGTGGCCCTAGTTCCTGTTATTATAATATCTATGAGTTAACTGAATTTTAACCATGAAGTTATAGTATACTATTTTAACTAGCGCGTAGCGCTACACATAGCGCGTAGAACCGATGACCGATGGGGCAGAAGGGTTCTTGAATGGCGACCACGTATCTGCAAGCGCAGCGTCGGTCATCCACTGACCAGATGGTCGGATGACCTGACTAAGGTCGCAGGAAGACGCTGGATGCAGGCCGCTTTCAACCGGTCGTATTGGAAATCCTTGAGGGAGGCCTATGTCCAGCAGTGGACTTCTTGCGGCTGATATGATGATGATGATGATTTTAACTATAAACTTTTATAAAAAGAGTCTTATTTATACTATGTCTGTCTTTTTTGTTAAGAATGTAAGTACTCATTATTAGTCATACCTTTATTTGAAGACAGTTTCGTGTTGACTGTTATAAGGGCTGCTACATACGTTCCTATTTTATAGTTTACAGTTGTTTCACATGTAGCATACACGAAGCTCTCTTTGTGGACTCCATTTGCAATTGTATAAAAATCTAGAAGAAAATAAATATATAAGGACATATCAAACAAATTGAAAAAATAAAAACAATACATTTTGGGAGTTCCCCATACTCAATACAATTGGAAACTCAGTTCTTTATTTCATCAAACCCATACGTGTGGGATATCTATGGATAGGTCTTCAAAAAATATTTTGAGGTTTCTACTATATTTCATTTTTAAACTGAATCTCTGTTTACGCGAGAGACACTTCCAAAGTGGTAAAATGTGTGTCCAAAACAAAAAAAAAATATGATGTACATTACCATGCAAACTTCCACCGAAAATTGGTTTGAACGAGATCTAGTTAGTAGTTTTTTTTAATACAAGAACAAGAACTTTTATATTATGTTACTTGCTGCTACGGAACCCTTCATGTGCGAGTCCGACTCGCACTTGACCGCTTTTTTAGTTTTTGTGTTATTTTTGAGTCCCTGCTCTATTACATCTCAGTGGTGACACGTCAGGTTATCTACTACTTCAGAACTTCATCACAGGCCTCGCCCCCAAACGTAAATCGAGCCTAATGCTTCTACTCCAAGCACAGACGAAAATTTCGTTTCGTGTGAACCGCGCAACGTGTAACACACACAACAGGTATAATGTCGCGCATTATACCTGCTGGCTCCAAAATGCTTGGAATTTACCTTTAATCCTTCAGCCCAAGAGGCCAGATCTGGCCGCATAACAATTAAAACTCCATTGTGTCTGCGTTTCCGCGATTGACGGGTTAAATAGCTCCTTCATCGACCAATAACTTTTCCATGCGTAATCAATCCTGCGTCCGATTTCTTTCCCTTGTCGATCGATGAAGGAGACTATGTGTCCTAGATAAGTGTATTCCTCAACATATTGTATGTCTTGCCCATCTACCGTTACCCTACGTTTTGTGTCTTTACTGCGGTTCATCTAAAGACCATCATCATCATTTCGAGTAGGTGTCACGGTCAATCGACCATGCACACCCTGGTGTCAGAGTCCTTCGGAACCGCCTCTCGGCCTCTAACGTGGTTCCTTTAACGATCACCAAATGGCAGCCGGGACCACCGGCTGAACGTGCCTTCCGAAGCACGGAATCATCTTTATTATCAGACAATCAGGTGATTCAAGCCTGCAATGTCCTAACCAAACTGGAAACAACTAAACAAAGTATGCCTTTGGTGGGAATCGAACCCACGACCCGGCTCAACAGGCAAACGCCTTACTGACACGGACTGACACCAGGGTGTGCATGGTCGATTGACCGTGACACCTACTCGAAATGATGATGATGGTCTAAAGACCAAGTTGCAGGCTTGCCGTGCTCAGCTCTTAGAGCATCTGTGCGAATTCCGACGCGGATGAGGCAAAAACTATATCGTCGGCAAAACGTAGATTAAAACATAGATAAAAAAATGCGTTTACCTTGTGCAGCCGCTATAACGATGAAAGTAATAAACTTAATAAACATAAAAACAATATTCATTTTGAACACATAACACCACTGACAATAACTTCCCGCTTATATAAAGTGACGATCAAAAATAAAATCACAGTATTTCGAATAAAATAGGAATATATCACAAACTCTAAAGGAAAATGACATCATACATACTGCTGTAAGTCATACTAATTCGATATTATCCTGTACTAGCTGTTGCCCGCGAGTTCGTACGCGGCAATTTCTGTTATTATGATTAATTAGTTTTTTTATTAGTATAGATGAATAATTTTCCCCCGTTTTCAAAACATTTTTTATTGATGCTTCGCTCCTATTGGTCGCAGCGTGATATTTTATAGCCTAAAGCCTTCCTCGATAAATGGACTATCCAACACAAAAAGAATTTTCCAATTTGTACCAGAAGTTCCTGAGATTAGCACGTTCAAACAAACAAACAAACTCTTCAGCTTTATATTATTAAGTATAGATTTTATATAGTCTACTAGCTGAGCCCTCGACTCTGTTCGCGTACATTTGTATGGAGCCTATCCTGTGTTCTGTAGGTATGTATAAATGAACCAAGTTTTGGAGGAAATCATCAGAAAATATTGACGTTAAAGTAAGAATTAATTTAAATACAAAATTATATGTTAAGTAATATATAATAGTACAATTAAAAAATACAAATAACATTATTTTACAACTTATCGCCTATTCAATGTTCAATTAATTCAGTTTTTCCTCAAATTATATTTAGTCCAGTGTCGTCAGAGTGATGGAAGCAACGGGAATATGGCCTTTGTTATTTTTCCTCTAGTGTTGTTATTTGATTTTATTTTAATATCATCGTCAAAAGGTAAGATAAGAAAAATATTTTAATAGGATTGTATTTACCTGTCCCGGTTTTTAGAGTTCCGTAGCCAAATGGCAAAAAACGGAACCCTTATAAATTCGTAATGTGTTTCTGTCCGTCCGTATGTCACAGCCACTTTTTTCGGAAACTATAACAACTATACTGTTGAAACTTGTTTGTTTGTTTGTTTGTAATATCTTTATAGTACGAGAAAAAACACAGAACATAAAACATAGTATAAACGAAAAGTAAACATACAGTAAACTTGGTAAGTAGATGTATTCTGTGTATTTCTTGGTAAGTAGATGCCTTCAGATTTATACTCAAAAATAGAAAAAAAAAAACATTTTGGAGGTTCCCATTCTTAAAATTTAAATTCAATTTTTTTTTATCATACCCTTACATTTCTATGCATAGGTCTTCAAAAACGATATTGAACTTATAAATAATTGACCATATGACAAAAATTTTGATGACCTTTTTTATTTGTTTTTCTAATAGACAGCGAAAAAAGCAATGTTGCCAACTTAGTGCTTTCGGCACTAGATCTAGTGCATTTTTTGATGTTTTAGCGCACAAAATTCCATTACAGTGCCTAGTGCCCTAACTAGTGCATTTTTAAAAAGCCCGGAGTGCTATTTTTGCAATGACGCCGATCGTAAACGAGCGATTTTTCCATCCAAAAATCGCTCGAAGACGAGTGTCACACTTACAAAAATAGTACCTGTTGGGGCGTTCTAGACTCTTTTCAGACACAATGACGGACCTATTTTGCTCTATGACTCGACGAGCAAAATAGACTGAAAAATGACATAGAACACGACAAAAGACGACTTTTTTACTGAGACTTTATACATCGACACAGTCCACTAGCTATGACCAGACTAGACGGTCACCACATCCTCTATTGTAAATATTTCTTGTTGTTTTCTTTCCTCGCCGAGCTCATTCAGTACCCGTACAATTTATCACGTTGGTAAAAACCAATTCTGAAACAGAAGACCATGATTCCAACTCTGATTCGGACGACGATCTAATGTTGTAATAAAAACTTAATTCATATTTACAAATTTAAAACTTATTTCTTAAATATTATGATTAATTTTATTTATTTGGTGCTTTTATATCAAAATTAGCACAATTCTAGTGCATTTTCCAAGATGGTTTAGTGCATTTCTTAAAAAGCAGTTGGCAACACTGGAAAAAAGGAGGACCTATGTTTTAGATTTTTTAAATAATGCGTAATATTATTAAAATAAAAATGTTTAAAAAAAATAATTAACTTGCCGGAAGGGACGTACCCATAAGGCTGTATGTACAGTGATGCTTGAACTTCACATATCCGGTTTTCATTTAAAAAAATGTTAATGTCAATGTCAATGCCGTCGCCAAAATGTGCCAACCAAAAAAATACGACTTTACGATTATTTACATTCAATAATAATTATCAGATAGTCCGTGCTTACCTTCAAATTCAAGCAAGTATTATCCAAACCAACGATCCAACCAAACAAACCTCAAAACAAAATAATACCAGTACCGACCAAACCGACAGGACCGAGTACCTGCTACTGTCATCTAGCTGTAAAAAAAGTGACATGCTTGCCATGTTAGTTTTTTTTGTAAGAGCTGTCGCGAGCAGAGGCATACGCTTAAGTGCGGTTAATCTGTGACGTCACGAAAGGTTTTGTATATTTTATTATTTTTCTCCCTAAATATAGATTTAAAACTATTTTTCTCGAACTATATAAGGGCAAATCTAATATAATAATATTATGGAGATCTCTTTAGAAATTATATATGTGTGCCCTTCGCCGTAGATAGATTGGGTCCATGAGACCCAAAAGCAAAATCTTTTGTGACTGAGATTTCAACGCATCTCCGCGAGGTTACGGGCGATCCGAGGGCTGGCAGTTATTTAGCAAAATGAATTTCTATCGCGATGCAAAGTGGTAATGCTGCCAGCCTTCTGGGTACCCTGCCTCGCCGCGAGGAGAGTCTCTCTTTTATTTGTGTTAAAATTTCTATAAAATAAATTTTAAAAAAATCTCATAATAGGTATAAGTAACTTTTATTATTAACTAGCTGTTGCCCGCGACTTCGTCCGCAGCAATTTTTGTTATTATGATTAATGAATAATTTTCCCCCGTTTTCAAAACATTTTTTATTGATGTTTCGCTCCTATTGGTCACAGCGTGATGTTTTATAGCCTAAAGCCTTCCTCAATAAATGGACTATCCAACACAAAAAGAATTTTCCAATTTGAACCAGTAGTTCCTGAGATTAGCGCGTTCAAACAAACAAACAAACAAACTAACAAACAAACATACAAACAAACAAACTAACTCTTAAGCTTTATAATATTAGTATAGATATATTAAATTTCTGTGGTTTCGTTGAAATATCCTGTTTCGGTCAGTTTCTTGAGATGTAAAATCATCATCAACATTATCACAACCATAAGAAGCCCACAGCTGGACAAAGGCCTCTCCCGAGGATTCTTCGTTCCATGGGAGGATATTGCCATACTCACCACGCTTGGCAGGCGGGTTGGCGAGCGCAGTTTCTTTGGTTTCTTGTGCTTCCGACGCTGCTGTCCATAGGAAGCATTTTAAAGCTGAGGACGGATAGGAATTCGTTGAATTTGTGAAGAGAATGACGGTATTGGGATACTACTCACTCGAATGAATGGGGAAAAGCAAGTAGCAGCTCGGGATCGACACAGTAAGATCATCATCAGGTCCTTTTTAGTCTCCACTACAGGAGCACGACCCTCTCTGTACTACTAGGGCCATACTTGGCCAGAGCAGCCAGAGAACTTGGGCTGCACTCTCCACGCTGGCCAGACGGGTTGGAGAGGTCTCTTAGATGTTTATAAGCTTTGTTTAGCTTGTATTTCCTAAGTCGCCTTCTACGACATCCACGGGAAGACTTGGAGTGGACCTATTCTACTCTGCCGGATACCACACGGCTAACATGTAAGATATTTTTATTTAAATATTTTCTTGTTATATTTCAGATATGTTGCCTACTGACTTAAACTTTGATTGGTATCCGGATTTATTTCTCAAAGTGAATGGAATTGAAACTTACAATGGATCTTTATTCGAGTACGATGTCGGCCAACATCTGCTTGTCGAGTGCTTATCAACTGTTATTACAAGTACCAAAAGACCCGCTGCGCCCACGCTCAGGTTTTACAGACACTCAGGTAAGTGATTCCTGACAGATGTATGTATAAATATACATGTGAATTTTTTATCGTTTTGGAACCTTAAAGGGGTAACTCAGACCATCAAAATGAATAACTTTTCCTATGGGAACAATGCTGGGAACTCAAAAAAAAGTCCGACATTCCCATACAAACTGGCCGGGCGGCGGAACTCTTTTGTATGAAAATGACGAAATTTATTTTGAGTTCCCAGCATTGGTCCCATAGAAAAAGTTGATTCAAAGATTCAAGATTCAAAGATTTATTTAGAAAATAGGCCTTCTCCAGACACTTTTTCACGTTGTTCATTTTGATAGTCTGAGTCACCCCTTTAAGGGTCCAAAATGATCAAAATAGCTAGCCCCAAAGTAAGTTCGAGACTTGTACTAAAGGATACTAACTCAATGATACATATCCAAGACCCAGGCCAATCTGAAAAAGATCTTTTTCCATCTTGACCTGACCGGAGATCGTACACGGGCACCTCGTGTGGCAGGCTGGCGTGTTAACCACTGCGCCACGGAGCTCGCCAACTGCGTATGAGCTGTAACTGTATGAGCCTCTAACGTCATCATCATCATCATTTCAGAGGTCAGAAGTCCACTGCTGGACAAGGCTTTAAAAGTGACATAGAGGTTGGTAAAACCATTTATTTTGCAAGTCGAAAGTTTGAAAGATTGTCATTCGCAAGGGAATCAAAACCTACAGGTTACTTCCCCTGAACTCAGAATCCTGAACTTTGGTACGAAGCAACGTCTAATAGCACAGATAAAGGAAAAATTGCGATAAGCATTAATTTTCAGTAACATCATATATTATATTTTTTTTTATAATTTCATACTTATTCATCATCATCATCATCATCAGGTCCTTTTTAGTCTCCACTACAGGAGCACGACCCTCTCTGTGCTACTAGGGCCATACTTGGCCAGAGCAGCCAGAGGACTTGGCCTACACTCTCCACGCTGGCCAGACGGGTTGGAGAGGTATCTTAGATGTTTATAAGCTTTGTTTAGCTTGTATTTCCTAAGTCGCCTTCTACGACATCCACGGGAAGACTTGGAGTGGTCCTATTCTACTCTGCAGGATACCACACAGCTAATTACATATATATAATACTTATTACATATATATAATGTACGGAACCCTTCGTGCGCGAATCCGACTCGCTCTTGCCGGATGTTTTTTGCAATTCTGTATTCCATTAAGGATTCTGATACCCAGATTTCAATATAGAGGTTCAAAATCAAGCTGTATTATGTATCCTAATACAGCTTGATCCTAATCCTAACTAATATTATAAATGCGAAAGTGACTTTGTTTGTTTGTTTGTTACGCTTTCGTTGTAACTACTGAACCAATCATCATGAAATTTATTTTGCATACACGTTATCTGGGGTACGGAGAAGGACATAGGGTACATTTTATCCCGGGACAAGTACTGTTCCCGAGGGATCGCCATTGACGAGGGCGGAGCCGCGGGCGAAAGCTAGTCTATTATAAAACATAGTATAGTTGAGTTAGTATCCTACGACACAAGTTATTACTTACTGTGGGGCTATCTCGATATATGTGATTGTACGAGCTTACCTCGCACATTTGGGCGACCCGCGACTTACATCATGTAGGTCACGTGTCAGCTACCTACTTTAATAATATAAATAGCTCTATAATCTTAAAATATATCGAGATACATATCGATGGCGTCATGAGACACACATCGAACGGTCGGCGATACTATAGCGCCTGGACACTGCGCTCGAGAAAGGATCCGTCACACCCAGCCATCATGTAACTAGCAAGAACAATAAACTACTTTCTCCGTGACGTGATCTTGTGTCTCCACACCACCATCTACAACCCAGCAAGCAGCAACATCTCTTCATGTATGGTGTTGGACCTAACCCCCCCTGTCCCCATGCCCCCACCTGATATTTTGAAGGCTGACGCTAGTTTTTGAGATATCAGGACCTGAACATTTAAAATAAAAAATTAAAAAAAAACACCTTTGTACAAATAAACACTTCCTTGGCCAACAACTTTTTATTATTATCTACTTTGGATACTAGGTCACTGACCTCGACGATCAAGGAAGCTGATTTATCGATTTTATTAAAAAAAAAATTATTTTGTTGAAATAATAAAATAAATCTATCGTGTCGATTTCTTAAAATTTGCTACTAAAGCATTTCTTTTTACCTATGGGACCCGGCCCTTAAAATATTGCGCTTAATTTAAATGGACCTTGTATATTTAGGTATAATAACTTATTTATATAATTATTTCAGAACTTCTCCCTGCAAAAAATAATGAAACTGTTGATGTAAAATCATCATATTTCGTACTTTCCAACACTATTCGGGACTCTACCACATTCACTGGAAGCTCCAACGATGACAGAACACAACTTCGCTGTTCTCTAGAGGTGAAGCATTATGAGAGGGATGATGTAGTTAGGAATCAAAATTTTGAGAGATATTTGATTCTTAGTATGAACAAACCCAAAAAAACTGGTGAGTCTATGCTTTTTTTTTTAATTTTTGTGGTTTATTTTCCATTCACAATGTTATTTTGTTTTTATATACTCTTAAAATTTCAGCCTTACTGCATCTCCGTCATTGGACTGATTTCGAAAATTCTTTTTTTGAGTGAAAGAGTATGCTTTCCATTTGGTCCTATTTAAATTTCACCAAAATCGGTTCAGTAATTTAATTGTAGTCGGTGTTTTTACTTTAAAAAAAAGATGAGGTTATAAATACGAAGTATTTTTTTATGTTTGTTGAACACCTCTGAACTCCCGTCATTTATAAACCGATTTTAATTTTTTTTTGTACGTACATACATACATACATACAAACATACTATCACGTCTTTTTCCCTTGCGGGGTAGACAGAGCCTGGGTCTATAAGATCCTTATGGCCACATTTAGCATGTTTGAGGGCGTGTGGATGGAAAACGGAATAAAAATAGTGATGGGTTGCTAGCCGCATCGCCTATTGACATGATTCCGCAGCTTCGCCCATTCCCTCGATAGGCTTTTACGATCTGCGCGGGAAGAGAAGCAGCTGGTACATTCTACGCTTTTCCTTTTCTCCCAGACCAGCATGGAAGTAATTTTTTTTGTACGTGTATGCTTTTATGTTGGTCTCATTTAAATTTCATCGCAATCGGTTCAGTAGTTTGATTGAAGTCGGGTGTTTTTTATATGAAATATTATTTATTTAATATTTTTGTTTATTTTTGCTTGTTTTAGACATTTCACTAAAGATAAACGGGAAAGAATGTGTTGATGGTGCTACATACGAATACAATTCTAATGAAGAAGTCAATGTTAGGTGTTCAACAACGCCAGAAGTTGGATTATTTACAATCAACCCAACTGTAACCGTTAACCTCTCCACGATGAAGAATGGTACATTATTTTAAACCGGTTTTTATTCACTACTCCGCTTGTGTAATTTTATAATAACCGATAATACTTTTAACTGTAACCGTTAACCTCTAAACGATGAAGAACGAGTATATTATGTAATATATCGCGCGATGTCCGCTACAAACGGTTAAGGAATGGCGCTGTATTCCTTAACCGTTTGTAGCGGACATCGCGCGATATATTACATAATATACTCGTAATGAAATAAGGTTGAAAGTGGCGATACCGGTTGGCCTGTCACCAGTCTCAGTTCAAACCCGTGTCTGCCATTTCCGTGTTAATTTTCACTTTTAATTTAATAAATCAATAATTATAACCAAATATTGTATTTTTGGGCTATCCATCTTGTTCATTTAGTTATACTTTTTATAGACGTAAAAATGTTGGTAGTTGTCGCTGCAAATATCAAGTAATTAGCGACGAAACTGTGTTAGTATATAGCTTTTTTGCTATTTTATTTTGCTAGGTTTTAATTATATTTTTTATTATTTTGATGTTATCATTTATCTTTGAATTGTACTTCATATTTTTTCATGCTAATATTCCATGAAAAATAAGGCCAACTGCGCGACAAAAAAATTGACGTTTTACGGTATTCTTCTGATGCACAGCGCCTTTAACCTTTATTATAACCGATAATGCTTTTAAACCTTTCTTTTTTTTTTCATAGAATTTTTTTGTCGGATTTGTCCGACTTTCGCTGTCAAAGAGTTTAACGGTTACACCGTTAAGAGCCCGACATATGCCAGGCGGCGTGGCCATACAAATGCGGATGGTCTAAACGCGTTGGCTACTTTGGATATTTTCGTTTTTTAGGAATATTCAAGGGTTATTCGAAAAAGCAAAACATATGATGGCTGCCTTATCTGTAATGCAATAATAATCAAAAGTTTCAAGGTTAATTTTAATGTATTTGGTGAATAATACTATATACCGAGTAAATTAGACGTGATTTGGAGGCAACTTTGCAATTTTTTTCTATCGAGAAAATTTAACGCAATCGTGTTTTTGAGTCATATAGTTACCAGAGTTAGTCCTCAACTTTGCTGCATTTTTATTTCAACTTGAGTATTTAATTATTATTGATATAACAGTCAAGCTTGCAAAGCAGTGTGAGGTAGTATGGACCCTTAACCTATAAACGGTGAAGAATGGTAAATTGTTTTAAACCGGTTTTTATTCACTACTTCGCTTGTGTACCTTCATTATAACCGATAATGCTTTTATACATCGCGATTTTTTTAAATCTATGCTTTTAATTGAGGTCTATTTAAATTGAGCGCAAATATTTTAAAGGTTGGCCATAAGCTAAAATCACAGGACAAAAAATTAAAATATTGACACGCTGGTTTTAGAGTTATTTTGATTTTAACGTTAAGAAATACATACGGAAAAATTACTCTGTGCACAAAAAAAAACAATTTCATGTTGTACAACTTTTTACTATTACCTACTATGGATACTAATTTACTAATGTCGACAATAAATTTCATAAAAAAAAAAATAAGTTACGTATTTGTTTGAAAAAACTAAAATAAAAGACCCGCTAAGTGTGAATCGGAGTCGCGAAGAGGGGCGCGAGTTTTACTGGTCGAGCTATGGGCAATTTTTTTGCCTGTGGTTCTATCTGTCGCTATAAAAATATGTGGCATAAACGTCTTTATCTTTTGATTGCTTAGAAGTTTAGTTTTTTACAGCTCCAAGGGACAGTCGACCTGAGTATTTGATATGAATTTCAGCTTGATGCCTCCACGCGTTCCTGAGAAAAAGGATCTTGCTTGACAGACAGACGGACAACAAAGTGATCCTATAAGGGTTCCGTTATTATCCTTTTGAGGTACAGAACCCTAACAGCCTCCCACCCGACCCGTCTCGATGAGACAATCTATATAAATTTACAACTGAATTTTAATGTAGTTATCCTCAATAAATATATGTACAAACCATGGACGTATAAAAAAGGCGGACGGAACGTGAACTAAATATTGAGTGAAGCACAACAATGGCGGCGCCTGACGTTTGTGTGAGTTTACACATAATTGCCATATGCGAACAATTTACCCATAATTATAAAAATATTTATTTCAATTAGTGTGATTTTTTCATACTTTAACGTTTTTTTTTACGTTATGTCTATCATATCTAATCGTATTTATTATTTCTTTTAATTTTAATACATTCCATGTTGGTCTGGGAAAAAAGTAAAAACGTAAAATGTGCCAGCTGCTTCTCTTCCCGAGCAGATAGTAAAAGCCGATCGAGGGATTGGGCTAAAATCTGCGGAATCATGTCAATAGGTGATGCGGCTAGCAACCCATCACTATTTTGATTCTGTTTTCCATCTACACACCCTCCAACATCTTTAGCGGCGTTGAGCACTTTTTGGAATGGGTAAATAATAATTATGTATATAAATAGATACTCCATAGAAACATCAACGAAAACAAGTAATAAAAAGGTTCGTGCTAAGTCCCGTTTATATACATAATTATTATTTACCCATTCCAAAAAGTGCTCAACGCCGCTAAAAAAGTTTTCACTTCAAATAATGACATTAAAATAAACATTGTCATCTCATGACATATCAAATTGAAAAATACCTAATAATAGATTCAAAGATTTATTCAGAAAATAGGCCTTTCCAGGCATTTTAAATAATACTGATTAAATTATATTCAAATGATTAATTATTGTTCAAAAGCTATAAACTACTAGAGTTTTGGAATCGATCACCGCAGAAAAGAAGACGCCGAAAGAAACTCTTTTGAACAGTATTGGTCGCCTACTTGCCTGAAGGGCTTTGTATGATTTTTTATGTTTTTATTATTTTTTATTATATTTTCTTTGTTTTTTCTGGTTTCAAGTTATATACAATTTCAATTTACATAATGTTGTGGAACAGGTTATGGTAGCGATCGATCGTGAAACAGCAGATAAGATAAAGGATAGAAGTCTCAAAGAAGTCGACCTGTCCCCCACGGCAGCACCCGTTCACGAGTTGACGCATGGATCAGCAATCGCTGAGCTCAACGATATTAGAGGGAACTCAACGACCAGACACACAACGCCGCCACCAGTTTGAACATTTTAGTAAGCATGACTGCAAATAACACTCGATTTACTGGGATTCCAAACGTTTTCTCCCCTGCATTCTCTTATAATTTGAATCCACAAATTTTTCCATAATTCATTGCCTTTAGGAAATTTGTGAAACATGATAGAGTTTGAAAAGCGGTTCCTATCTACGCAAATGAAGTCACGAGCAAAAGCTTGTTAACAAAACTAAATAAACATGAATCGTGATTATTCAGTTTTGTTTAAATTATTTTAAATTTTTAAACTTGCATTTAAAGCATAGTTGTATATATGTATAGTATGCATAGTTACATAATTTGAATTTGTTCACAAGTTTTTTTATTCAAATAGCTAACAGGTAGATACATAACACATGTAACATGTAATGAAATCTCCCACAGTTTAGGGTATTTTTTTCATTTCTATAAATGGCAACACCGGTGTATCAAAGAGATGTCAGCTAACATTTTTCCTTCAAATTAATAATGATTTGCATTTGTTTGTTTACGTATAAGATACAACAGAATTTACCGACTTACCTATGATAGGTATTGCGGCAGTATTTGACGACGCAGGACGGCATTATTTTTTTTTTCGAAATATGTGTATTCGTGTGTCAATTTTAACTCGCGGCAACGTAATGGCGGCCGGCCGTCTTACTTTGCTGTGAATGTGTGCGTGCGCATGTGTCGCTACGATACGCCGGCTTACTTTGAGTGCTTCACTACTAATGTTACTGAAGCGGAGTCCGCCTATTTTTATACGTCCATGGTACAAACATACATACGCGTCACACACAGCCGAGTATTTTAAAATAGTTAAGCATATTATCTGTTGTATGGTATAAGAGTTTTGTTTTTATAAAACAACTAGCTGTGCCTGCGACTTCGTTCGCGTACATTTGTATGGGGGCCACGTCTTATCATAACTGGAGAAAAAAAATAAGTTGCGTTAAATTATTCTTATCTTTTTTTAAATTGGCTGTCTCTTGTCCTTAGACTAACCCAGAGGGTAAAGATTTTTTTAATTTTTTTTTAAATCTACATATAAGTACAGATCACACAGATTGAGCTAGCCCCAAAGTAAGTTCGAGACTTCTGTTATGTGATACTAACTCAACGATACTATCTACGTATCTATCCTGTGTCTTAGTACGTCTAAATGTTTATCTACCAAGTTTCTACACACATACATACAGAAAAATATTCTAATAATCCTCAATTTTGTTTAAGTATCATGTATAGAGCTTATAAACACGACATCTCTGAAAACAAAGTAACTTACTCCATGACAGATTTATTATTTGGCTAGCTCCGTGGCGCAGCGGTCAACACGCCAGCCTGCGACACGAGACTCTCCGGGTTCGATCCCCGGCCAGGTCAAGATGGAAATTGATCTTTTTCAGATTGGCCTGGGTCTTGGATTTGTATCTATATATGTATTTGTTATAAATATAGTATCGTTGAGTTAGTATCACATAACACAAGTCTCGAACTTACTTTGGGGCTAGCTTATCTGTGTGATTTGTCCGTATATATTTATTTATTTATTATTAGTATTGATTGATTGATGTAAAGAGCTATAAACACGATATCTCTGAAAACAAAGTAACTTACTCCAAGACTACCCTTACAGATTTATTATGAAATTAAATAGAATTTTATTTAAATTTGGATATCTTGTATCTCTTTCTGAACGTCATATTATTATTTTTAATATTTGCAAAATCAATAAGCTACTAGCGTTTCGAAATTACCAATGCTGAGAAGAATACGCCGAAAGAAACTCAGTCCAGTTAGTATTATTAGTATTAATGTCGTTCCAGGTACTAAGAGAAATCATGGCTTTCAAAGTAAATATCAGTTTAACTCAGCATACACCACATATTACATTGATATGTTGCTACGATTGGATTACCCTGATGATAGTATGGAATTGTTCTGTAATGTGATTATCGAATGGTTCGGATCAACGGAATACCCCCAAAAGTTTGTTATATTAAAAAGGAATGTTGCCAATTTACCTGGTATGTATTATTTAAAGTTTTTTGACTTCGGTGTTATTCATTTAAATAATATGACATTATTTTTAACTGCCTCCGTGGTCCAGTGGTTAAGGTGTTTGCCTGTAGACCCGGGGGTCGTGGGTTCGATTACCACGAGAAGAATACTTCGTTTAGTTGTTTCTAGTTTGGTTAGGACAATGCAGGCTTGAATCACCTGATTGCCTGATAATAAAGATGCTTCCGTTCTTCGGAAGGCACGTTAAGCCGGTGGTCCCGGCTGCCATCTGGTAGCCGTTAAAGGAACCAAGTCAGAGGCCGAGAGGGCGGTTCCGAACATTTCTGACACCAGGGTGTGCATGGTCGATTGACCGTGTCACCTACACGAAATGATGATGGTGATGACATTATTTTTTTAATTAATTTGAGCAAGACTTATAAATACACCAATGATACTCAGTCCACATACCTAGTTACTAAGGTTTTCAAAAATTGTGAGTTGACGTGTTTTGAAGAAAATGCGCTGTGCAGTTTGTTGCCGTTTCTTCTGCACTCCGCTTTAGAAGCGGCATTAAACTTAGCCATGAGTAAATTTTTGACGTCAACAATTGTCGAGAAGTGAAATATGACAATTAATAAGTGTTCAAAGAAACCTAAATTAAATTAACGTTTTGAATTTTAATTTGAATTTGAGTAATAATCTTTCCTATATAAACCGGCTGCAAACTATATATCACGGCTTTTAGGCCGTTTAGGTCGTCATGCCGCCCTAAACAATATTATCCACCGGTCTCTTGCAACCTATAATATGCCGTCTACTTTAGACCATACCACTGGCTTCTATATTAGAAACCTAAAAAAGCCTAAAAATGTTTTAACTTCAAAAATAGGTTTTTGAAGTAAAACTTCTAGAGCGATGTTGTGCACTTTTTGGAATGGGTAAAAAAATTTAAACTCACGTCAGGGCACGTGACCTAATCAAAAATTCGTAAGACGGACACGTAACCTGAGATCGCTGGCACGGCGTAGGACAGGAAGTAATATCCCCTTCTCTTTCTACCGCGCGGAGTTTTCACTTCTGCCAACACTTCCAGAGTGCAACCCGTTTCTTTATTATTTATTTATGTTTTTATATTGACTTCCAGAAGTCGTACAAAATTCCACAAAGAAACCTGAAGATGGGCAAATTCATTCCAATGTGACCACCGGTTCGGAGTTATTCAATACAGGTAGGTTTTCAGGATTCCGTACCCAATGGGTAAAAATGGAACCCTATTATGGCTTCACTATCCGTCTGGCTGTTTGTCTGTCCATCTATCAGCAAGCTATAATAATTAATTAAAAAAAGAACGGACGCATTTTTGACATAAATTTAAAGACACCATATAATCCCAAAGTTATTCGTCCAAATATTTAATAATATTTTATCAAAAGTGATTTAAAAAGTCATTAATATTTTAATAGCATTTTATTTGTCAACATTGATTTTAAATATTTTTAAATTATCTAAACAAATTTTATATTCTTTATTTTTGTTTTCAGAAACGTCTTGGTTTAAACCAGCCCTCAGCGTTATCGCCATATTATTCATAATTATGATTATTCTATGCATAATCCGAGTACTGAAGAAGAAAAGGATGATCGTATGTGTTTTTTAATTGAGTATTACACTATTTTGACGAGTTCCGTGGCGCAGTGTGCCCGAGTTCGATCCCCGGTCAGGTCAAGATGGAAAATGATCTTTTTCAGATTGGCCTGGGTCTTGGATGTTTATCTATATATGTATCTGATATAAAATATATTATCGTTTACTTTGGGGTCTCGAACTTAAAGAAATATCAACTCAATGTAGTTAGCGATACGGTGTAATTTAGATCGCGTCAGCACGCAGCACCTTTTAGTTTAGGTGCCTACAGCAAGCCAATTTTAAACTTATAGCTCTGAACAAAAGATTCACAATTCGTTGAAGTCGGTGAATAAATTTGTGACCAAACGCGTCATTCCTAGACCAGTGCTAGGAACTCAATTTTTCATACAAAACCGTTCGACGCCATTGTATGACAATATCGAATATTTTTTTTTAGTTCCAAGCATTGTGCTTTTTCAATCCAGGAGCAACCAATTTGCCTATGTACTTAAGGAACCCTATGTTTTTTGCAGACGCTCCTTGATTATAAAAACCTACACGACGGTCAACCATCGCATTCGAGAACCACTGCTGCTTTAGAAGAAACTTGTACGAATTCAAATGATAACACAGAAGCAATGTACGCGAACACACAGCCAAACCCAAACTCACCTGACGCATTATATTCTGAACCTGTTCCGAAAGATCAAAGAAATAAAACAAAAGAATTACATTATGTAACATTAGATTTTGGTAATAATAAAACTGGTGTTAAATTTAAAAATGGTAGTTCTAGTGGTGATGAGAATCGGCAAAATAATGAACCAACGTATGCAGAAGTACAACAAGAATCTTATTATGAAAATAATGGATTAAAATAAATACATTCGATATTGTTTTTTTTTTTATGATGGCAATCGAGCAAGCGGGTCACCTGATGGTAAGCGATCACCGCCGCCCATAGACAACTGCCACACCAGGGGTGTGACATCATCATCAAGTCTTTTTAGTCTCCACTGCAGGAGCATGACCCTCTCTGTACTACCGGAGCTAGACTTAGCCAGAGCAGACGCCAGAGCAGACAGAGGATTTGGCCTACACTCTCCTCGCTGGCCGGACGGGTTGGAAAAGTCTCATTGACGTTTATGAGCTTTGTTTAGCTTGTATTTCCTAAGTCGCCTCTTACGACCTCCATGGAAGACTTGGAGTGGTCCTATTCTACTCTGCCGGAAACCACACGGCTAGAAGCTAGGGGTGTGACAAGAGCGTTATTTTTTGTTGTGTTTTTCTGACACAACTAAAAACCGCTACATAGCTGTCTAAGTCTGCTTATACATCATTATCATTTCTGCCGTAAGATGTCCACTACTGGACAAAGGCATCTCTCTAGAATTCATTTTCATTCATCATTCATTCATTTCGAGTAGGTGTCACGGTCAATCGACCATGCACACCCTGGTATCAGAGTTCTTCGGAACCGCCTCTCGGCCTCTGACGTGGTTCCTTTAACGACTACCAGATGGCAGCCGGGACCACCGGCTTAACGTGCCTTCCGAAGCACGGAATCATCTTTATTATCAGACAATCAGGTGATTCAAGCCTGCAATGTCCTAACCAAACTGGAAACAACTAAACAAAGTATGCTTCCGGTGGGAATCGAACCCACGACCCCCGGGTCAACAGGCAAACGCCTTAACCACTGGACCACGGAGACTGTTATTCATTTCATGGAAGGATATTCCCAAACTCACCACGCTTAGCAGGCATGTTGACAAGCGCAGTTTCTTTGGCTTCTTGTGCTTGCGATGTTGCTACCCATCGGAAGCATTATTAAGCTGGGGAAGGATAGGGCTTTGTTGAATTGGGAGTGAAGGTATTAGAATAAGTACTACTCACTCATGGAATAAAAAGCAAGTAGCAGGTCGGGAGGGCGGGCGCGTACCTGATGCCGTACCTGCAAATACCGGACAGGCAGTTAAGGATGACACACCTGACCTTTTAGGAGTTCCATCACTTCCTTGGATGTTTATCTGAAATGAAATGAAATGAAATGAAATAGCCGTGTGGTATCCGGCAGAGTAGAATAGGACCACTCCAAGTCTTCCCGTGGATGTCGTAGAAGGCGACTTAGGAAATACAAGCTAAACAAAGCTTATAAACATCTAAGACACCTCTCCAACCCGTCTGGCCAGCGTGGAGAGTGTAGGCCAAGTCCTCTGGCTGCTCTGGCCAAGTATGGCCCTAGTAGTACAGAGAGGGTCGTGCTCCTGTAGTGGAGACTAAAAAGGACCTGATGATGATGATGATGATGATGAAATGAAATGAAATTTATTTGCATTGAATGAGTTAAATATAGATGTTGTTTGTAATAATATATAGTCCTATACATTCAGCCTTTGTCGGCGTGCAACACACAAAACTATTTATTTATTTTTAAATATTTATATATCTACAAACAGGGATGAGATCATGCAATAATAATGAATTATTAGTAATAGTATAGAATGTCACTTAGTATATGTCAGTTATTATCATTTACGTTAGTTTAACTCAATTTACAATTTATAAATTCCTGAACACTATAAAAACATATGTCTTTAAGAATTTTATAAAGTTGTGCTTTGAATAAACTTAATTTTAATTGCTTTAAGTATTCTGGAAGTTTATTGAAAATACTTATGCAGCTATAGTTATCTGTAGAAGTATCTATTATAAAATGAGTCTTTGAGTTAGTACCCTACGAAATAAGTTTTTAAATTACCGGTGGGGCTAATTCAACTTGTGTGATATATAGGATGAAATTGAATTCATTAGCAAAGGAGTGACTCAGACCACGAATCTGAACAACATTCATTAAGAGACCAACACTGAAATTGCAAAAAGTAATCAGCTGGTTCATTGATTTTGTCCAAGTAGATATTCCACTTTCGCATGAAAGAGCAGAAATTTTTTTCACGATTTCGAAGTTGGTCCCATTGTGAAAGTTGTTCAGATTCGTGGTCTGAGTCACTCCTTAAACGTTTGCTAATGAATTAAATGTCACTATATATAGCGTGATTTTGAACCCCCTAGCTATATTGAAATCTGGGAATCAGAATCCCTAATGGAATACAGAATTGTAAGAAAAAAAGGTAAAAAACGAAAAAAAAATATTTAACCTTTCATAGAAATTCGTCCAGCTGATCGGCGACTTTGTATGGGAAACCTAATTTTTTTTGTTCGTTTTTAACCTTCTTTTCTTGCAATTCTGTGTTCCATTAGGGATTCTGATTACCAGATTTCAATATAGCTAGGGGGTTCAAAATCACGTTGTATGTATATTTATTTATTTTTTTACCAGAACAAAGTGATGGTCGATGTAAATGGCCAAACGTAGGATAAGCTCGAAAAAAATTTACAAGACGGTAAAATGAAAATATATTCTGTTAATCTTAAAGTTTTCTCAGTAAAAACATTTTGATGGTGGATGGCGTGCAATTGAGCATTTATAGACTTTAATATCAGAATCAGAAATCATTTATGTATAGCATAGTATCACGTCTTTTTCCCTTGCGGGGTAGCTGTCTACCCCGCGAGGGAAAAAGAAGTGATACGAGCCTAGGTCTATAAGACCTTATGACCACATTTAGCATGTTGAATGGCGTTTAGATGGAAAACGGAATCAAAATAGTGATGGGTTGCAAGCCGCATCGCCTATTAACAAGATTCCGCAGATTTTAGCCCAATCCTTTGATCGGCTTTTATGATCTGCGCGGGAAGAGAAGCAGCTGGCACATTCTACGATTTTTTCTATTCTCCCAGACCAGGATGGAAGATCATTTTCATTTCCCTCGACAAAGGGTAAAAAACAGGTTGTACAGAACAGATAATATTGGGTCTATTAGTCTTTACCTTCGATCAAATATCCGAACAGACTAGCTCCGTGGCGCAGCGGTCAACACGCCTGCCTGCGACACGGAGTGACCGGGTTCGATCCCCGGCCAGGTCAAGATGGAAAATGATCTTTTTCAGATTGGCCTGGGTCTTGGATGTTTATCTATATATGTATTTGTTATAAAATATAGTATCGTTGAGTTAGTATCCCATAACACAAGTTTCGAACTTACTTTGGGGCTAGCTCAATCTGTGTGATTTGTCCATATATATTTATTTATTTATTATTATTAAATATAATGGTAGATACACAGTCTCATACAAAATGAAGCCTAAATAATGGCCTCGGCCTCGAGCCAAAACATCATGCATACTTACAAACATCAACAAAAACGGTACATACTGAAAGTATGACACTCCATCTTTCTTTTTCACTTTTGACGCGTAGTTTTTGCATCTTTTTACTCACCTTCGTCATCGCGAGACGTGTGAGTGCTAGCGCGGTTTATTGAAACTGTGGACAAAACAGCTCCGAAACCCGCTTGGTGCGCTGTTTTGCCGGTGCCATTTTTCGAGTGTGAATCGTGCATATACCATTATATTTGATCGAAGGGGTTTACCTATAAAATCGGCATTCTATAGAGAATTTCAAGTAGATTGAATTCTTCATACTCACATTTTTAGTATCATTTCGGGTGTGATAAATTCAACTAAAGTGAAATTTTGCATGTATTTACGGACAACATACGCATGTTAAATATATAAAAAAAGACAGAATACGCAACACAATAATAAGGAGAAAAACAGGATTAGTGGACATACTTTCCAAAAGAGACCAACTTAAGTGGAGATGGACTGGCCATATGTTGCGTAGTAACCAGGACAAGTGGAGCAAAACCCTAACTCACTGGTATCCGAGGGACGGGAAAAGAAACAGGGGAAGACAACATACAAGATGGGAAGATGAATTAAAACTCACTGCAGGCCCTAACTGGAGAAGGGTTGCCAGTGACAGAAAGCAGTGGAAGCGGTTGGAGGAGGCCTTTGCCACGAGGCACACTGAACTCAGAGACATACTATAAAAATGACTAACATAACCCAAGAGTTCAGGATGAAGGGCTTATACAATACAATACAATACAATACGGACAACAGTAAGCTTGATATACGCATTATAACATTTACAAAAAGAATACAAAAGTGACGTTACTTTTTATTAACACGGACAACGTCTGAAACGAGTTATTTTTATGTGCAGTCTTCTAATTAAATTCAGATGAACAAAAAAATATAATGCATGCAGAATGTTAATAATTTTCACTTTCAAGTTTAAATAAAAAAAATATGTGTATAACTGAAAATCATAGCAGGAACAAACTGGCAAACGGAAAAAAACGCCAATTTCATAGGTAAAAGCACATTTTGCCATTAAAGGTAGCCTATGTCCTTCTCCGTACTCCAAAGAACTTGTATGCAAAATTTCATGATGATCGGTTCAGTAGTTACGGCGTGAAAGCGTAACAATCAAACAAACAAACAAACAAACAAACAAACTCACTTTCGCATTTATAATATTAGTAAGGAAAAGGATGATGAAAATGTAATCTGAATATCAGTGTCGATTCGTTTATAATAAAAGCTTGTCACCAAAATCTATTTTTTGCAAAAAACTTTTTATTGACCGAGCGAGCGAAGCGAGCGAGGTCTTCAATTCGAGTTAGGGCGAAAAGACATTTTTTGTATGTATGTATGTATGTATGTTTGTTCCACGATAACTTTTGAACCAATGCTCCAATTAAGATGAAACTTAGAATGTATATAGGTCTTATAAATACAATTTTCAAGTTCGTTGGGCATCAAAATCGGTTCAGCAGTTTACGAGATATTTAAATAAATGTTCAAGAATTTCGAGAGATGAAAATTGAAAATGACGTTTAGGCTGAATATGTTACAAGATGGCGCTGCAGTAAATTTTAATTTTGAAGGTTACCACAGACGCCACTAGGTGGCAGTATTTCGTTGAAGCTTACTTTGTCCATGCTTAGTGTATTAAATTTAAATTTACTAACAAAAAATGAACACTTATAAATTAGAACGGTACTTTCTCCTCTATACTTATCGAATGGTTGGCCCAGTCGCAGTACGGTAGTAACCCGATCGAAAACATTAGACTTCGAGCCGCGCAAGAAAATTTTACTTTTCAGTGATTGCAAATATTTCTTTCGCTGTCTGTTCCAAGTTAAATTCCAAATGACTTTCTTATTATTAATTTACAACATTTCGTTCCTTTAGAACAGTAAAATACCAGTCCATGAAAATTTTCATAATAAATTCTTGTTAGTTCCAAATTTCTCCAACAGATGGAGACAGAGGTCCAAAAATGCGTAGGAATATTTTAATAAGTTTTTATTTATCTTTAATTTTAAGTATGTATATGTTTGTTCGGGTGTAAGCCTGCGACCAAAAATTAAAGCTGTTATTTAACTGCAATTTCGCATTATTCTTAACTTTATGATTTGAAGATGACGAGCTATTTAATGACGAACATCCCGTTTACAACATTTTACAGTTTCAATCCTTTCGCAATAAAAGCTGGTAAAAAAACCGGCCAAGTGCAAGTCGGAATCGCGCACGAAGGTTTCCGTACCGTTATCTATAAAAACGGCAAAAATATCATCTATTTTTAAAGGATATATACATACCGAAATATTCTATGAATATTTCAATCGTCTACTTGCCGTTATCACTGACGAGCAAAAACAAGCAAAAAGTATGGCCCCCTTAAATATTTATTTTGTTCTATTTTTTTGTATTTCCTGTTATAGCGACAACAGAAATACATCATCTGTGAAAATTTCAGCTGTCTAACTATCACGGTTCATGAGATACAGCCTGGTGAGAGACGGACGGACAGACAGACAGACAGACGGACAGTGGAGCGATATTAATAGGGTCCCGTTTTAACCCTTTATGTACGAAATAATAAAAATGAATGAAAAAAGTAGTGTAAGGAGAAACAAATAATTCCGCAGAACAGACACAATAAAGACAAAGAAATGGGGTTCAGTGGGCGAAAGATAAGTACAGATGTAGAATCCAAACGTAAGAACACCATATTTGGAAGGTAAAGCCGAAGCATAGAAAGAGGAGTATGGGAGTGCAGCACTCTGCGAGAGAAACAAAAACAAAAGCCGAATAAAAACTGAGCTGGGGGGTTGTCCGGACAAAACAAGCCGGAAAATTGATACATATGAAAACCAAAAGTTTTATAAGTATAAAGCTCAAGCGAAGAAACGGGGGTAATATGTCTCGGGGCTAAAAAAATTAAACATTGACGGGTACACATCACACATCTAAACCATATAGGTTTAGAAAACAAAACACATATGTCTCGTTTTTAGAACCTTAATCATCATTATCATGCCGACCGCAGCTCAGTCACCCGGATACTAACCTATTAAATGACCTGGTATTTTATATTTATATTCCCTGAATTGTAAGTCGCAGGCCTATTGACATTTTCAAACACTCAAAAACGCCTGTGGAATATTTGGTACGAAAATTATTTTTATAAAATGTCCATGTTGTGATTCCGTTAATAACCATAGTCTTTCAGATATGATGAAACATTTACATTTATTTGTCCCTTAGTGAAATTATATTTATTTTTCTGTGAGGACCTACTCAAATTTTGCTCGATAGTGCAACGCAGCTCTTCAGCTACACGTTGCACTATCGAGAGCAGCTAAACGCCTCACAGTTGTTGTATTGAAACCCGGTTTTGATTTTGTCATATTAATTAGATGAAATTCTACTCGTACATTTAATAATAATAAATATATACGGACAAATCACACAGATTGAGCTAGCCCCAAGGTAAGTTCGAGACTTGTGTTATGGGATACTAACTCAACGATACTATATTTTATAACAAATACATATATAGATACACATCCAAGACCCAGGCCAATCTGAAAAAAATCATTTTCCACCTTGACCTGGCCGGGGATCGAACCCGGGCACTCTCGTGTCGCAGGCTGGCGTCTTGACCGCTGCGCCACGGGGCTAGACATTTAGGGATTGGAAGGGAAAAACTATTTCAACTATTCGTGCAACAGTAATAAAAAAGGGGTTTAATTCAAATTCAAATTCAAATTTTCTTTATTTTCGGACAACTAGATCCATTACTTTACAAATATGATTTAAGTAAAAGTAAAAATAACAATAGGTAGGTGACCATTAATAAATCACATATCTACGAGGCACTCCGTGCGGATGAGACCGAACCTCCAGACGACAATCTTGTCTTTCCGTCATCGTCCGGACGAAGTGTCTCAGTAGAGGTGTGTGTACATCCTCAGCTAACATTTTCATGATGCTGTTGTCACTCCCTCGCACCCTCCTTACCAAGGACGCTACTTTCTTTCGAAAGATGGCATGAAAACCGTCAGTTTGGGCCTGAGCAAACATTGCGGAGGCGCTACAGAAACGAGGAAGTTTCAACATCATCCTGAAAATGTTATTGTATTGGATGCGTAGTGTATCTAGCGACGTTTTGGCAAATCTAAACCTTAGTTTATTTGTTTGGATTTAGAAATGAATGTTAACTATTACAAGAAAGTAAGGACATCATGTTCATAGTATGTTAATTTGAAATAAGTCGTGGTGAGTAAAATAAAAAGAGTGTTTCATCTAAACAATAGCACTATGACAACATGCTTATCAAAATCAGTATAACAGTTTCAGTCACGAAATTATCAAAAAAATTTAATAATCGCGAGGTCCACGTTCGCAGCGAACTACTAGTTAAGTAAATATAAAATTAATATCAAAGGAGGGGCTCCCATACAACAGACATGATTTTTATTTGCCGTTTTTATCGACAACGGTACGGAACCCTTAGTACGCGAGTCCAACTCGCACTTGGCCGGTTTTTTTCTTGCTTTTCTGTATTCTATTAGGGATTCTGATACTAGAATTTCAGTTTAGTTCAGAGGTTCAAAATCACGCGTAATACCACCTCTGTTGGATATAACAAACATTTTCCAATCTATACTAATATTATAAAGCTGAAGAGTTTGTTTGTTTGAACGCGCTAATCTCAGGAATTACTGGTTCAAATTGGAAAACTCTTTTTGTGTTGGATAGTCCATTTATTGAGGAAGGCTTTAGGCTATGAAACATCACGCTGCGACCAATAGGAGCGAAGCAACAATAAAAAATGTTTTAAAAACGGGGGAAAATAGAAATTGCCGCGGATGAAGTCGCGGGCAACAGCTAGTGAACTATAATGTGGTTTCACATAACATCCTTATACGTAATTGGGTCGTTGGTATTTTTCGTCACTCAACCACTTCCTATTTTTTCCTTAAAGTACTTAATCATGTAGGTACAGATTTTCATTTGTATTTTGTCAGTGCGGAAGAAATAACATTAATTATGTGTGTTATATTTGCTGTAGTTATTTCTTTTCTATTTCTTCCAACATTACAACTGAGTAAGTGTAGTTTTCTTCTAATTTATTTCGCTAAAAAACTTTTTCAGTGTTAATCTTTGCTAAAAAACTTTGTCAAAGAGACAGAAAAAGTTGAACTGATCGAGGTATCCAGCGACTAAAGCTGGCAATTACCTGGCTCAAAGGATAAGCATTGCCATCCAACGTGGCAATGCTGCCAGCCTTTTAGGCACGTTGCCGCGAGGTGTCGGTTTGCAGGGACTTTATTATTTGTTAATATTTATAATTTTAAATAGGTTTAATTATTATTAGTATATTAGCTTTTGCCGCGGCTTCGCTCGCGTTAAGAAGTTTCATACGAATGATGTATTTTTTTATTTTATAAATAGCTAATACAATACCTAGTAATGTGTATAAATTTTAACATATATGATGAATAAACGAATTAATCGACATACAAATAATTTTAAACTAAAAATCTAAATTAAAACTAAAACTAGTAGTTCGCTGCGAAAGTGGACCTCGCGATTATTAAATTTTTTTGATAATTTCGTGACTGAAACTGTTATACTGATTTTGATAAGCATGTTGTCATAGTGCTATTGTTTAGATGAAGCACTCTTTTTATTTTACTCACCACGACTTATTTCAAATTAACATACTATGAACATGATGTCCTTACTTTCTTGTAATAGTTAACATTCATTTCTAAATCCAAACAAATAAACTAATGTTAAACCCCTTTTTTATTACTGTTGCACGAATAGTTGAAATAGTTTTTCCCTTCCAATCCCTAAATGTCTAGCTCCGTGGCGCAGCGGTCAAGACGCCAGCCTGCGACACGAGAGTGCCCGGGTTCGATCCCCGGCCAGGTCAAGGTGGAAAATGATTTTTTTCAGATTGGCCTGGGTCTTGGATGTGTATCTATATATGTATTTGTTATAAAATATAGTATCGTTGAGTTAGTATCCCATAACACAAGTCTCGAACTTACCTTGGGGCTAGCTCAATCTGTGTGATTTGTCCGTATATATTTATTATTATTAAATGTACGAGTAGAATTTCATCTAATTAATATGACAAAATCAAAACCGGGTTTCAATACAACAACTGTGAGGCGTTTAGCTGCTCTCGATAGTGCAACGTGTAGCTGAAGAGCTGCGTTGCACTATCGAGCAAAATTTGAGTAGGTCCTCACAGAAAAATAAATATAATTTCACTAAGGGACAAATAAATGTAAATGTTTCATCATATCTGAAAGACTATGGTTATTAACGGAATCACAACATGGACATTTTATAAAAATAATTTTCGTACCAAATATTCCACAGGCGTTTTTGAGTGTTTGAAAATGTCAATAGGCCTGCGACTTACAATTCAGGGAATATAAATATAAAATACCAGGTCATTTAATAGGTTAGTATCCGGGTGACTGAGCTGCGGTCGGCATGATAATGATGATTAAGGTTCTAAAAACGAGACATATGTGTTTTGTTTTCTAAACCTATATGGTTTAGATGTGTGATGTGTACCCGTCAATGTTTAATTTTTTTAGCCCCGAGACATATTACCCCCGTTTCTTCGCTTGAGCTTTATACTTATAAAACTTTTGGTTTTCATATGTATCAATTTTCCGGCTTGTTTTGTCCGGACAACCCCCCAGCTCAGTTTTTATTCGGCTTTTGTTTTTGTTTCTCTCGCAGAGTGCTGCACTCCCATACTCCTCTTTCTATGCTTCGGCTTTACCTTCCAAATATGGTGTTCGTACGTTTGGATTCTACATCTGTACTTATCTTTCGCCCACTGAACCCCATTTCTTTGTCTTTATTGTGTCTGTTCTGCGGAATTATTTGTTTCTCCTTACACTACTTTTTTCATTCATTTTTATTATTTCGTACATAAAGGGTTAAAACGGGACCCTATTAATATCGCTCCACTGTCCGTCTGTCTGTCTGTCTGTCCGTCCGTCTCTCACCAGGCTGTATCTCATGAACCGTGATAGTTAGACAGCTGAAATTTTCACAGATGATGTATTTCTGTTGTCGCTATAACAGGAAATACAAAAAAATAGAACAAAATAAATATTTAAGGGGGCCATACTTTTTGCTTGTTTTTGCTCGTCATTGATAACGGCAAGTAGACGATTGAAATATTCATAGAATATTTCGGTATGTATATATCCTTTAAAAATAGATGATATTTTTGCCGTTTTTATAGATAACGGTACGGAAACCTTCGTGCGCGATTCCGACTTGCACTTGGCCGGTTTTTTTACCAGCTTTTATTGCGAAAGGATTGAAACTGTAAAATGTTGTAAACGGGATGTTCGTCATTAAATAGCTCGTCATCTTCAAATCATAAAGTTAAGAATAATGCGAAATTGCAGTTAAATAACTGCTTTAATTTTTGGTCGCAGGCTTACACCCGAACAAACATATACATACTTAAAATTAAAGATAAATAAAAACTTATTAAAATATCCCTACGCATTTTTGGACCTCTGTTGGAGAAATTTGGAACTAACAAGAATTTATTATGAAAATTTTCATGGACTGGTATTTTACTGTTCTAAAGGAACGAAATGTTGTAAATTAATAATAAGAAAGTCATTTGGAATTTAACTTGGAACAGACAGCGAAAGAAATATTTGCAATCACTGAAAAGTAAAATTTTCTTGCGCGGCTCGAAGTCTAATGTTTTCGATCGGGTTACTACCGTACTGCGACTGGGCCAACCATTCGATAAGTATAGAGGAGAAAGTACCGTTCTAATTTATAAGTGTTCATTTTTTGTTAGTAAATTTAAATTTAATACACTAAGCATGGACAAAGTAAGCTTCAACGAAATACTGCCACCTAGCGGCGTCTGTGGTAACCTTCAAAATTAAAATTTACTGCAGCGCCATCTTGTAACATATTCAGCCTAAACGTCATTTTCAATTTTCATCTCTCGAAATTCTTGAACATTTATTTAAATATCTCGTAAACTGCAGAACCGATTTTGATGCCCAACGAACTTGAAAATTGTATTTATAAGACCTATATACATTCTAAGTTTCATCTTAATTGGAGCATTGGTTCAAAAGTTATCGTGGAACAAACATACATACATACATACATACAAAAAATGTCTTTTCGCCCTAACTCGAATTGAAGACCTCGCTCGCTTCGCTCGCTCGGTCAATTAAAAATAAAATGAATCTATAAACACATCAAATCAAATAAAATATGGTTGCCAAATCGTTTCATACTAACTTTCATCCCCTATTTTATCCTCTTGGGGGTAGAATTGATCAAAATCCTTTCTTAGCGGATACCTACATCATAACATAATAATAAAATTAGGCGGCATGCCAAATTTCAGCCCGATCCGTCCAGTGGTTTGGGCTGTGCGTTGATAGATCACTATGTCAGTCAGTCACCTTTGAGTTATATATATTTAGATTTAATCATTGTCAATTAATAAAATCGTTGACGTTGCTGTAAATATTTCTTATAAATAACGTTACCTATTGCACCCATGTTGGTTATAAGTACCATACAGGTCTGATGATGGAGACCATAGACAGTCGAGGGAATCCCTTATCAGGCTAGCTCCGTGGCGCAGCGGTTACGCCAGTCGATTGACCGTGTCACCTACACGAAAGTATGATTCTCTTTATTTAGTTTTAATCTTAAGTAGGATTTTACAATATTTATATAAAATATAAAAATATAATACAAAACATAAAAACATTATAAAAACCTAAACCTAGCTCGCCGCCAGCAGCGGGGCAAGGCTGAAGCTACCAGCGGACAGGACTGCAGAGAAAGAAACCTTCTGACAATTCGTGCTGTATCCAGGAGTACTGTCTTCTGTATCTGGTCCTTGATCCAAAAGCTTATCCTTATCATTTGTATTTCTCTTATTTCACGGGTGTTACCCCGGTTTTTTAGAGGCTTGCGTGGGGATATAGATCACGTAGAGGCCTAGAGGCCCTTTGGAGAATTGATGTAATGTTGGTCTCTAGCCAGAACCCGTTCCTAGAAATACCAATGTGTTATATGCCCTTGAACAGCTCTCGGCCGCAGGAGGAACTATTGCATTTTAAAAAGGAAATTACTGGGTTAATGGAATTGTAATTTAGGTGGTCTTATGCTGGGTTATTGCAAAGGGACGTGCACCTGCCATAATCATGATAACTGACTACAATTGGCAGATGGTGGGTGGCTTGCCGCCCACTAGATGGACCCCTCAAACTAGCCGACGATTAATGCCGGCAAAAGGGGCAACACCGGTGTAGGCGACTCAGGGGTGTCGAGAGGTGTGCTGCGCTTTCTCCGTAGTTACTCGCGGCGTTACGCCCTTTAACACTTCCACCCCTGGAGCAACAGCTCTCAAGACTCCTCTCTGGATGGCCAACTAAGGCAAGCCAGAGCCGAGAGTCCTGCGAGCCCTCTTGGGTTTCCACCCCGACCGATGAAGACACGTCGGGGGCGAGAGCTCTGACCGACTCTCTGGAGCCGAGTGCTCCAGAGAGTCGGTCCGTGGTGTCGTTACCCACCTTCGCCACAAGCTGCACTGCGGCCTCCATATTATTATTATATATTGTATTTGTGTTTCTCCTTTTTATATGGGTTTTCCTATTTACACGGGCCATAGCCAAAGCGTGAATAGGGATTATGTAATCGTGTTAAACTGACGATGTGGTAAGAAATTTCCGGGATAAACGGCATGTATTCAAAATGACAGCTTTTTGACGGATATAGAGAGTATTTTTATTCATATAAATAAATAAATATATACGGACAAATCACACAGATTGAGCTAGCCCCAAAGTAAGTTCGAGATTTGTGTTATGGGATACTAACTCAACGATACTATATTTTATAACAAATACATATATAGATACACATCCAAGACCCAGGCCAATCTGAAAAAGATCATTTTCCATCTTGACCTGGCCGGGGATCGACGCCGGTCACTCCGTGTCGCAGGCAGGCGTGTTTCTGCTCCGTGTGTTGACCGCTGCGCCACGGAGCTAGTCATATGTAACATATCTAAGCTTCTTTGGAGACTTTTGGGTATAACACCTGTAGCTAAAATAATAATTGGGACTATATGTACGGTTTCTATTCGCCATTGGCGTTTTTTAATTCTATAGCTAAGTTGATATTTCGCGAGTTTTTGGGATATGGTCGATTGTATATTATGAGTATTAGGTATGGCAACTTCTATATGGCAGGCGGATTTGTTATTTTTACCGTGGACTGTTATATCAGGCCTATTATAATGAATAGTTTTATCGGTTACTAGCTGTTGCCCGCGGCTCCGCCCGCGTTAGTGTCGATCCCCGGGAACAGTAGAATTTCCCGGAATCAAACATACTCTATGTCCTTCCCCGGGCCTCACACCTCCATACCAAATTTATCGTAAAAAAACGACAGATAAAATTACTTTAGCATTTATAATATTAGTATTAGTATGGAAGTATGGATATTATTTATACTTCAAAGTCCAGAAATTTGAAAATTTCCATAAAACCTTTACCCTCCCATTTTACCCCTTTAGGAGTGAATTCAGTCCATTTCCCCCACATATATCTTTTTTAATTGTAATCGAGAACTTACATACCTATTTATTTTCATACTTCATAGTCCAGAAATGAGAAAATTTCCAAACAAACTTTACCCCCCTTCTGGGGGATTTTTTCCAGTTAACCTACACAGATCTTTTTCAATTGTAATCGTGAATGTATTAACATATTTTCATACTTCTAAGTCTAGAAATGAGTAAATTCCTATACAATCTTGACCCCGCTATTTTAAAAAATATTCCGGTAAAATGGACGATATTTTCCCCTGTAGGGTACAGGGGAAAATATCGTCCATTTTACTTACACAGATATTTTTAAATGTAACCTAGAACTTATATACTTATTTTCATACGTCTAAGTCCAGAAATGAGAAAATTTCCATACAAAGTTTATACCACCCATCCACCCCCATTTTACCCCTTAAAGGGGTAAAATGGGGGTGGGGGAATTTAGCAAATTTCATATACCTACACACATTTTTTTTAATTTTAATCTAGAACTTATATACCTTCTTTAATACTTCTAAGTCCAAAAATGAGAAAATTCCATATAAATTTTACCCCTTTAGAAGTTTAATTTCTTAAAAATACTTTCTTAGCGCTCACTCACATCATTAAAAGAACCCCTGTACCAAATTTCAAGTTTTTAGGCGCAGCAGTTTTGGTTGCGTTGATATATAAGTCAGGTTTGCCGTTTGCCCGCGGCTACGCCGCCGCTGTTAGTGTCCATCCCTCAGGAACAGTTTGGACCCTTAAAGGGGTGACTCAGGTCATCAATATGAACAACTTTTTCTATGGGACCAATGCCGGGAACTCAAAAAAAATTTCGTCATTTCCATACAAAAGAGTCCCGCCGCCCGGCCAGTTTGTATGGGAATGTCGAATTTTATTTTGACTTCCCACCATTGTTGTCATAGGAAAAGTTGTTCATTTTGATGGTCTGAGTCACCCCTTTAAGGGTCCAAAACGATAAAAAATTCACCGTGTATATTTGCAGGCAAACTAATGCCTTGAGTTCATTCAAATGACGATAACTTTTTTTTTAATGAACCGATTTTGATGAAACAAACTTTAAATGTTTTGCTGGGTTAAAACAAAGCAATTGGTGAAAGTTTGAAGTAAATCGGTTCAGTATTTTCGGAGATAATCGTGATCATACATACAGACAGACAGACAGACAGACAGACAGACAGACAGACAGACAAGAAATTCGAAAAAAATTTTTTTGCTTTCTAATTATCTTTTTAAGTGTCCCTCTATCCATTTCAGTCAAAAATTCTAAATGTACAGACAAAATATTTTTACTGTTTTATTATATGTATAGATTATGGTCCTATCCCAGTATATTCTAATGTGATTATTATCAAGTATGGAGTCTGGTTTGTATTTATAGTACGCTGTTTTTCTTTGTATGAAATTATGCATGTGGGCGAGGTGTTTTAATATGTTGGTGAATATTATATTATTACAAGCTTTCGCCCGCGGCTCCGCCCGCGTCAATGTCGATCCCTCGGGAACAGTACTTTTCCCCGGGATAAATGGTAGCCTATATCCATCTCCGTACTCCAGAGAACTTGTATGCAAAATTTAATGATGATCGGTTCAGTAGTTACGGCGTGAAAGCGTAACAAACAAACAAACAAATAAACAAACATACAAACTCACTTTCGCATTTATAATATTAGTAAGGAGAACCTATTTAAACATAGAAATCATGTCAGGTCAGTATTTTATGTAAAATATGATTGTTTGTTAATTTAGGAGATCCAGAAGTTCGGTTATCCCTAAATGGAATGGAAATTATAAACGGCTCGGAATATTTTTACAACGGCCAGGATTTGATCATTAATTGTTCAGTAACATTAAAAGTGTTACTTAACAATGTCGCTGTTACCCACACACTTAAGAAAAGTCATCATAATGGTAAGTGTTATATTTCTAAGTTCATTCTTCATCATCATCAACCGCATCATCATCATCTCTCTGCGTTTATTTAAACAAATTTATTTCTACCATTCATTCAATAGATGACACATCGAAAATAATAATAAGTTCAGAATGAACCAAATAATTATATCTATACCATGGATCTATACCAATATTGTGTAAGCATTAACTTAAAACCCAAATAGAATTACCTATCTGTGTCTGCTTCCGTTCCCCCCTACATACTTCCTATTCGCAAGGACGGCCTGTGATTGGTCGCCCGAGGACAAGTAAAAAAAAAAATGGCGTGCGAGTCTAGTTGAACAGCGCCGTGCGCTGATATAATTTCCAATAAAAACGACTCTAAGGGCTTTGCTGGCCGAAAACAACCCTAAATCTTCATCGCGTGTGTGTGATGGTGTACCACTAGTGTAGGCAGTGAGAAATAACACAGTTCAAACAGAAAGATCGCCAGCCAGCCGCCACGAGGCCTGTCGCAGACGATTCCTTCCAGAACCCTGTCCACCGTGGATCCAGGTCAGTGTTTACTGTTTTTCCTTGCTGTGATTCTGGGGTTGATCGGAGAATGCAGTAACTCTTCCAGAAAGTCGCAACATTAATTTATGGTGCCTCCTGTGAGGACATTCCTCACGTACTTATTTCAAATTTACCCACTTAATTTCAATCTTTCCAATTAAAGTTATTTCCAAATATGGATAACTAATTTATTCATAAATAGACTTATTATAGATTCAAATTAACTAGGTACTTACCCACCTAGCATTTGTCTAACAATCTCGGATCAAACAGGGAATTCCATACCTGTGCCATACCATAGTAAATACCTATTGCTTACGAGTACATACTTCTTATCTCGTTAATTCCCTTGTAATAATCCCTTAATCGTTCGATTTGTATGCCATAAGGTACAATCTTGTTACTCAGGCTTTCGAACTATTTTGGATAGCCTATGTACTTACCAAGGGTCAATTAATAGCAGTGAGGTGTGTATTTATGATTATAAGTAATAATCCGTAGTTTTAAAACCTACGTGTTTTGTGAATATCTGTTCCATTACTCAGTTTCCATTTAAACTTTTGCTACTTACCTACATTACTCGTACTTTTCACAATTAGTGCCTACCAAAACATGGCGGAAGGAGAATTAATGTCCATCATTAAAAAACGTGAATATGAGTTTAAAAATATGCAGATACTTTATGACTTAGCAAAAATTACGAGAGAAAATAAAACTAAATTAGCATCCTTTCGAGCTAGGTATAAAAGAATTGATAAAATTCGTGATAATTTCTTGGAATGCAACGATCGTGTAAACCAGTTGCAACTTAAACTAAATCCTCAGTTTGTTATCGATAATAATGCTTTGTTGTCATTTGACGAGTTATACTATTTTGTAATTGAGTTTGCCGATTCCCTCGACGTAAATGCCGTCGGTGCGAGTTCGCGCTCGGAACTGTGTCAAGGTCATGCGCATTCCAGCTCGCAAGTGAAATTACCGAAATTGCAAATAGCTAAGTTTGATGGTAATATAGAGAACTGGCAGATGTTTAAAGACAGTTAAACGTCACTTGTGCATAATAATGTTTCGTTGTCGGACACAGAGAAATTTTACTATTTGCTGTCATGTCTGTCTGGGTATGCTCTGACACTAGCTAAGGGTGTTCCCATAACATCAGCTAATTACTCTGTCGTTTATTCAGCGTTACTGGACCGGTACGATAAAAAACGTATTTTAGCCACCGCTTATTTAGAAAAAATAATAAAATTAAATCCGATACAACGGCCATCATTATCAAACTTATCACAATTAACCAACACACTTTATGAATGTGTTAGTGCATTGCGCGGGTTAAATATTGATGATTTAAGTGAATTTCTTTTATTTTACATAGCATCTCGGCCTCTCGATACAGAAACTAGGAAAAGGTTTGAATTACAAAATACTGAAGAAATTCCCAATTTTAATAACTTGGTCGTTTATTTACAGAATTATATAAAAGTATTAGAGGTTAGTCAACCTAGTAATTTACAGTCATTCAATTCTACAAATAAACAAAACCGCGACAACACAAATAAAGGTAACTTTTCTCGGCAGTCAAATTCTTCCTTAATTGCTTCTACAAACTCAAATAATAATAAACCTAATCAGGCTGTTTGTGTGTATTGTCATAAAAATCATTCAATATATCGCTGTGGTAAATTACATTCTATGAATATAGGACAGCGACAACAATTAGTTAAAGAGTTACAATTATGTCATAACTGCTTAAGGCCCGGTCACACTAGTGCAGACTGCAAGTCTAAGTCCATGTGTTTCATTTGTAACTCAAAACATAACACATTATTACATGAAGAACATAAAAGTATATTATCTAATACCATTGACCTAAAGGCTTCTGAGAATTCCAATATGAGCACTTCCCTAACTTGTACAACTCAGCCAAACATGTCAAAGTCACCTATGAGTACCAAAATTATTGGTTCAGCAGTAGTTCGGTTGAGAAGAGTGGATGGTTCATTGCAGTATGCTCGTGTAATCATAGATAGTGGCTCGATGGACTCTTTCATTACAAGTAGCTGTGTGCGACAGTTAGGTTTACATATAAAAAAGTGTAATTTAAATGTAACCGGTCTCGGTCAAAATTATGTTTGTAATATCAAAGGTTATACTTTTGGCTCTATTGTGCCTAGGTCAAATGACTCGCCCCAATTTGATATACCATTAGTGGTTTTGCCTAAAATCACTTCAATGATTCCTTCAACCTCATTACCGTCGCTGGTCAAGGAAAAGTTTAAACATCTGGATCTCGCCGACCAAGATTTTGATAAATCGGGTCCGATCGATCTGTTGTTAGGAGTAGACTGTTTTGACCAGATATATACTGGTTCACGTTATAGCCCAGGTCTGGTTTTCCATGTGCACTGTCTAGTGTATTCGGCTGGGTGATAAGTGGTCAGTCTCTTTAAAACGTGGTGGCTTAAACTCCAGCCACACACGTTACGTCACTCATCGCGTCTTCTAGTGCGCTCGATGAGAGCGTTCAACGTTTTTGGGAATCCGAAGAACCGCCGAAATGTAAAATTTCCGGTCCTGAGGATGAAATATGTAAACAAAAATATAAAAATGGCACATATCGTACCTCCGAAGGTCGTTATGTTGTACCAATTATGCTTAAAGATGATACTCCAGCCTTAGGAGAATCATATCATCAGGCTCTTAACCGTTTTCTCAACTTGGAAAAGCGTCTTGCCAGCCAGACTGAGTTGAAAACGGAATATAAGGAATTTATGCAGCAGTACGAAGATCTGGGACATATGCAGCCTGCTGAATCTTTGTCTACTGACCGTTATATTATTCCTCACCATTGTGTAATACGACCCGATAGTACAACGACACGTTTACGAGTAGTCTTCGATGCCAGTAGTCGGACCTCGAATAATCTGTCACTCAATAATATTGTTCATGTGGGTCCTAAGCTGCAAGTGGATATTGTCGATTTAGTGACAAAATTTAGACTTCACAAAATAGTTTTTACTGCCGACCTCCGTCGTATGTATCGGCAAATATTGATAAGACCCGAGGAAAGGCATTACCAACACGTGCTTTGGCGTAATGATCCAACTGAGATCTTAAAGGAGTACGAACTTAAGACAGTCACGTACGGAGTTAGTAGTTCACCTTATTTAGCCATTCGAACACTTCATCAACTTGTTGAAGATCATGGTTCTGAGTACTCAAGTCGTGTAGCTCAGGTTATCACCCAGGAGACATTTGGACGGTATCACAACTGGCGGCTCTTCCCTTGAAGAGGCGATCAAATTGAAGGCTGATATCACATCTTTGTTGGCAAGGGCTCACTTTGAACTACGTAAATGGACTACCAACGATCCTCGTCTTCTTAAGGATGTTCCTCCTGAATTTTGTCAAAGTTCCAAATCCTTCGATGAATCGGGAAATGAGTTTGTCATAATATTACGGATACGATGGAATCCCATTAATGATTCTTTTTCATATGCCTTTTCAGACTCGTTCGAAGTCAAATTTACTAAAAGATCCATACTCTCTTTAGTAGCTCGCATTTTCGATCCACTCGGTTGGATATGCCCAGTAGTCTTTGCAGCAAAATCGCTGTTGCAAGAAATATGGCGGTTAAATTTATCGTGGGATGAGACTATTCCAAAACATTTAACCAAACAATGGCATTTAATAGCGGCCAATTTGTCTGATTTACAAAAAAATTCTCTTCCGCGGTTAGTTATACCTTCCAATCCGATGGAAGTACACTTGGTAGGTTTCTGTGATGGTTCTCTGAAAGGCTATGGTTGTTGTGGGTATATTTGTGTGGTTACTAATGAGCCCAGAATTTCTACTGCGACTAGTTTACTGATTGGAAAATCTAGAGTAGCTCCTTTAAAACCTACCACGGTAAATAGACTCGAGCTAAGCGCAGCGGTGCTTCTGGCAAAAGTTCTATCGCACATGTATAATTTGCTTAAAGACCATATAACTATTAATTCTATTCGAGCTTATTCAGACAGCAGCACTACCTTGTCATGCCTTAATACCGCCCCTCATTTGTTAAAAATGTATGTAGCCAATTGTGTCATTCAAGCAACTGATTTGATTAGTACCGATCATTGGTGTTATGTTTCGTCTAAGGATAACCCGGCCGACTGTTGTAGTCGCGGAGTGTCCTGTCCAGAGCTTATAGACCACATTCTGTGGTGGAAAGGTCCTTCTTGGCTACAGGATTTGCCTAGTCAATGGCCTAACAAACGGGTTCTACTTCCAAAAGAAGACTTACCCGAGCTCGAACCACTAGAAACTAAAAGTCTTCACGTGATTGAGGTGAGAAACCCACTTCTGGACTTAATTGCCAGACATTCCTCTTTTACAAAAATTCTAAGAATTGTAGCATGGTGTATTCGATTTATTTCAAATTCGAGGGTTGCAAGGCAAAATCGAATTATTTCATTTCTCAGTAGTACTGAACTCGAGAAGTCAACCAAAGTGTTAGTTAAATTGAGTCAGGGTCATTATATGTCTTCCGAAGTCAGTCGAGTGCGAGATAATGAACCATGTGTAAAATCCATTCAAAAACTTTCACCTTTCCTGGACGATGATGGGATCGTGCGGGTGGGGGGACGCATCGATGAGGCTAATCTGTCACCATCTGCGTTACACCCTTTTTTGTTACCTAAACAATGTCCAATATCTAAAATTATAATAGAACACTTTCATATAAAATATTTGCATTGTGGACCTAAAACCTTACAATCTCTTATTCAACGCCAGTTTTGGATAATTGGATTGAGACTTCTGATACGTACCGTGCTGTCGAAGTGTGTTAGATGTTTTAATTCGTGTCCGCGCTCTCATTGGGTGATGCTTAAGAAAATTACCCAGAGCTTTCGGCGCGTATGGCAGCGTGATTATCTTCATACATTACAACAAAAGAACAAATGGTTCGTACATGAACCAAATATTAAAATAGATGACTTAGTCATAGTTAACGAACCTAATCTTCCGCCGATGTTCTGGAAGTTGGCACGTATTGTGCAAGTGCATGTTGGTTCGGACCAAGTAGTCAGAGTAGTTACTCTCCGAACTGCTAACGGAAAGACCTTTCGTAGGCCGGTAGTAAAGGTTTGTCCCTTACCAATTAATTAAGATATTTTTTTTCTTCATAAATTACTAATACATAAATACACACTATCCTTAGGCTAGTTAAAACTTATTTATTACTTTATCTTTCGAAAATAATATTTCTAGATATTCTTGCAATAGTGCGTAGCTATTGCTTTTGTTTTTTGTCTTTCAATTTGCATTCTCTGTGAAACCCTTGTGGATTTCAGGTGGGGGAAAATGTGTAAGCATTAACTTTAAAACCCAAATAGAATTACCTATCTGTGTCTGCTTCCGTTCCCCCCTACATACTTCCTATTCGCCAGGACGGCCTGTGATTGGTCGCCCGAGGACAAGTAAAAAAAAAAATGGCGTGCGAGTCTAGTTGAACAGCGCCGTGCGCTGATATAATTTCCAATAAAAACGACTCTAAGGGCTTTGCTAGCCGAAAACAAACCTAAATCTTCATCGCATGTGTGTGATGGTGTACCACTAGTGTAGGCAGTGAGAAATAACACAGTGCAAACAGAAAGATCGCCAGCCAGCCGCCACGAGGCCTGTCGCAGACGATTCCTTCCAGAGCCCTGTCCACCGTGGATCCAGGTCAGTGTTTACTGTTTTTCCTTGCTGTGATTCTGGGGTTGATCGGAGAATGCAGTAACTCTTCCAGAAAGTCGCAACAAATATTATAAAGCTGAAGAGTTTATTTGAATGCGGTAATCTCAGGAACTACTGGTTCAAATTGGAAATTTTTTTTTGTGTTGGATAGTCCATTTATTGAGGAAAGCTTTAGGCTATATAACATCACGATGCGACCAATAGGAGCGAAGCATCAGTTAAAAAATTTTTGAAAACGGGGAAAATTATTCATCTATACTAATTAATCATAACAGAAATTTCCGCGGACGAAGACGCGGGCAACAGCTAGTTAATCATAATAACAGAAATTGCCGCTGAAGAAGTCGCGGGCAACAGCTAGTTTAAAATACAGATGCATTATGCGGCTCTTGCGCTAGGCTCAAGCCAGATATATTTATCATTAAGGTAATCATCAGTCCTATATCGTTAAAGCCACGAGAAGTCCATAGCTAGACATAGGCCTCTCCCAAGCATATTTTTCTCTTTTCTCTCCTTCCTCCTCATAGTATATTCCTGTTTTCGATCGGCTCTGTATACAACAGGAATGTTTGTCCTAGGGGATATTTTTCTCTCCATATATTGCTATATTGCCAAAGAATAACTACTAAGTTATACTTACGTACAAAAGTCGCACTCTGTCATTCATTCATTCATTTCGAGTAGGTGACCATGTCAATGGACCACGCACACCCTGGTGTCAGAGTTCTTCGGGACCGCCTCTCGGCCTCTGACGTGGTTCCTTTAACGACTACCAGATGGCAGCCGGGACCACCGGCTTAACGTGCCTTCCGAAGCACGGAATCATCTTTATTAACAGACAATCAGGTGATTCAAGCCTGCAATGTCCTAACCAGACTGGTGACAACTAAACAAAGTATGCTTCCGGTGGGAATCGAACCCACGACCCCACAGGCAAACGCCTTAACCACTGGACCACGGAGGCTGCACTTGTCCGTAATAAATCGGAGGTGCAGCGCAGTAAAGAGTAGCTAGCTTTGTTTAAAACTCAGGCCACACACATAAATACTCTAGAAACGTCGCCTTCTGTCGCCCGTGGGTCTCGATAATGTCGATCCCGTGGTATCAGAATTTTTTTCGGGATGAAAAGTAGTCTAGGTATGTGTTAATAACCATTCTGTGTGCACAATTTCGTCAAAATTCGTTCAGCCGTTTTAACGTAAAGGATCACAAACATCCATACATACTCACAAACTTCGCATTTATATTATAATACTAGCTGTTGCCCGCGACTTTCAATTTTCAATTTCTGTTATAAGGTATAGATGAATAATATCCCCCGTTTTCAAAACATGTTTTATTTATGCTTCGCTCCTATTGGTCGCAGCGTGATGTTTTAAAGCCTTTATAGCCTTCCTAAATAAATGGGCTATCCAACACAAAAATATTTTTTCAATTTGAGCCAGTAGTTCCTGAGATTAGCGCGTTCAGACAAACAAACAAACTCTTCAGCTTTATAATATTAAGTATAGATTAGTAAGGATATAAGGATAACCATAGTAGAAATAATGTTGACTGTTCTTTTTTCTTTTTAAGATGTAGAAGAACTTGGAAAAGCAACGAGAATCAAACAAAAATTAGAAATATTGGATTCAGTTATTTCAAAAAACATTTTTCTGGGTTCTCACGATGACTGGGCCCTTTTAATATGTTCCGTAGAAACGTCGTGGAGAAATAAGAATTCAAGAGAAAGACGGACATACAAAAAAATTATATCACTACGAAATAATGAAACTATTTACTCTGGTAAGTTATTTCGACCTATCTATACTTCTATACTAATATTATAAAGCTGAAGAGTTTTTTTGTTTGATTGTTTGAACGCGCTAATCTCAGGAACTATACTGGTTCAAATTGGAAAATTATTTTTGTGTTGGATAGTCAATTTATTGAGGAAGGCTTTAGGCTATAAAACATCACGCTGCGACTAATAGGAGCGAAGTATCAATAAAAAATGTTTTGAAAACGGGGAAAAATTATTCATCTATACTAATTAATCATAATAACAGAAATTGCCGCGGACGAAGTCGCGGGCAACAGCTAGTTTATAATAAACGATTATTTCATATTTTAAAAATTAATACATTCATTTGTACCTTCCATAAAAGCTTTCCATCGCTATACAAGGTGGAAATGCGGCAAGTATAATGGAAACCTCTGGGCCAGGAACGACTCGTGGCGGCGTTGTGTGTCGGGTCGTCGAGTTCCCTCTAATATGGTTGAGCTCAGCGATGGCTGATCCATGCGTCAACTCGTGAACGGGTGCCGGGGGGGACAGGTCTGCTCGGCCTCTTTGAGACTTCTATCTATCTTTGAGACTTTTATCATATCTGTTGTTGTTGCACGCTCGATCGCTAACATAACGTGTTCCACAAAAATATGTAAATTGAAATTGTATACAACATGACATCAGAAAAAAAAGAAAAGATAAAAGTATTAAATATCATACAAACAGACCAATACAGTTGAAAAGAGTTTCTTTCGGCGTCTTCTTCTCTGCAGTGGTCGGTTCCGAAACGCTAGCAGTTTGTAGCTTTTGAACAATAATTAATAATTTGAATATAATATAATTAGTATTATTTAAAATGTGAATTGACGTGAAAAATTGCCTGAAAAGGCCTATTTTCTGAATAAATCTTTGAATCTTTGACTCGAAGTGGTCTTTTAGACTATTATTTTTGACGAAGCATGTGGCGGATTTCTATCTGTAAATTCTTTGACGACGAAGCATGTTGCTGATATTTTTTTGTAAGTTTGACGAAGCTTGTTACCGATGAACCGTTGTAGCTCTTTGACGACGCATGTTGTGGATAGTCTTGTGTAAAAAAAAATACGATCGTTTCATAACTTAATACTATAAGATTAGGTTAGATAGGTACATTTAAAACCTACCCTGTAACGTTTCGGTGCCCAAAATGCTGGCTGCATTGCCGCGCTGAATAGCTATAGCCATCCTTTTTTGTTCCCCAATTCCCTAAAAAGACGCTTTGTCTAAAAAGTCTCTACAGTTATGGGCACGAAACAATAATAATGGTCCCGCTGTCTCGACTGAAAACGGGACAAAGTCGTATTAAGAAGCCAAAACTGAATATTTTGTTCGTTTTTGGCTAGCTGTTGCCCTCACTGCTGCCCCCGCTGAATTGACAGCATTGGTGAGATAGGACGCTGCGTGGGTACTGAACTGAGACTACTGACACATACAGCCTGACTGGTGAATCACATTACATACATAAGGACATATATAATGATTACACGTAACGTTAAAAAATATAAAACAAACAAAATACTTATTAATTACAAAGAAAAATTAAATCAAATTAGTCCGCAAAGTCTCGGAATGTTTGGAAACCGCGCGCTCGCTACGCGCATCCAGACGTTTCGCGGCCGACACGAAAACAGGTACGCGCGCTTTGATTAGCGCGAGTGTTCACATATCCTGTTTTTATAGGATAATCTGGTCAACTTTTAAGCCCCAATTTTTTTTATTTATTTCGAACGAGAATCAAGCACTGAGTGCCTCCTTTCAATAAGTAACGTGATTTACCAGTCACCCTGTATATCTCCCTCTCTTTCTACCGCGCAGAGTTTTCACTCCTCCGACACTCCAGGAGTGCAACCGTTTTTTTTTTAAATTTTTTTTTAATTTTTTTGTAAACTTAATCTGTGTTTTTATAACATTTCCCTTATTGCCCTGATAATTTTGTTTTCTTTTTATAACAGAACCAATATCTACTATCACAGAGTCTATGCAAACAACAATATTTCCTGAGGACGAAAATCATGCTGTGAGCAATATCATAGGTAAGTACTTTTTTATCTGGGAGCACGGCAGTGGACCCTCCAGCCTCCTCCTCCAGTCGAGCAATCGCTGCACATCCGAAGAATTTTTAAGCTGGGGAAGGATAGGAATTTGTTGGATGTGTGAAGAGAATCCGTATTGCGATACTACTTACTCGGATGAATGGGAAAAAGCAAGTAGCATACCTGCAACCGGACAGGCATTTGACTCTCCTGACCTTCTGCTGTAAGGGGCCGTTCAAGTATTACGTAAATAAATAAATAATAAACATATACATTTTTATGTTACAAAACTACGAAATAATATTTAAGGGACATGATCAGTCCATGATATTAAACAACTATCCCCAGGGAACATACATCGAAAGACAAAAAAACAGTTTCGACCTTCCATAGAAAGTCGATCAGCTGATTGCTCATTTTGTATCGGAGATCGAATTTTTCTTTTCATGTTTCGATGTTTGTCCCAGGGGAAAGTTGTTTAATATTATGGACTGATCATGCCCCTTAAATATTATTTCGTAGTTTTGTAACACCCGGTATATACCGGCAAATCACACAGATTGAGCTAGCCCCAAAGTAAGTTAGAGACTTGTGTTATGGGATACTAACTCAACGATACTATATTTTATAACAAATACATATATAGATAGATTAACATCCAAGACCCAGGTCAATCTGAAAACGATTAGTTTCCATTTTGACCTGACCGGGGATTGAACACGGGCACCCCGTGTTAACCACCGCGCCACGGAGTTAGCCACTAGCAATATATCAGCTATTTTTATCCCCCTCCTCCCCCTTGTCAGCAAAAGTAAGAAAAGCTCTTTCCCCCTCCCCCAAGCTCACGTAAACATTGACGTCATTTTCAGAAAATGGGTTTGTTTATTTTGCTAAATGTTGCTGACGGCATCACTGTGCAAAACTCCCGCCCATCATGTCAGCAAAAATTAAAATAAATAAATAAAATACATTTATTTCAGATAAACATAAGCTTAGCCTCGACTAGAGATTGCAATCCAGATACTTCGAAATCCGAAAAACACTGAAAAATCCGGATTTTCAAGCTTTATATAAATCCGGATTTCAGTATCAAAATCCGGTTTTTTCGAATTTTTGTTTTAAGTATAGCTTATCATCTTAATTGATAGTTTTTGATTAAGCACCATCTTTTTTATTGACGATTTTACAACCAGCACACAAATTCGCAAAAAAGTTTAGGCTATGACTTAAGGGATTTTTGATTGAAAACACTAGACTACACGGACAGTTAAACGATGATTATCAAAACATTATAAAGAAAGTCCGGGCGTTGGTGAAGACATTTAAATTCACTGACTATGAATGACATGCTTCAGAAATATGTGCTAGCAGAATTCGGCAAAGAGTTAGGTCTTGTTTTGGACTGTAAAACGCGATGGTATAGTATAGCTACAATGATGGAACGTATCTCAATGCTGAATTCAAGTGTACAAAAAGCATTAATCGATATTAATCTAACAGGCCGCGGTATCGACACCAAACCCCTTACTAGTTCGGAAACCGTGTGCAAATCTGACCTTAACCTGCACCTACTTAGCTTTAAGGAACAACTTGATCGCCAACATTCTATTGTCAAAACTAGCAGTACCTTACTCTACAGCAGCAGCCGTCGACTTCAGGCAACAGGGCTGATTTACCTGCATGAATATATGTAGAAATGGCGCTGTAACGGAACACTTATGTTCTCGTTCATGATTCTCAAATATTAACTGGAAAACTGAAATTCAATCATAAATACAGTCCTTTGTAAATTGTTCCACAATAATTCATTATATCCATCTTATTTTGTTTGTTGTGAAGCAGAATGACATTGACAGTTTGTCTTATCTATAATTGACGCGAGGAAGAAAATTGATCTATGATCTATGAAAAGTAGAACTTAAATTAAAAATATGAAATTAAAAGTATAGTTTGACTGACTTTATATCTTTAAGTAAGAACAAGGAAATAAATAATCATGATGATAACAAAAATTTGATCAAATAATTGATAATTAGTTTATTCTTTTGTCTAGTTGAAAAAAAGTAAGCATTTTACGGATAATCGAGAGAATCGATTCAATCAAAATTAAATAAATATTAAAATAAATTAATACTCAGCGTAAAAGAAATTTAAATGGTAAAATTTATTATAATATCTCGTGATACCAGATTATGCTAATAGGTCGATTCAAGGGATTCTATAGATAGCACAGGGAACACTAATAATTAAAAGAAAGCTATGAGATTGTCTATGGAATTAAATTTGTTACAAGGCACGCTGACCTTTATTTCGTTACTATTAGGGGTGAAGAAAGAGACAGGTAGTCTTGGAATGTTTTAGAAAGTTTTGGAACTAACCAATGGAAAAACTTTATTCAATTGAGAATTTAATGAAAAAGGTCTTATCGACAGGAATGAGCAAGGCAGATTAGTTATTAAATGTAGAGATATTAGTTAGATATTTGCATGAGGTTTTTAAAAAAAATATTGGCCAACGGTTTTTCAGTCGAAGTGGTGTGATTTCTGAGAACCGCACGGTAGCGAGTATAAAAGGCTACGGCGCCATTAGTCTGGGTCATTACGCATCGGGAAATTTGAAGAGTCAAGAGGAATTGCTGCCAGAACGCCACTGCAAGTTTTATTTTAAATCAAGAAAGAAGTAGTTTAAAGTGTGGGTTATCGCGTTATCTTGGCAAATTAGGATCGAAAAATCCCGCGAAGTCCCTTGCAAAAATATTTTAGCTAAGAAGCACATTGGTATCGTGTTCTGAAGTTAAAATATTGTAGATTCTTTTGAAATATATGAATATTAGCTTGTCCAGAGTAAATTCACTATAATAGTTTCATATACTGTAAAGTTTTGAATGATATTGAGGAAATGATGTTGGGGAGATCTTTGATTCTTCGAAATCTTCTCCGTATCAAATCTGAGATATCTAGTTTCTATTTGTTTGATTTTAATGTAAGTTTAGTAGAGTTTTGTGTCGAATTGGGGAATACATGGCCAAGATCAACGCTGGACCTCTATTCCTTATGAGAGCGATTGTTCTTTATGAGGGTAGCGGCCAAGTAGGAGTAAAAATAATTCGACATTGTAGCTGGTCGAATGGGCTGCAATTTCCAGCCTAGCTATGCTACTTGGGGCGTCCAGACGGCCTCTGTGCCTACGGAAACCTACGGTCCGAACGGTGCGCTAGTTTTCAGCTCCCTAGCCACTTGGGGACACGTCTGGGACCTCAAACCTTTGTTAGGGCGTGGAAGTCTCGATCCTGACCACAAGAGATGACCACAACCCAAGAGTGATAGGAATAATAGGTTCGTGGGCCCAAACTCTGGCTCCCTTTTACAGCTTAGAGATGACGGATCCTTGCTAGGAACCTAATCTATTTACCAGAGTAGGAAATCTGATTTTAGGAGCAGTCAGGCAGGTAGAATCATTAAAATAGGGCGAGGGAAGCTTCCTCAAATCTTTTTAGCTAGATTAGGGAGCGATCTCTTACACCGGAGTTCGTTCTACACACACACACTTTGGGGATGGGGGGACAGTAACTTAACACCTTTAGACTAGAAATTAGGGACTGATAGGGACTAGATTAGGCCCATTAACGGTTGCGTCAGGATAAGGAAAAGAGGGGTATAGGAGATAAAATTCCATTCGTTTTCACGGTAAATCCGGTGGTAGCCATATAACCATCCAAGCTGCTGGTGGGTAGGACGTTAATAATTCAAACAATTAATCTTCGACAGTAATTTTAAGTTAGATAGTCGTATCTAATATGAAAGTGAAGTTGAATGTGAAAATATGATAACAAAATGGCATAAGTTGGTTCTGTGATAGTGACAAGTGATAATGCTGACGAAATGTGCGTATTCTGATTGTGAAAGATTCAGAGAATCTGTTTCTAACAAAGGTATGAAATTCCTAACCTTAATTTTTATGTACAAGGCCCTGATATATAATAGTGTATAGAGTATCTACCTGAATGATTTGGGGATTTTCATATTGTAAAATCACATAGATTGGCCATGAACAACTAATATCATAACTTGTGGCATAATCTCATAGCTATTTGACAATGGATTGAGTCTGAGTTGTCTATTTAATTACTAAATAAATATCTTCTTGATCTACCTATTTTGTTGGTAAATTCAGATTTGTTTAGTCCAGTGAGATCTAATAACTCTCTGACAATATATTATCATGATAATCATTCTCTGAAGGGGATGGTCTGTTGGTTCCATGGAAGTCATGTAAATTCTGTAAGGTTGAGATATTGACAATCCACATATATACCATATGATTCATCTAATTCTGGAATGAATAATGAATTCTGGGAGAGTAATGTTCCTTATATACTACCAAGGGCGAGTGTAAGGTTGACTCCAATCCCTATTTATTGAAATACAGGAATATTACAATCCTCACACGTAAATTTGGTTGAATCACTGAGACAAATAAGTCTGATGTAAATGTGCTTAAATACTAATAGACATTTCATCTCAATCTATCTCTAAGATCTAGAGTTAGTGCATAATAGTGCTTATACATAACAGCATGGTATAACATTTACATGCTAACATACATAGCTACAAAATTCCTGAAAATAATAGGATAATGAGTAACAATTGATACAGGAAGTATTATCATGTAAGGACGCCTTTTCTACAGTGAAGGTTGAGGTATAGTTTGACTGACAAACAAACCCTTGCTATAAAACTCCATCTGAGTACCTAGTACTACCTGCTTGTTGTAAATTCATAATTTGAGTTCTTTGCTTTTACACCTCCGTGGTGTTATTTCAAAGTAAATAAGTCTGAACTCATCCCAGCGAACACAATGAGAGCATAATGCTTGTGTAGCAGGTAATACGCTTGAAGACATTTAGTCTACCCTCTTGTCTCTGAATTAATAGTCAGACATAATTTTACTGACAAATTGCCTATCCTACTATTAGGTGGGAACAGGTACTATTTACTCTTTAATGGGTATCCCTATTGCTTTCCAAAAGAAATTAGCATACGGAGGAATCACGTCCAAGTCTGGATGACGAGTGGTACTCTGGCGGGCGGAAGGCGGGGCTCGACAGTAAACCGTAACACCAAAATGCTGGGTACATTCACTATAATGTATATCTACCACCACTGACTAATACATACAATGACAATATTAAACTATTACCTTAGACTTTTATCCAATATCTACAGTTGTGGACATCTATAACTCATTATAGATCAATATGGATACTTACATTCTAATACTTACTATACATATCCGAAATTCAATACTATATCTATAAGCCGCTGGTAGAGGAACAATTTCTGTAGAATGAACCATGCTAGATAAGCAATATGCTCCTTAATGAAAATAATTAACCAATTCTTCATAAAATAAGGCAATTATATTAATGTGAAATAGCAGGCAACAGAAAATAACACAAAGTGCAATTTGAACAATATTTATTAGGAAAAACATAAGCGTACCTTACGATAAGGTTATTCTTATTTATAAGTAAAAATTAGTCATACACAAGGCCGATAGCAACCTTAGGCATAGCATAAGATAGGATTAGGCTTCCTCACCATAGGTTAAAATCAAAATCACTTCATTTAAGAAGGTCCAGGGGTTACTATGATAAAACAAGGGTTACTTCCGCTAGATATGATCATGCCATATAGATTTGAACAAAGAAACAAAACATTAATAGGGTATGTATGTTGATAAAGTAGATTAAGAGTAATACAGCTAGTATTTGGTGCAGTTAGGAATTCATAGTAAGGGTAGGCTAGAGAAAAAAAAAATATAAACATAGGTAGGGTACAATTTTAGTGTCCCGTGACCAGGATATCTGGTGTGATAGCTGTATTACTAGTAATAGTATTTTGATTGATTACGGCCCCAATAATCCAAAGTGTTAGCATAGCAGTGTATACATACATAGGTTAATTTGATAGTAGAAATGTTCGATTTATTGTTTTGTTTCACTGTTCAAACCCGCTTAGTGACTGGACAGGCGATTCTCCATAAGGATGGCTTCGTTTGGTCACATTTTGATGCCGAGACATGGAAAAGATGTTGTGATTTTGTTGAAATGGTTTCATGTTTTTCAATCGTGTTGGATTAAGCCACATTTCACATCACTCGAAACCGTAAGCAAAGTAGTAGGGTCGTATTTTCTGTGAGTTGTATTATATGTCAATTTAGATACCTGAAACAAATAAAATAGCTTAATAAAAAGGAAATAAATGCTTAATTTTGCTACTACGCATTTTGATATTGTGAATCTGTCATTATTTTCACGTTTGACAGTAGTCGTTGTCGTTGGTATATTAAGCAAAGATAAGTAGTGTTATGCAGCCATACGAGTGAGGCTCTACACTATGCGAGAATATTTTAAGCAAATTCTTATCTCTATAGAATTAATGTTAATTTGTTTCTGTTTGTTGGATTATGTTAACATAATTTAACAATAACAATTAGAATTTACTTAGAAATAAAAACGATTTCGTAATTATGGTAACTTTGCATAGCTACTAAACAAAATAATAGTATGAAATTATTAAGACATTATCTACGGCTATGAAAATGTTTTATATCACCGGCGCCATCTAGTGATCACTAGTTGAACTATTGATAGTACGGTTTGATATTAGTTCTAAGCATCGCGTTATTTAAATTACCTTAATATTTAAATAGATATTCCTAAATATTTATTTTTCAAAAAAAAATTTTGCATATTGAGCTAGGTAGAAAACTACATAAAACTAAAGAAAAAATATCTACATACTAAAACATTTTATTACAAAATAATTATACCTTTTATCGTTTTAATATATTACTACGGATTTAATGCGTATATATTCGGACACTGGGATTTATTATTGAAGGAAGGGATATTGATATGTGGTTTGTTTTGGTTGTCAGATCTGACCTTACGATACGGGTAACAATTATCTGATCCTAAATCGTGCTGAAAACCTATAAGATGGTTAGACCTCAGCGTAAACGTAAAATCCCGAGAAGGTATGGACCTCAGGATTCTAATAGGGAAAATGAAGAAGAACCAGTGATAGAACAAATACCACTTGAGGGTGAAGCTAATTTAGCTCAATCTCTAGAAGAACCAGTGATAGAACAAATACCACTTGAGGGTGAAACTAATTTATCCCAACCTCTAGAAGAACCAGTGATAGAACAAATACCACTTGTGGATGAAACTAATTTAGATCAACCTCTAACGAAAAGAAGATGTCGGCGTATAGTAAAACCCATGCGTAGAGAACAAGGTTCAAAAGAAATAGCTGTAATGCAATCTATGTTAAGGAGAACCGTAGGGTTATTGACAAGAAAGATAAACGAATTAGGAGAAGATGTGAAACGTACACGAGCAGCCTTACCGGATAATACAGAAACTAACACGAGTAAAAATATAGTGACTAATGATAATCCGGAATTAACGGAAATAAACGAGGATATGGAATCTTTACAAAAGGAAGAACAAATGCCCTCAAGTGAGAAAAAATACGCAATATGTAATGTTAAAAACATTAACTTAGAAAAACCTAAATTCGGAGAGGTGGCAACCCATCCAGTTACTTTTATAGAAGACTTGGAAACTTATTTAAAAAAGGCAGGGAAATCTGAGAATCAGTTAGATTTAATCCAAGAGTGTCTTGTAGGTCATGCCAGAGACTGGGCAAGAATCTATAAGGGACGATGGAATACATTAGAAGATTTTAAGAGGGATTTCCTCAAGGCTTATTGGGGGGAAAACGAGCAAAATGAGTTGCGTAGAAAGATTGTCCAGGGAACGTGGGATAGGACTAGTACTCCTAGCATGACTCAACACTTCCTTCATCTAACCGGTAGAGCGCGGATGCTTAGTTTCAATATGCCTGAAAAACAATTAGTTGGGGATATAATGCGGCATTATCCTAGATATGTACAGCAAGGTTGGATTACGTCCAATATTGAAACCATTATAGGAACTGCAGAATTTTTGAGGAAGATGGATGATGTACAGAAACAGGAGTTTCAGGGAAATAATGCAGTACCTAAACACACTAAAACTTGGGAATCTAAGAGAAAAACGCAACAACAAGCATATCGTCATTGGCAGAAACCTCAACAGGAGTCGCAGTCGAAACAAAATCAAACTGTAAATTCAGTCGAAAATGTAAACAGTGCGGATGCTGTAGTGTTAAACTAGAGAGGGTTGATAAAGTCTCCGGATCAACTCCGACATCAGGGGACAGGGGATATCATATGATGGTTCGAATGAATTGGAGGCCGGGTCAAGCGTTAGGGAAATTTAGTACTGGGTCAAAATATCCCATATGTCTTAAATTAAGAGCTAACTATGACGGACAAGGATTAGGATATGGGAAATTAGACTTTGAAACGCAAGATATAGCTGGTCAAATAGTAGAGGTTTTAAAATTAAATAGTCAACACTCATTATTTGATATACATGAGGGCAGTTTAGTGTCAGCGGTTTTCGATGAAAGGGTCGAAAAATCACAGGGCAGTCGTAAATTTAAATCTGAGTTACTAGTGAACATCTTTGACGAAAAGATAGTTGCTCTCTTAGATACAGGTAGCGATATAACGTGTGTGTCAGAAGAATTTTGGAATCTTTTACTTTCTAAAAATCCTAATATACCTTCCTTACCTATTAAACCTTTCTTTATTAAAATAGCAGTAGGACAAAAAAATATAGAAATTCGTAAAATAGCTTTAGTTAAATTAGGGATAGGCCCATTTGAAAGTGACCTTTCTGTATTAATAATTCCAGGGCTTACCTCCAGCCTTATTCTTGGTTTCGACTGGATGAAGGAAAATAAAGTTTCTATTAAGTTAGACGAACATGAAAAAGGGATCGAAATATTAATAGGTCAGGAAAAGCGTCTGTTTAAGTTTATGACAAATTAACAGTGTGGTATGTCCGGAACAGGCGTTGGAAGTGAACGAAGTAGTCGAGAGTTCGTATAAGAACATACAAAATTTAATAACTCAGTTAAAATTAAGTAATTATCAGAAAGTAGAGCTTAAAAGGGTATTATTAAAACATGCCAAGTTATTTTCATCAAAATTGGGACGTAGTAATTGTTATGAACATGTTATAACCATGGAACCTCATGCACCAATAGTGAGGAAAACTTATCCAATCCCATATGCTTATAGGGAAAAGATAGAAAATAAATTAAAAGAAATGCTAGAGCAGGGAATTATTAGTCGTGAATCCACTCCTTATTGTAGCCCATTAACATTTACTTTGAAAAAGGATGGTACAATTCGTGTTCTATTAGACGCTCGAGAAATAAATAAACATATGGTACCGGAAACCGAGAAACCTCCTTTACAGTTAGATGTAATAAATTCATTTCAGGGAGCCAGATTTATTAGTATTTTAGATTTAAATAACGCATATTTTCAGATCCCTATTTCGAGAGATAGTAAGAAGTACACAGGGTTTTCATTTAACGGAAAGTCATATGTATACAATGTTCTACCTCAAGGATTAAAAACGTCAGTCGGAAGTTTTAGTAGGGCTATGGATTTTATATTGGGACACGAAGTTAGTGATTTTTGTGTTAATTATTTAGATGACTTAGCTATAATAACTACTGGAAGTTTAGAAGACCATCTAGAGCATTTAGATATAGTATTGGGAAAGTTAGCAAAAGCTGGGCTAACTTGTAACCTAGAAAAGTGTAAGTTTTTGTGTAGTGAAGTGAAAATGTTAGGATACATAATTTCCACTTCTGGACTTAAAACAGATCCAGACAAAATAGAATCAATTCAAAAATTCCCAGTTCCAAAAAAGTTAAAACAAGTTAGAGCCTTTTTAGGCTTGTGTAATTTCTATCGAAGGTTTATACCAAATTATAGTTTCCATATTCAACCATTGTGTGATTTACTGAAGAAAGCGAGCGCCTGGAAGTGGGGAGAAAACCAACAGGCTGCATTTGAAAAGGTAAAATCATTATTTATTAAAACTGTAGAACTAAACCACCCAGACTTCAGTAAACCATATTATTTGCAAACAGATAGCTCAGGAATAGGCTTAGCTGGGTTTTTGTATCAATTAGATAACTTAGGGCAAATAAAGATATTAGGATTTCATAGTAAACTTTTGAAAGGAGCGCAGTTAAATTGGACTGTTACAGAACAGGAATTCTATTCAATTATTTGTTGCTTAGAAAAATTTGAAACTTACCTAAGAGGATCTAAAGTAATAATTAAAACTGATCATAAAGCCTTAACCTTCGTGAAAAACTGTAAATTATATAATGCAAGGTTAGCTAGATGGATTAACTATTTGGAACAGTTTCAGTATGAGGTACAGCATGTTAAGGGGAGAGATAATATAGTAGCGGATATTTTATCCAGGTATCCACCTGTAAATGATATTTTGCAGGAAGATAAACATGATTTGCCCAAAATATCTTATACTGAGGTTAGGCCAAATAGGGAATTACTAAGTAAATTGAAAGAAATGTCTAAATTGCAACAGGATGACTTAGAGATCAGTAAAATAATTTCAGAATTAAGAAAACAGGGGGTAAATAGTCAGTCTAATTCAACGCTTAAAAGATATATGTTGAAAGATGGGTTGTTATATTTTTTACCAGATGGAATAGTAAATCAAGTCCTTTATTTACCTCAAATGCTAAGGGAGGAGATTATCTGGCAAGTTCATATAGAAATGGGACATCAAGGGGCATATAAAATTATTAAATATATTAGAGATAGATTTTATTGGAGGGGACTTACTAGGCAGGTCAAAAGTGTGTTGAAGGGTTGTCATGATTGTCAGATTTCAAAGAGCGATACGGTTAAGCTTGTAGGGCCCTGTCAATCAATAATATCTAAAAATATAGGAGATTTAGTGATGATAGATTTATATGGCCCTTTACCCAGTGGGAAATTTGGAATGAACTATATCTTAGTGATTCAGGATTCATTTAGTAAATTTGTAAAATTATTTGACCTTAAGAAAGCAACAGCGGTTTCAGTTATTAATAAGACTAAACAATTCTTTAAAATAATTAAGCCTAAGGCTATTATGTCAGACAATGGGTCTCAGTTTGCTAGCAGGTTGTGGAAGGAAACTATGAGTCAGTATGGTGTTAGGGTTATTTATACAACAGTTAGAAACCCACGTCCAAACACAACGGAGCGAGTGAATAAGGAGTTAGGCAGACTGTTCAGAACCTATTGTAGTGCAAGACATCAAAGTTGGGTGACTGTGTTGCCAAAAATAGAAATATTATATAATAACACACTTCATGAGAGTACTGGGTTTACACCTTGTGAGATTTTGTATGGTGAATCTACAAAACTAACTTTTGATGAGGAAATTGGTGTTGACTTAAGAACTCAGACTGTGGATTCTATTAGGGAAAAGGTTAGAGAGAACTTGCAGAAGGCAAGTCGGGTACGGATTGACAAGTTTAATAGAAGATACAGAATTATACAATACCAGATAGGAGATTTAGTTAAATTAAGAAGGTTAAATAGATCAGATGCTAAGATGAAAATAACAAAGAAGTTTGAGCCGTTATATGAAGGACCTTATGTGATTGCAGCCAACCCTTATAAAAATGTCTATCTGTTGGTTGATCCGGTGACAAATAAAGAAAGAGGAAAGTTTAACACTATACATCTGTCGAGGTATTATAAGTGATCATAGATGAAAATTAAAATTGTAGACAAAAGTTTAGGAGAATGTGAGGAACATACAGTTATAATTTAATTAGTTGAAATGTCTAAAAGTTATCAAATATAAGTTTTCCCTCACATTAGTATACATGTACATGAGAAATTTATTATAAAAAAGTTATGTTTTGGTTTAATTTTGATCTTTATATTTTTGTATTAGCTAATTAAGGTTGAATATTGTAATTTGAATAAGAATCATTTAATAAGAATTAATAAATAAAGTTCAGGGGTAGATTTGTGTAGAATCTGGTGGACTTAGGGAAAAGCCTATCTGACATTATGGGAATTAGCTCGCTTGAGTAAAAAGAAAAATTGCCATGCGCAAGAGGAAATTCAAAACGCTCTTGGCTAGCTGAAAAGATACTCTCATACATGCATATTTTCTATAGGAAAACCTGGAATATACTATTGTTTAAATTAAATTTAAATTAACGAACATAACATAAAGTAAATAAACTCTGTTAAGTTGAATTTTTAAGGTCAGGGTAAAGTAAAAATACTCAGAGTTAATCGTAAGGTCAGATAGAGGGGAGTTGTGGCGGCTTTTCTGGGGGGGAATTTTAATATAAAATAGTTATATACATAAAATAATTAGATTGAATAAGGAATATGTAGTGAAAGTGTGAAAGTTAAAGTGATAGTGTTCAAAGTAAAGTGATAGTGTTCAAATTAAAGTGAAGTGTTCGGTTTAGGTGCTGTACACTGACGGTTATGTAATAGTACCACTCATTACAAGAAGGGTTAGGATGTGATAACTAAAGCGAACCATTTACTTGTATCATGTGCTGATGTTTGTTTTCTTTAATATAAATTTAGTACTATGAGTCCAACTACAGTAATTTAATCCAAGTATTCGAATTTGTCTCAAAACAACTAAGATATCTTTAGGCAATACATTATGTAGTAAAAGGTCATACATAATGGTCCTCATACTTACATGGTAGGTACCTTAAATGTTTACAAGGTATGGCATAGTAAATCTTTTAGACAGAGTAAAACATATTTTTATTCAAATAGATTCACTAATTATAAATAAGGCTATAACATTTATGTCACAGTTCACACTTAGGTCACATTCCGACGATGACTTCTTATAGGCTCTTCAGATTTTTCAATATATGTAGGACTTGATTAGATTTCTCGTAGCATTACATAGATCTGCACAGATAGATGCTTATTCAGGTTATCTGAAACAATAGAAGTAGGGTTATGTTTATATATTTTTACAACCATTTGATCAAGAAGTTAATGTAAATCATTAAAGGAGTCGCATTATTGAAGGATGTATCTTTATGACGAGTCATTGGGTAGTTTTATGTACTTTTATATAGAGGTTAGGTTGAATAGATAGTAGGAATAAGTTATTTCTAGGTTAGTATCACAATAGTATTGTAAACTGTTACTTTCATGAGGTTATAGATAGGAAGGCATTTATATGCTCAACATAGCTCTCTTACTACTATTCCTACTGTGTTATTGAAAAGATTTAACGATAAAAGGGTCCATAAATACTTACGATTGTTAAAGCGTATTGTTCTGAATACATTGATATTGGTTATCCATTTGTACCATTTGATGCGGCGAGGTATATTATATTAACACATTATAGGTTGGTTAGAGATCGTACATGCGTTAATTCCTTGAATAATCAGGTATTTACTATGATTTGTTGATTAGTTTCATTTGACCACAAACTAAATAGGGATCCAAGTTTCATTTGACGACGGCCATGTTGAAAATGACATAGGATGTTTAGATAGTCTGTTCAGAAATCAGAAATCAATCGATGCGATGCTTTTAGGGGGACTATTTTTGTGACACTTGTCTTCGGGTACATTTGATATAGATGAATCGCTCGTTTGCGGACAGCATCATTTCGAGAATAGCACTTCTGTATACTTCGCGAGCATAACTATTCTAAAAGGCGGGATATTTAAATTTTCGGAAACACGGTAATAGACGTAGGTACTCTGTAGTAATATTATAGCAGATAGTAGGTAGTCCAGCGTATATGAATTAGAGGTATCCAACCACAGAGATAATTTTCAACCGACTTTAAAGAAAAAAAAGGAGGAGGTTCTATGTTTGACTGAATGTTTTATTATAAATGATAGCTCGAAACGGCTGTACAAATTTTGATGGTATTTGGTGTAATGGTGGTTGGCGCTCTAAAATTGGCCTAATATTTTACCCGGCTACTTAAGGGGGCGGTGGTATGAGATTCGCCAGGTTTATTATTAGTTATAAAAAAAAATCAAATAAATTAAAATAAATTAAAATAATTTAAAATTAATTCAAATAAATTCAAATTAATTCAAATAAATTCTAATAAATTAAAATAAATCCAAATAAATTTAAAAAAAATTAAAATAAATTCAAATAAATTAAAATAAATTAAAATTAATTCAAATAAATTCAAATAAATTCTAATAAATTAAAATAAATTCAAATAAATTTAAAATAAATTAAAATAAATGAAAAAAAAAATTTCAAATAAATTCAAATAAATTCAAATAAATTAAAATAAATTAAAATTAATTCAAATAAATTTAAATAAAATAAAAAAAAAAAATATATACAGATTAGTCCAAAAATATTTAGTTAAAATGTTATAAATTCAAATAATTATTTTTTCATTTAAGTAGATTTGATTTAAATTCATTCAATTCATGTCTAGTCACGTAGATCTTGCAGTCTACGCGGCTCACGCAGTTCCTAAGGTTTACGCGCTCATGCAGTTCATGCGGATTATGCGGGTCATGCAAATTATGCGGATTACGCGGATCACGCGGTTCATGCGGATGACGAGGAACTTGTGGTTCATGCGGAGCATGCGGGTCATGCGGGTCAACATGAGTGAAATGATATACTTATTTATTGATTATTTTACATATTTAATGGAAATATATTATATTGTTGCAAGTGATCTGGTGAAGCGCTGATGTATTCTTGGCAAGGATGATTGAGTATGAAGGAATGAACTTGGTGGTTAGAACAGGGATGGGGAAAAGGGAAGGGGGAATAACGTCTAGGAAGGGCCTTGGTATACCAGATGTGAAGCCAGATTACCAATGTTATTTGCCCAAGACCTTGAATATACACATCACAAACGAGTTTTATACGGGGGGAATATTGGTGTTAGGGTAAATTTTAAATTTTCAGAGACATTTCTCTTGGAAATAATCCCAAGTGTTATAACACCCGTATGAAACTCCACACTCTACAAGAAGCTGAGAGCTACTACAAATTCACACTACACACTCTCCAAGGCGATGTTAAGATTTGCTTGAGCGAAAGTTTTGAATATGACTTTTAGGTATGGCTTACAAAGGTCATTCTCCTTAAAGGCAGATCAGATTCTTGGAAGGATACTTATGGCGGATATAGTTTTGATTGTAAGGTAGAATCAATTCATATGCCCATAATAGGACCACTAGGGTCAGTAGCCTCACAACCTACTCCATCCTGGACGTTGATCTATAACTTGAGAAGGGTAATTGTCGGTTATAAATAAAGGTATTAGTTCAAATCCGTAGCTTTGGTGATGAAAAACATGTCCTTGGTTTAAATACACTATACACTAGCTTAGGGACACACATACACAGATTAGGACTACACCATTTGAAGGTTTTGGGAGAATAATATTTTGGAAAAGGGGGGGAATTGAAAAAAAAAGGGGTTGTTTTGCTTATATTTAAATAATTAACATATATAGTAATATTTGAGAATTTAATTTAAAATTTAAATTTGGTAAAATTTAAACTCCAGGTCCTTTGAGAAAGTCGCTTTCGTCTAAATTTGAAGGGTCGGCTGTAACGGAACACTTATGTTCTCGTTCATGATTCTCAAATATTAACTGGAAAACTGAAATTCAATCATAAATACAGTCCTTTGTAAATTGTTCCACAATAATTCATTATATCCATCTTATTTTGTTTGTTGTGAAGCAGAATGACATTGACAGTTTGTCTTATCTATAATTGACGCGAGGAAGAAAATTGATCTATGATCTATGAAAAGTAGAACTTAAATTAAAAATATGAAATTAAAAGTATAGTTTGACTGACTTTATATCTTTAAGTAAGAACAAGGAAATAAATAATCATGATGATAACAAAAATTTGATCAAATAATTGATAATTAGTTTATTCTTTTGTCTAGTTGAAAAAAAGTAAGCATTTTACGGATAATCGAGAGAATCGATTCAATCAAAATTAAATAAATATTAAAATAAATTAATACTCAGCGTAAAAGAAATTTAAATGGTAAAATTTATTATAATATCTCGTGATACCAGATTATGCTAATAGGTCGATTCAAGGGATTCTATAGATAGCACAGGGAACACTAATAATTAAAAGAAAGCTATGAGATTGTCTATGGAATTAAATTTGTTACAAGGCACGCTGACCTTTATTTCGTTACTATTAGGGGTGAAGAAAGAGACAGGTAGTCTTGGAATGTTTTAGAAAGTTTTGGAACTAACCAATGGAAAAACTTTATTCAATTGAGAATTTAATGAAAAAGGTCTTATCGACAGGAATGAGCAAGGCAGATTAGTTATTAAATGTAGAGATATTAGTTAGATATTTGCATGAGGTTTTTAAAAAAAATATTGGCCAACGGTTTTTCAGTCGAAGTGGTGTGATTTCTGAGAACCGCACGGTAGCGAGTATAAAAGGCTACGGCGCCATTAGTCTGGGTCATTACGCATCGGGAAATTTGAAGAGTCAAGAGGAATTGCTGCCAGAACGCCACTGCAAGTTTTATTTTAAATCAAGAAAGAAGTAGTTTAAAGTGTGGGTTATCGCGTTATCTTGGCAAATTAGGATCGAAAAATCCCGCGAAGTCCCTTGCAAAAATATTTTAGCTAAGAAGCACATTGGTATCGTGTTCTGAAGTTAAAATATTGTAGATTCTTTTGAAATATATGAATATTAGCTTGTCCAGAGTAAATTCACTATAATAGTTTCATATACTGTAAAGTTTTGAATGATATTGAGGAAATGATGTTGGGGAGATCTTTGATTCTTCGAAATCTTCTCCGTATCAAATCTGAGATATCTAGTTTCTATTTGTTTGATTTTAATGTAAGTTTAGTAGAGTTTTGTGTCGAATTGGGGAATACATGGCCAAGATCAACGCTGGACCTCTATTCCTTATGAGAGCGATTGTTCTTTATGAGGGTAGCGGCCAAGTAGGAGTAAAAATAATTCGACATTGTAGCTGGTCGAATGGGCTGCAATTTCCAGCCTAGCTATGCTACTTGGGGCGTCCAGACGGCCTCTGTGCCTACGGAAACCTACGGTCCGAACGGTGCGCTAGTTTTCAGCTCCCTAGCCACTTGGGGACACGTCTGGGACCTCAAACCTTTGTTAGGGCGTGGAAGTCTCGATCCTGACCACAAGAGATGACCACAACCCAAGAGTGATAGGAATAATAGGTTCGTGGGCCCAAACTCTGGCTCCCTTTTACAGCTTAGAGATGACGGATCCTTGCTAGGAACCTAATCTATTTACCAGAGTAGGAAATCTGATTTTAGGAGCAGTCAGGCAGGTAGAATCATTAAAATAGGGCGAGGGAAGCTTCCTCAAATCTTTTTAGCTAGATTAGGGAGCGATCTCTTACACCGGAGTTCGTTCTACACACACACACTTTGGGGATGGGGGGACAGTAACTTAACACCTTTAGACTAGAAATTAGGGACTGATAGGGACTAGATTAGGCCCATTAACGGTTGCGTCAGGATAAGGAAAAGAGGGGTATAGGAGATAAAATTCCATTCGTTTTCACGGTAAATCCGGTGGTAGCCATATAACCATCCAAGCTGCTGGTGGGTAGGACGTTAATAATTCAAACAATTAATCTTCGACAGTAATTTTAAGTTAGATAGTCGTATCTAATATGAAAGTGAAGTTGAATGTGAAAATATGATAACAAAATGGCATAAGTTGGTTCTGTGATAGTGACAAGTGATAATGCTGACGAAATGTGCGTATTCTGATTGTGAAAGATTCAGAGAATCTGTTTCTAACAAAGGTATGAAATTCCTAACCTTAATTTTTATGTACAAGGCCCTGATATATAATAGTGTATAGAGTATCTACCTGAATGATTTGGGGATTTTCATATTGTAAAATCACATAGATTGGCCATGAACAACTAATATCATAACTTGTGGCATAATCTCATAGCTATTTGACAATGGATTGAGTCTGAGTTGTCTATTTAATTACTAAATAAATATCTTCTTGATCTACCTATTTTGTTGGTAAATTCAGATTTGTTTAGTCCAGTGAGATCTAATAACTCTCTGACAATATATTATCATGATAATCATTCTCTGAAGGGGATGGTCTGTTGGTTCCATGGAAGTCATGTAAATTCTGTAAGGTTGAGATATTGACAATCCACATATATACCATATGATTCATCTAATTCTGGAATGAATAATGAATTCTGGGAGAGTAATGTTCCTTATATACTACCAAGGGCGAGTGTAAGGTTGACTCCAATCCCTATTTATTGAAATACAGGAATATTACAATCCTCACACGTAAATTTGGTTGAATCACTGAGACAAATAAGTCTGATGTAAATGTGCTTAAATACTAATAGACATTTCATCTCAATCTATCTCTAAGATCTAGAGTTAGTGCATAATAGTGCTTATACATAACAGCATGGTATAACATTTACATGCTAACATACATAGCTACAAAATTCCTGAAAATAATAGGATAATGAGTAACAATTGATACAGGAAGTATTATCATGTAAGGACGCCTTTTCTACAGTGAAGGTTGAGGTATAGTTTGACTGACAAACAAACCCTTGCTATAAAACTCCATCTGAGTACCTAGTACTACCTGCTTGTTGTAAATTCATAATTTGAGTTCTTTGCTTTTACACCTCCGTGGTGTTATTTCAAAGTAAATAAGTCTGAACTCATCCCAGCGAACACAATGAGAGCATAATGCTTGTGTAGCAGGTAATACGCTTGAAGACATTTAGTCTACCCTCTTGTCTCTGAATTAATAGTCAGACATAATTTTACTGACAAATTGCCTATCCTACTATTAGGTGGGAACAGGTACTATTTACTCTTTAATGGGTATCCCTATTGCTTTCCAAAAGAAATTAGCATACGGAGGAATCACGTCCAAGTCTGGATGACGAGTGGTACTCTGGCGGGCGGAAGGCGGGGCTCGACAGTAAACCGTAACACCAAAATGCTGGGTACATTCACTATAATGTATATCTACCACCACTGACTAATACATACAATGACAATATTAAACTATTACCTTAGACTTCTATCCAATATCTACAGTTGTGGACATCTATAACTCATTATAGATCAATATGGATACTTACATTCTAATACTTACTATACATATCCGAAATTCAATACTATATCTATAAGCCGCTGGTAGAGGAACAATTTCTGTAGAATGAACCATGCTAGATAAGCAATATGCTCCTTAATGAAAATAATTAACCAATTCTTCATAAAATAAGGCAATTATATTAATGTGAAATAGCAGGCAACAGAAAATAACACAAAGTGCAATTTGAACAATATTTATTAGGAAAAACATAAGCGTACCTTACGATAAGGTTATTCTTATTTATAAGTAAAAATTAGTCATACACAAGGCCGATAGCAACCTTAGGCATAGCATAAGATAGGATTAGGCTTCCTCACCATAGGTTAAAATCAAAATCACTTCATTTAAGAAGGTCCAGGGGTTACTATGATAAAACAAGGGTTACTTCCGCTAGATATGATCATGCCATATAGATTTGAACAAAGAAACAAAACATTAATAGGGTATGTATGTTGATAAAGTAGATTAAGAGTAATACAGCTAGTATTTGGTGCAGTTAGGAATTCATAGTAAGGGTAGGCTAGAGAAAAAAAAAAATATAAACATAGAGAGGGTACAGCGCTTTTTGAAAAAGGTTGTAGGGAAATTTCAAAAAGGTTTGAAAGACGTTGCTAGCCGTTCCGCCGATTAATCTGGAATCAGAAAGTGCCATTTCCACGGTTGGAATATTCTGCAATAAATTAAGACAACGATATTAATGAAGAAACACTCAACGCTTTTACATGTTTTTAAGGTACCGCTTCATGAAAAAAATAAAATCTTTATTGTTATATACGGTTAGGTAGATTACCATTTATTTTACTTTTTCATTGTGTATATCACCGCACTGGGCAAGTCCCATCTTCGTGGAAGACTGCACTCGTACACCCGGTGCCCAAAAAGGGCGATAGATCAGACCCATCGAATTATAGGCCAATCGCCATTACCTCCCTCCTCTCTAAAGTGATGGAGCGTGTGATAAATACACAGCTCCTGAGATACTTAGAAGATTACGACCTAATTAGCGACCGTCAATATGGCTTCCGTCACGGTCGCTCTACAGGTGATCTTCTATTGTATCTCACTCACCAGTGGGCATCGGCCTTCGAGAGTCGAGGTGAGGCGTTAGCATTTAGCTTAGATATGGCAAAGGCGTTCGATAGGGTCTGGCACCGGGGTCTTCTTTTAAAGTTGCCGTTATACGGGCTTGCTGAGGGACTCTGCAAATGGATTGCTAGCTTTTTGTCCGAAAGAAGCATTAGAGCAGTGGTTGACGGAAGCTGTTCTGATAGCTTAGACATTAACGCTGGCGTCCCACAGGGCTCTGTGTTGTCCCCGACACTGTTTCTTCTGCATATCAATGACATGCTGTCCATTGATGGCATTCATTGCTATGCGGATGATAGTACGGGTGACAGGTCTTACACGGGCCGTGCGAACGTCCCTCGTACAGTTGTGGACGAAAGCCGCGTTCAACTTGTGTCCGAAATTGAAAACACACTGACCAAAGTCGCTGATTGGGGCAAAAAAAATCTGGTCAATTTTAACCCCTCGAAGACAAAAGTTTGTGCGTTCACCACTAAAAAAACTCCATTTGCTGTAGCTCCACAATTTCAAGGCACATCCCTTACCATCTTCAACAGAATTGGGATCCTTAGTGTCGATGTTTCTGCCAGCGTCCAATACTGCAGTCACTTGGAGGATCAAAAAAGCTGGGTGTGCTCAACAGGGCTAAGCGGTACTTCACCTCAGGGCAAAGACTGCTACTTTATAAGTCGCAAGTCCGTCCACACATGGAGTACTGCTGTCACCTCTGGGCAGGTGCACCCAAATATCAGCTGGATCCATTTGACTCAGACCAAAGACGAGCTGTCAGAATTGTCGACGATCCCAATATTACAAACAGTATCGAGCCACTGAGTCTAAGGAGAGATTTTGCTTCTCTCTGTGTGTTTTATCGTTTGTATAATGGGCTGTGCTCCGAAGAATTGTTTGAGTTGATGCCTACGGCCACTTTCCATCATCGCACCTCACGCCATCGGCAAGGAATTCATCCCCACACCTTGTATCCTAAATGGTTGCGTACAGTACGCTTTGAAAGGAACTTTCTTCCACGTACGCTTAAGTTGTGGAACGAACTCCCAGCCATGATTTTCCCAAGTGACTACAACATGGGGTTCTTTAAAAAGGGCGTGAAAAGATTTCTTCAGGGTCGGCAACGCGCGAGTGGCACCCCTGGTGTTGCAGGCGTCCATAGGCTACGGTAACCGCTTTCCATCAGGTGGGCCGTATGCCTGGTTGCCTACTTAGTAGTATAAAAAAAAATATACATAGTGTATCAATATTTAAAATACGAAGTTTTTCGTTTAAAAATATCAATAGTATATACTTAAAATTTTTATTTACATTACAAGTTGCAAATATCGCATTATGAATTTGACTTTTAAAACGTGATTTTTGATTAAATTTTATGAAATTGTCATAGTCAAAATGTGAATTTTAAAATCTGAAATACAGGCCGTATTTAAAACTTTTATATTTTAAGAATTCGGTCGTCGGTTATTTCAAGACCTCTAATTCGACAGATTTTTCATGTGATAACTAAATATTTTCCTTGTTTTGTGTTATTTTCAACTTTATCGTAAATGTTAGTGAATTGTGAATTTTAAATAAGCTAAACAAGAATAAAAAATAAAATTCGGATTATCCGGATAATTAAGCAACGAAATTCTTAAAATCCGGATTTGAAAAATATCCGGATTTTGCAATCCCTAGCCCCGACCACCTACATTTGCTGCTTACGTAATATTAGAATGACCCCTAACCACCTCATCATCATCATCATTTCGAGTAGGTGTCACGGTCAATCGACCATGCACACCCTGGTGTCAGAGTTCTTCGGAACCGCCTCTCGGCCTCTGACGTGGTTCCTTTAACGGCTACCAGATGGCAGCCGGGACCACCGGCTTAACGTGCCTTCCGAAGTACGGAATCATCTTTATTATCAGACAATCAGGTGATTCAAGCCTGCAATGTCCTAACCAAACTGGAAACAACTAAACAAAGTATGCTTCCGGTGGGAATCGAACCCACGACCCCCGGGTCAACAGGCAAACGCCTTAACCACTGGACCTCGGAGGCTGTCTAACCACCTGATTACAAATAATACCTTGTTACAGATTCGCCATGGTTCTTGGTATCTATGAGCTGCCTTGTGTCGGTTATCGGTTTAGCAATCTTTATTTGCGGATGCAAACTTTTGAAGATGAAAAAAGACAAGGTAAGTGGAATGGGTGGCAATCTGCCCTGGCCAGTCTGGAAGTCTTTAAACAGACTGCGGGTTGGTGAAGATGCCACTAAAATAGAGTCAGGTGGGGTTTCAACAATAGTGAGTGTGGTTTCCGGCAGAGTAGAATAGGACCACTCCAAGTCTTCCCGTGGATGTCGTAGAAGGCGACTTAGGAAATACAAGCTAAACAAAGCTTATAAACATCTAAGACACCTCTCCAACCCGTCTGGCCAGCGTGAAGAGTGTAGGCCAAGTCCTCTGGCTGTTCTGGCCAAGTATGGCTCTAGTAGTACAGAGAGGTTCGTGCTCCTGTAGTGGAGACTAAAAAGGACCTGATGATGATGATGATGATGAGTGCGACTGTGGTGCTATCTATGGGTCACCTCTTGGTGTGCCCAGAAAGCCCAACTTCTTGCTCTCAACAAGATCTGCATGAGGCAAACGAACGGGCAATTGCGGTGGCAATGCACTGGTCGAAACCTATTTAATTAAACGCAAAGCCATTTTACGACTCGATAGAAGAAGTGGAATACCTTTTCTTATTCAGTCGTACCATCCCAATCCCAGCGCAATTTTCTGATATACACGGTGAAATTTTTGATCGTTTTGGACCCTTAAAGGGGTGACTCAGACCATCAAAATGAACAACTTTTCCTATGGGAACAATGCTGGGAACTCAAAAAGAAATTCGACATTCCCATACAAACTGGCCGTAATGACGTAATGTTTTTTGAGTTCCCAGCATTGGCCCCATGGAAAAAGTTGTTCATTATGATGGTCTGAGTCACCCCTTTAAGGGTCCAAAACGATCACCATGTATATATATTATGATATTAGTTTGGTATGGATTACATAGAGACTATACAGGGTAAATGGTATCTAACGCATAACCTCCTAAAGACGACTTAGGTACATCAAGATTAACTAAGTTTGCCATATGACTTTGTGTAATTCGATGTTTGTATTATTCATACAAAAATAAATGCAAAAAGAGGAATTCTACTTGTCTTAACTCTATGGCAATCAGCGCTACGAGGTAATAATAGTATGTACCTACGCTCACAGCTATAGTAGAATTAAACATAGACTTAACGTTTGATAGAAATCCAAATTAAAGTTTATTTATACAAAATCTTACTGTACTGCGTTTAGGTAAAAGTCATAGAACAAACATTGTTAGTCATGATGTACCTAAGTCGTCTTTAGCAGGTTATGCTTTAGTTAACTATAGCCCTGTATATATATATATATATTTAATGTCTGTTAATCCGACTCACACTTGGCTACATTTATTCTATTTATCATATTTATTTACATCACCAATTTCTCTATTTACAGAAAAATCGAATCCAAGAAAATGGGATCCAACCGATTTCAAATGTAACATCTGAAGCACCTAACATACCTTCTTTGCTAGAAGCTTATTCTAGACCAAAGGACGATACAGAACTTCACCCCCTAGGTCTGCCCAAAAGGGTGTCTTGCGACGAACTGGGATACGCTAAAATTAGACGAAAAAGCTATGAGCCTTTGTACACAGAAATTAAAGTACAAGAATATTACAACCTTGTTGAAGGAAATTACGCTAACAGCAAGAACTGAGGCTTGTGATTCAGTGGGGAAATGCCGCCAGTCTTTTGGGTATACTGCGACGTAGCGTTTGCTTCCTGACGATTTATTTAGGGCTCGTTATTAATCACGTGATGTTTTTAGGCTTTGTTATCCTTTTATTTATACATTAAAGTTCTTTTAAGAATCAAAATGGCGGCGATTTCAATTCTTTCTTGATGTAAACCATATACTTTTTACAAACTTTTATTTAATTTGCAATGTATGTGTTTGTGTGGTTTCCGGCAGAGTAGAATAGGACCACTCCTAGTCTTCCCATGGAGGCCGTAATAGGCAACTTAGACAATCTATACTAATATTATAAAGCTAAAGAGTTTGTTTGTTTGAACGCGCTAATCTCAGGAACTACTGGTCCAAATTGGAAAATTATTTTTGTGTTGGATAGTCCATTTATTGAGAAAGGTTTACGCTATAAAACATCACGCTGCGACCAATAGGAGCGAAGCATTAATAAAAAATGTTTTGGAAACGGGGGATTTTTTTGTTGTTGAGGTTTTTGTTTTGTTTTTGTTGTCGACGCGTGCGATGCGTAAACGGTTCAAGTTACCCGAAAATATGTATTAAAGAATTATTCCTTTTTAAACGAACTAATTTAATGTCCGCGACAGTAGGTATATGTCTATAATAACAGAAATTGCCGCGGACGAAGTCGCGGGTAACAGCTAGTACAAGCTAAACAAAGCTCATAATCATCAATGAGACATCTCCAACCCAGCCACCAGAGTGTAGGCCAAATCCTCTGTCTGCTCTGGCCAAGTATGGCTCCGGTAGTACAGAGAGGGTCATGCTCCTGCAGTGGAGACTAAAAAGACCTGATGATGATGAAGTATGTATGTACTACATGATGTTCAGGGGTATCATCCTGAACTGCCTGTCCGGTGGTTGCAGGTATAGCATCGGGTACGCCCGGCCTCCCGAACTGCTACTTGCTTTCCCTCATTCATCAGAGTGAGTAGTTACCCAATACCTTTCATTCCTTTCTCAAATCCAACAAGTTCCTATACTTCACCAGCTTAAAAATGCTTGCGATGGGCAGCAGCGTCGAAGCACAAGCCAAAGAAACTGCGCTCGCCAACCCGCCTGCCAAGCGTGGTGAGTATGGCAATATCCTCCTAAGGAACGAGGAATCCTTGGGAGAGGCCCTTGTCCAGCAGTGGACTCACACTGTCAATCAGTACTAGTAGATACGTACAGTCTTAGCCTCTATACAGACGGACCGCATTTCAACCGCAAATTGCAGTTGACACGACTGCAATAGAACTGCAAACCAAACGCACAGTCTGATTGCAGTCGTGTGAATTGTACACCGACTGCATTCAAATGCGCGGGAGGGCGGAGCGTGCGGGCGGGTGGGTATGGTGCAGTTCGAATGCAGTTTGAATGCAGTCGGTGTGCAGTTCACACGACTGCACGCCGACTGCAATTGAACTGCAATCAGACTGCGCGTTTGGTTTGCAGTTCTATTGCAGTCTTGTCAACTGCATTCAAACTGCATGCCAAGCCAATTTTATTCTTATCATCATTTCGAGTAGGTGTCACGATCAACCGTCCATGCACACCCTGGTGTCAGAGTTCTTCGGAACCGCCTCTCGGCCTCTGACGTGGTTCCTATAACGACTACCAGGTGGCAGCCGGGACCACCGGCTTAATGTGCCTTCCGAAGCACGGAATCATCTTTATTATCAGACAATCAGGTGATTCAAGCCTGGAATGTCCTAACCAAACTGGAAACAACTAAACAAAGTATGCTTCCGGTGGGAATCGAACCCACGACCCCCGGGGCAACAGGCAAACGCCTTAACCACTGGATCACGAAGGTTGTTGAATTTTATTCTTATAGCTCTGGACAAACGGCCCAACATTTGTTACATGAACTGTAATTTTGTATATTTATTAAAAGATTTTTAAAAATGTCTGGACTCTAGACAGATATTTTTTACTCATTAATCTACACCTCCTATCCAACCCGTCTGGCCAGCGTGGAGAGTGTAGGCCAAGTCCTCTGGCTGCTCTGGCCAAGTATGGCCCTAGAAGTACAGAGAGGGTCGTGCTCCTGTAGTGGAGACTAAAAAGGACCTGATGATGAATCTACACCTGTGGTCGCAGGGTTGTGGAAAAATATATTTTTTTTTTCAAGACAAATCAAATGAGCCCAAACACGATTGGTATACCTTGTTTATTTTACGAGTTCCTCTGACCACCTTCCGACTCCATCATCAGACCAGCGCAACGATTCCATAATATTGTATTGTCATCCGATTTACACATGCATGCAAAATTTCAGCTCAATCGGTAACCGGAAAATCAAATGTAACTTGCAAGATTTGATTACAGACAAACATCGGGACAGGTGAAACTAAATAAAAGCTTGTAAATAATTTACTCAACAAATAATTTATTTTCTGTGTTTTAAGATAAAGACAAATGGAAAGAAAGATAGATGACGAATATTAATGAAATACAAGTTTTCACTTGTATAACTTGTGTTTTTACAATCCTGTTTATTGAACCTTGAACATGGCCTTAGAAACAACTCCAGCCTTCAGGTCGTCCATTGCAGTCTGATAGTCCTTGAGAGCATATGTCTTCACTCCCAGCTTATTGTAATCCAAGTACCTGAAATTATACATAGCCTTTAGTATACAGCGTGATTTTGAACCCCCTAGCTATATTGAAATCTGGGAATCAGAATCCCTAATGGAATACAGATATGTAAGAAAAAAAGGTAAAAAACGAAAAAATAAATTTTACCTTTCATAGAAATTCGTCCAGCTGATGTGGCGACTTTGTATGGGAAACCTAATTTTCTTTTTCGTTTTTTACCTTTTTTCTTGCAATTCTGTGTTCCACTAGGGACTCTGATTCCCAGATTTCAATATAGCTAGGGGGTTCAAAATCTAGTTGTATAAGATCAATTTAAATTGGAAAGTAATTAGTTGGGCTAAATAATTATTTGGGCAGCAAGATTTTACAATTTCCGAGAAAACATTTGGATAAGCTTTGGCTTTCCACCTGAAACAACTGAAGGGGGGAAAAGAAGTTAGGTTCAGGTTACTTTTTATGATCGCCGGAACGACGGAGGGCAGAAAAAAGTTTTGCTGATAAGTTGCTGCCCAACTAGCTATTTTAGCTGACCGATTACATGCTTTTGCTAAAAAAATACGAATATTCTGCTAACCGTTTAAATTATGCGCAAATATTTTAAGGGCTCACACTCATAAGTTATATAAAACACTATAGAAGCAAAATAAAAAATTCTATCTGATCAAATGATCAGATAGAATTTTTTCTGTTTTTCTAAATAGAAAAACAGACGAAAAAAACACACTGTGTACAAAATTACACTTTTGTAGCGAATAACTTTTTACTGCTATCTACTATGGATACTAGTCACTGACCTTGACAATCATTTATATAAGTATTATCCACACTAAGTAAATGGTATAAGTGCTAATAAACAGTTCACTGTCTTGCCTGCCACATAACCTCACTTTCATTGGAGCACAATCATCTGGCAATTGAAACTAATTTTGAAAATGGCAAGTCTTGAAGATGTGATACAAGCGCAGCGTTCCATGCAAGAGATGTTTGTCCAAAAAATGGCTGAGTTTGAGTCCCAGATGAAAGCTTCGGACACTGCAGCAGCTATAAATACAACATCCCCGGACAGCGACAGCTCCTCATCAAAGAAACTAGCTGAAGATTTTTTCAGTTTCAAGAAATATGTTCAGGATATGTTGGATATCCTTTATAAACTCATCTTCTCTCTTAGATCTGCAGTTGACTCCATTGAGACACGGCATAGGAGAAAGTACTTGTTGTTCTCTGGGGTGCCTGAAACAGTGTCTGGTGATTTGTCCACTTTTGTCATGGAGCTTATTAAGGAGAGGCTGGACATTCCTGATTTGGTGCTGAGCGATCTTAGTACTTGTCATCGAATAGGCAAATTGGTTGAAGGCAAGTCACGACCAGTCTTGGTTCGTTTCGCAAAGTTGTCAATGAAGAATAACATCTGGCGTAAGAAGACGTCGTTCAAGGGAACTCCATACAGCGTTTCCGAGTTTCTGACACGCCAGAGGCAGGCGGTTTTCATTTTGGCAAGGAAGCGTTTCGGGATGAGGCGATGCTGGACATTCAATGGTATTGTCACTGTAAAATTGACTGATGGTAAGACAAAGCAACTGTACTCAGAGGCGGATCTGGCTGCGATTGCTACCAGCGAGGATGAGCAGGCGGCGGCATCCAGTGTACTGTGTGCGGTTTCCTCTGTCGAGCATCATCAGCAGCCGAAACCGAAGAGGACGGCCAGAGCTAAGAAGTGATCTTTTTTTCTTGTGATTTTGCTTTCTTGATTCCATATCTTTACACATTGGCCATTAAGCACTATGTCATAGATGTGTCAGTACCTAGGTATATGTATAACTTTTTATTAATGTGTTTTTGTAAATTTACTTTCGTGTAGATGCTAAAAATATTATTGTTTTGGTTGTTGTACTCATCGTGTCAAATGTCAATGTCAATTTTTTTTTTTTTTTTTTCCGTTTCCATTGTTTGTTTAGTATCTAGGTTTTTTGGCCAATGATGCGTTGCGTTTTATTATTTGTGCAATAATTATTAGTTTTTTTTGTTACATTCTCACCGGCAACTGGCAGGTAGGACATAACAATCTTAATTTATTTTATTTTATTTCATTCAATAATTATAATTATTAATATTTATTATATTTATCTATCTTGTAATGTCTTCCGATGAATCTTTTCTGTCTGCTCTTAATGTTAGTTTCTCTTCCTCTAGCAGCAATGACTCTTTTCATGAGCCCGAGACACTACACTCCCAGCTTAATGATGCTGTGGATAAAAATTCTCTTGCTTTTAACGTTTGTCATATAAATGCACAAAGCATACCCGGGCATTATACAGACTTTCTAGATACTTTTTCTCCATCTGTTTTTCATGCGGTTCTTGTCTCTGAAACTTGGATACCTCCTTCTTTCTCTTCTACTTCTGTAGCCTTACCGGATTTCGTTTTGATCCGTAATGATCGTGTTGGTACGAGAGGTGGTGGTGTTGCCATTTATTTGCGCAGTTATATACCGTATAAAGTTTTAGCAACATCTCCTTCCCCTTATTCGGGTGGTGTCGAGTACCTATTCATTGAAATTTCTGTTAGTGGTGTTAAGGCGCTTCTTGGGGTCGTATACTCTTCACCTTCAATTAATTATTTCGCTCAAATTGAGTCTGTCTTTGATTCCCTATGTTCGGACTATACACATCACATAGTAATGGGGGATTTTAATACTGATCAATTGGGTCAGTCCTCCCGGGCTTTAACGCGTTTATCAAAACTGGCACTTATTCTCGATTCGGTAAACCTTTTCGTCTTGCCCCTTAAAGCTACTCACGTAAACACTACGACTGATGACACTTTTCTCGACCTTATACTTACCTCGTCTCTGGATCGTGTGATTAAGTTTGGACAGCTGCCTGCACCTGCGTTTTCTAAGCATGACCTTTTATTCCTACAATATAAGCTTAAGCCTCCGAAGCCAAAACCTGCTGTAATTTGGATGCGTAATTTTGCTCGTATTGATACTGATCAGCTTAAACATGATGCTGCTGAGGTTGATTTTTCTAGTGTATATAATGCATCTACAGCTGACGAAAAAGTTTATAAATTTAATTCGGCCGTTTTACAGCTGTACGATGCCCATGCTCCTCTGCATGCTGTGAAAGTCAAGAGACCGCCTGCGCCTTGGATTACGAGGGGTGTTAAAATGGCAATGACGCGTCGGGATCGTGCATTCCGTGCCTACAAACGGAACAGAACTGACGATCTGTGGGATGTATATAAAAAGGCTAGGAACCGTTGTAATATGATGGTAAGGGCGGCCAAGCGGAGCTATTTTGATTCTCAATTAAGTAATTCTTCTTCGGCTGATATATGGAAGTTCCTCCGATCTCTTAACATGGGCAAAACGCTAAGTAATTCTAGTACTTCTTTTCAATTTTCCCTGAACGAATTCAATAATTATTTTTCCACCTCCTCAATACTTGATGCTTCTGTGAAGTCGCATACAATTGCGAGAATATCTTCCATGCCTGAATTATCTATTGAATCTTTTTCCTTCTCTCCTGTCACTGAGGATGAAGTTACAAAAACTATTTTTTCTATTAAGTCTAAAGCCATGGGGTGTGATAATGTGAGTAGGCAGATGATCATTACTTTAGTTGATGTATTGGGTCCCATTATAACTCACATTATTAATTTCTCCCTTTCATCCGGGGAATTCCCTTCTCTTTGGCGAAAAGCTTTTGTCTTTCCCTTACCAAAAATATCAAATCCCCAGGCTTTGAACAACTTCCGCCCCATATCAATTCTCCCTTTTCTCTCCAAAATTCTAGAAGCTGTTGCACATAAACAAATCTCTTCTTTCATATATAATAATAATTTACTTACTCCTCTTCAGTCTGGTTTTCGCCCTGGACACAGTACTACTACTGCCCTTCTCAGTGTCACCGAAGACATTCGCCTCGGCATGGAAAATCAAATGGTCACCATATTGGTTCTCATTGATTTCTCTAACGCTTTTAACATGGTAGATCATGATATTCTCCTTGCCATTCTTAATTATTTGAAGTTTTCATCCTCAGTGTCAGAATGGTTTTCTTCTTATCTCCATGGTCGGCAACAAGCGGTTCAGATGGATTGCGAATTGTCACAATGGAATGATCTTATTTCTGGAGTTCCTCAAGGTGGCATCCTCTCCCCCTTATTATTTTCTTTATTCATTAATTTTCTTTCTTTGTCCATTGGCTGTTCTTACCATTTTTACGCGGATGACCTTCAAATTTATGTCCAAACTCGAGTGGAGAATATTGAAACTGCAGTTGTCCAAATTAATAATACATTATCTGAACTTTTCTCTTGGACACAGGACTTTGGTATATTAATTAACTCCTCTAAATGCCAAGCTATAGTTGTTGGTAGTACTGTACAGTTGACTAAAATTAATCTAAGCTCGGTTTCTCCGGTATTGTTCCATGGCGACGTCATACCGTATAAACACCAGGTAAAAAACCTTGGACTTTTTATGGATGAGTCTTTAAGTTGGAGTACTCAAGTAGCTGAATTAAGCCGGACTGTCACTTACTCATTGCAGTACTTAAATCGTTACAGAAATTTTCTTCCTATTAAAACAAAAGTCATGCTAATTCAAACTTTAATCTTCCCCATTATTGACTATGCTGATGTGTGTTATCCAGATCTAAATGTAGATCTTCTCAATAAACTCGATCGTCTCCTTAATAATTGCATTCGGTTCATTTTCTGCCTGCGTAAATTTGACCACGTTTCTCAGTTCCGATCCAAATTGTCTTGGCTTCCTATCCGTTTACGCAGGCAGCAGAGACTTCTCTGTGCTCTTTTTTCTATTCTTAAAAATCCACATTCTCCCGGGTACTTGAAATGTAAGTTTCAGTATCTTGCGGATACTCACGATCGGCAACTTCGTTCCAGCAATTCTCTTATGCTTTTTACTCCTCTATTTCATTCTGGATTTATGTCCAACTCCTTTACTTTGCATTCTATACGACTCTGGAACGCCTTACCCGAAGACATCCGACAGGTATCTAATAGATTTATTTTCAAGAAAAAGCTGCATACTTTTCTTTCTGAACTCTAGTCAGCAGATTACTTCATCATTTCTCACTGTTTTGTATATGTATTTATGTATGTTATTTTTTGTATCTATAAATATTTATGTAACTAAATATATATTTAAGTATTTTACTATCTATCTATTATTCCTTCCTAATATTATTTCTATCTCTCATATTTTTTTTTTTTTTTTTTTTTTCCCACTTTACTACCTATTTCTTTTTCTGTTTACCCTTCTCGAGGTTGACTGGGAGAGAATGCTTTTAGCATTAAGTCCACCTACTGTAGCTCTATAGGCTCGATAAGTTTTTTAAATAAATAAATAAATAAATATATAAAAAGCTTAAACCAGAACTAGCCAGTGCTTTAGCAGCAAAATTTAAGAAATCGACACGCTTGTTTTTTTATGTTTTAGCTCTTTCATTCAAAATATATACATATTTTTTAATTAACATCGATAAATCAGCTGTTTTGACTGACGAGGTCAGTGACTAAAATCCATAGTAGATAACAATAAAAAGTTGTTCGCCAAGAAAGTGTTTTTTTTTACACAGGGTATTTTTTTCGTCTATTATTCCAAATATTTAGGTCTAGATATCTCGAAAACTAGCGTGTTGATTTTTATTTTACTTCTAAAGCATTTTTCTAGCTTACGGGTGTCAGCCTTTAAAATATTTGCGCATAAATAAAATTGACCTTATATACTATAAAAACCTGAGTAATAATAAATAAATAAATATATAGGGACAAATCAAACAGATCGAGCAAAATATACTATATAAGAAATAGTTTTATATTATGGTGTTACTAAAAATCTATGCTTTTCGCAATTTTTCCTTGATCTGTGTTATAAGATGTTGCTTCGTACCAAATTTCAAGATTCTGACTTCCCTGTAGGTTTTGATTCGCTTGCAAGCGTCGAAAAATTATTAAAAATATTTTTAATGATGTAACATAAAATGTCTGCTTCTTGCATTTTTTTCTTTATCTGTGCTATAAGAGTTGCTTTGTACCAAATTTCAAGATTATGAGTTCATTGGAAGTACCCTAAGGTTACGATTCCCTTGCGAATGTTGAAAAAACACGAACATTTGCGGCATAACCAGCTGTATCTTTTGATTGCGTTTTCTTAGAAGTTTGATTTTTTCACAGCTCCAAGGGACAGTAAACTTGAGTATTTGATATGAATTTCAGCTTGATACGTGTTCTTGAGAAAAAGGGTCTTGACAGACAGACAGACAGACAGACGGACAACCAAGTGATCCTATAAGGGTTCCGTTTTTTTTCCTATTGAGGTACGGAACCCTAAAAAATACAACCGAATTGAAAACCTCCTCCTTTTTTTGAATCTTTTAAAAAAAGAATAAAAATAGTGATGCTACCCGCATCGACTATGGCGTCATTTCTAAGATTATTGTTTCCTTAGGCAGCCTTCTACCTACAGTCTGCGCGGGAAGTGAAGCAGCTGGTAAAGAAGAAAGAGAAACCCCGTAAGCGGATCCCAGGCTCCTAAACATTATAGCCGAGTTGATGATTATAATGATGTTGATGGTGATGTTGTTGTTGATAATGCTACTGATGTCTTACCTGCTGCCCATAGCTTGCAACCAGCCGACGGCGTTGTTGAAGGTGAACGGGTTGATCTTGATTCCGATGACCGTCAACTCCTTGTTGTAGATTTGGAATGGATTAATTCTGCAAAAAAAATCATCATCATCAGGTCTTTTTAGTCTCCATTGCAAGAGCATGACCTATATGACTACCGAAGCCTACTTGGCCAGAGCAGACAGAGGATTTGGCCTACACTCTCCTAGCTGGCCAGACGGGTTGGAGAGGTCTCATTGATGTTTATGAGCTTTGTTTAGCTTGTATTTCCTAAGTCGCCTCTTACGACATCCATGGGAAGACTTTGAGTGGTCCTATTCTTCTATGCCGGAAACCACACGGCTAAAAAAAAATTGGTTATCTGTAAAATCGGTTTACGGACAATAATTTAACGTGATAACGGTAGAAGAGAGATAGATGCGTCACAAGCTGAACGCTTAGGCCGGTCGTGCCTCTCTATTGCTTTTCCATTCCGCGCTCTCGCTTGCACAATATTGTCATGTGAGAATTATTGTTTTAGACGTACAATTTACAAACTTATCGAAGCAAAATGTTTTTAGATATCATAACATATTATATACTAGCTGTTGCCCGCGGCTCCGCCCGCGTTAATGTCGTTCCCTTGGGAACAGTAGAAATGATAAAAATTCCATACAAACCCCTGCCCCTTTGCTTTTTCCCCTTAAGGGGGAATTTAATACATTTTCATTCATTTTATTGTAATGGAGAACTTCTTATTGTCATATTTCTAAGTAAATAAAAAAAATCCATCCAAACTTTACCTCACCTATTCTACCCCTTCAAGTGGAAATTTCGACCATTTTAACTACACAGATCTTTTTAATTGTAATGTAAACATATATACTTATTTTTATACTTCTATGTCCAGAAATGAGAAAATTTCCATACAACCCCCCCCCCCCCCCCCCTTTATCCCTTAAGGGGGAAATTTTGTACATTTCACCTACACAGATCTTTTTTAATTGTAACCTAGAACGTATATACTTATTTTCATACCTCTAAGTGTAGAAATGGAAAAATTCCATACAAACTTTACCCCCTATTTACCCCTTCAAGGGAGAATGTTGTCTGGTTGACCTAAACAGATCTTTTTAATTTTAATTGAGAACTTGCGTACCTACTTTCTAACTTCTAAGTCCAGAAATGAGAAAATTCCATTAAACTTCAACCCCTTTGATTTTCTAAAAATCCTTTCTTAGTGCTCATTTACATCATAAAAAGAATCCCAGTGCCAAATTTCAAGTTTCTGCGCACAGTAGTTTCGTCTGTGCGTTGATATATAAGTCAGGTTTGCCTTTGGCCCGCGGCTCCGCCCGCGTAAGTGTCGATTTCTCAGGAACAGTAGAATTGCCCGGAATACATTAGTTTGACTTTCAATGAAACACCTTAATATTGAATTTCAATTGAATAACTTCAAAAACAGAAAGTTTCATACTAACTTTGCATCCCCGTTATCTCCCCTTAAGGGATGATTTTTGAGTAAAATATTTTACTCGTGTTTCATACCTTTCAGTAAAGAACCTTCATGCTGAATTTCATTCGAATAACTTCAAAAACAACAAAGTTTCATACTAACTTTGCAACCCGTTTTTCCCCCTAAGGAGATGAATTTCCAAAAATCCTTTCTTAGTGCTCCCCTACGTTATAAAAGGAACCCCTGTGCAAAATTTCAAGTTCCTAACCTTTATAGTTTAGGCCCTGCGTTGATATGTCAGTCAGTCAGTCAGCTTCTCCTTTTTTTTTAATATGGATTACTATGGATAGTGTGAATAGGTATAATGCTGTCGTATAATGATGATGAATTGACTTTGGATTTTAATTTTCTTATGTCACTTATTATTTTATTTTATTTTTGCTATATGTTTGCATTCATTTGACTGATTGTTCATTCAAATGACGATAACTTTTTTTTTAATGAACCGATTTTGATGAAACAAACTTTAAATGTTAAACTGAGTTAAAACAAAGCAATTGGTGAAAGTTTGAAGTAAATCGGTTCAGTATTTTCGGAGATAATCGTGATCATACATACAGACAGACAGACAGACAAGAAATTCCAAAAAAAATTTTTTGCTTTCTATTATTCTTTTTAAGTGTCCCTCTATCCATTTCAGTCAAAAATTCAAAATGTACAGACAAAATAATTTTACTGTTTTATTATATGTATAGATATCGTTTTTAAATTTCATATGTATATGTTTTATATTACAACAAGGGGGCGATCTTATGCAAGGATCGACCTAAATTATACAAATACTTTTGATGTATTTAATTAATTCAGCGCATAGTACTAGTGATTTGAAAACACGTAAATTTCCACAATTTTAGTGCAGTACGGGGGTATTATACCATCCTAAATCGGATCCGATGAGAGGGACGCCGCAAGCCGCAATACGTGCGATACGATTGGATATATCTCGTATCGTGTCTAACGTATAGCGGCGTCCCTCCCATCAGATCCTAAATTAAGGAGGCACCTTACTCCGGATCCCACAAGTGGAGAAAAAACCCTTTGGAGAAGTTGATGAAATGATGACTACAATGTGGAGGAAACTTACGCAGCCTGGTGCGTGGGTGGACAGCATCCGAAGAGAACGTACTTGCCGCCTTGGCTGAGGTAGTTGAAGTTGATCTCCATCACTTTGCCCACGCCTGCGAGAAATATGATTATCAAATTCATTGTAAAATGAGATGAATCAAGACACAAAACCGAGATCGATGGTGGGCATTGAAAGAGGCCTTACTCAGCAGTGGGATATAAGGCTGTCGATGATGATGATGATAAAATTCATTGTAACATGAGTTGAATCAAATACCTTACATGTCTTCTTATATGGACTCGTAAAATGGCTTTGCATTTAATTTTTTTACTAAATGTTGGATTAGGCATTTGTCTCCCATCTCACCTGATGGTAAGTGACGATGAAGACGAGGATGTTACATGCCTATCCAAGCGATACCCATCTATTCTACTTTTGAATGTCCCGGGACTGTACTGTACATGTTTCGACCAGTGCATTGCTACCGTAATTGCCCGTTCGTTTGCCTTGTAGGGACACATTGTTATGTCTGCGTTTTGTATAGCGGCGGGCTAGTGTGCTTTCGGCCGCCAGTCGCTACTCGCTCGTCTCTCACGTAACTTGTGTTCCTCCTCACATACATATTTGTTATATCTAGTGACTTTCGTAATTCTGTATAACTGTGATTGTGACTGTGTGTAACTGTGGACATAGAAATATACTCATCGTCCTGGAACTTGTCTTTAATTTACAAGGACCTTCTGAACTTCTTAACGTTATGTCAAGCTAGTGGAGTGCGTAGACATTTATCAGATAATCAGTGATCAGACATAGTGACCTACAGCCTCATTCAGATCTTGTTGAGGGCAAGAAATTGGGCTTTCGCACACCAAGAGGTGACCCATAGATTGGTTAGCACCACAGTCGCACTCACTATTGTTGGAGAAACCCCACTTGACTCTATTTTCGTGGCATCTACCAACAACAGCCCTTGCAAAAGTGGGGTAGTTGTGTTAGGTGACGCAAGCCTTAATGCGTATAATAGATCATCATCATCATCGTCAGCTTTCCACGACCCACTGTTGGGTATAAGCCTCCCTTTGTCTGCGCCATTCTTCCCTATCATTAGCCTTCGCAATCCAGTTCTTACCAGCAATCTGCTTTATGTCGTCGACCCACCTAACTGCCGGACGCCCAACACTACGTTTCCCATTTCTGGGATACCGCTCAGTGACAGCCTTACCGTATAATGGATATGGTGGAGAATTTCCAGATCGAGGTTCGATCATGCGGTAGCTCAATTGGCAGAGCGTAAGTAGAACTACCTAAACAGCTGATTTTTTAAATTTAATAAACCAAAAAAAAACTTCCCCCTTCTACCTCCCTACTGCCCCCTACTTGCACACCTACTGCCCCCCTCCCTCCGCCCTTGACAACGCCCTTGAATCTTACCTGTGCAGTCAATAATGACGTCGTACGTCGTCTGCTCCGAGGCTAAAACGTCAGGAGTCACCAGCCTGAAGCCAGTTTCTGGAACAAATTTATTTCTTTAGTCGGAATCATAACTATTGATTGCCCTAAATTCATCAAGATATAATCATAATAAATAAATATATACGGATGAATCACACAAATTGAGCTAGCCCCAAAGTAAGTTCGAGACTTGTGTTATGGGATACTAACTCAACGATACTATATTTTATAACAAATACATATATAGATAAACATCCAAGACCCAGGCCAATCTGAAAAAGATCATTTTCCATATTGACCTGGCCGGGGATCTAACCCGGGCACTCCATGCCGCAGGCTGGCGTGTTAACCACTGCGCCACGGAGCTAGCCATTACTTGAATAAAGGTCCTACGTTTCCATGTCCGTTTTTCCTTTTCGTTTTTTCTGATTTCATGTTATATACAATCGGCTGCAGAGAAATTTGAGCCCCTCTCAGTAGTGCTAGTGTTGCCAGGTTCGATTTATTTAAAATCGGTACATGAGGTCAAGAAAATCGGTATTTAGGGCAGATCGGGACAGTAAACAAAAAACAAGGGGTTTTTAAGTCTGGGTTTAATTTATTGCGTTTTAAACTACTAGTGCATTACGCTCTCTCGTTCGATGCGATGCGCTAGTGATGTGATGTGACGCTGATGTCTGCCATTTTGAATTTGACATAGTGATGTAATGGGTAAAAATTACGTAGCGTAAATATACATTTAAGAAAAAACTTTTTCATTTTTGATTAGTCGGGCGGGACATTTAGCGTCCCGATGAGGTACAAATCGGGATGCGTCCCCAGACCCCCTGAAAATCGGGACGTCCCGCACAATGCGGGACACCTGGCAACACTAGTAGTGACAATATACTGAGAGGGGTCGAATTTCTTTGCAGCCGTCTGTACATGATTTTGTCGAACATATTATCCTAGCGATTGAGTGTGCCATAGCAATAGATAACATAAAACATAGTAGTCTCAAAGGGGCCGAGCAGATCTGTCTCCCCCGGCACCCGTTCACGAGTTGACGCATGGATCGGCCGCCTCTGAGCTGAACCATAGAGGGAACTCAACGATCAAAACCTTAATTCCCTTCCCAAATCCAACAATATCCTCCCATGGAACGAAGAATCCTTGGGAAAGATCTTTCGTCCAGAGCAGTGGACTCCTTACAGCTGAAATTATTATATAATTAAACTGCCTCCGTCGTCCTGTGGTTAAGGCGTTTGCCTGTAGACCCGGGGGTCGTGGTTCGATTCCCACGGGAAGCATACTTTGTTTAGTTGTTTCCAGTTTGGTTAGGTCATTGCAGGTTTGAATTATCTGATTGTCTGATAATAAAGATGATTCCGTGCTTCGGAAGGCAAGTTAAGCCGTTGGTCCCGGCTGCCATCTGGTAGTCGTTAAAGGAACCACGTTAGAGACCGAGAAGCGGTTCCGAAGAACTCTGACACCAGGGTGAGCATGGTCGATTGACCGTGACACCTACACGATATGATGGTGAGTATTTTTATAGTAAATGACATCTCACCTAATCTTTTAACGATTTCAAGTCTCGACTTGTTCATCTCGGAGACAGTGACGTTCCGATGACCGTGGTGGTGCAGGGTAGTAATCCATAAGTTACCTGAAATGATTACAGAGAAAACAATAATAATAAATGTAAGATAACACATACAATAGAATTAAATTTATTCAACAAAAAATATACCTTTAAACACGCTCAAGGCCCGCGATAGAAGCTATGCAATAGCTTAATAAAATCACTTTAATACGGTATTATCGCGTATATTACATTATTTTCACACCTAACGTTTCGATAACTTTACAGTTTTCATGGTCGCAGGTAGACTAAGTTGACATTTGTCTTTGTGTTATAAGAACTATACAAAACTACCGCCTACAATATTTATTGATAACGTTCCAGATGTACGCGGTATTGGCTCACGGTGTCTGAAGGTCTTGCAGTCTTGTGATGAGCTTGAGATTTTATTAAATTGATGACAGGATCCCAAGCTGGTGGTAACTGCCAACCATCCTCTCTATTGAAATTAGGATGTTTTTTTAAATTCAATAGCCTCACGAAGCTTTCTTGGAATGTATCTGTTCTATTTTGCAAGGACTTGAGGATTATCAAATATGTCTATACTATATAACCAATGAAGTTCCCGCGAATGTTCCTGCGGTGACTCGGCCCGTCAAAATGAACAACTTTTCCTATGGGACCAATACCAGGCTGTATCTCATAAACCATGATACAGTTGAAATTTTCAGTCAGATTATATATTTCTGTTGCCGCTGCGAGTGATTTTTTGCTCGTTTTTGCTCTATATTGATAATGGCAACAAGTAGACGCTTGAGATATTCACAGAGTATAAGAAAGAAAGAAAGAAAGAAAGAAAGAAAGAAAAATTATTTATTTGATATATCACAAACACGGTGAAACAATGTTACCAATTAAGTTGATATTCAGATATTATTTACATTAAAAATAAACAAATATAAAATTAGTATTAAAGGGGGGCTCTCACACAACAGACATGATTTATTTTGCGGTTTTTATAGATAAACGCACTTAGCCGATTTTTTCTTCTTGATGATATAACAAAAAAAAAATCGGCGGAGATTATTTTTGTTACAGATACGAGTATTATTATCTATGATGTATTGACGATAAATACATCCGTACAAAAACAAAATGATAAACATATAATACCTACATAGATAAGATATAACAATATTACATTATTTATCGCGACTCTTATGACAATCTACTTCACTATCTTTGATAGTCTATAACTGCTGTATCATTGTTTTTCAAAAGATATTAGTATTTTTAACCGATTTCAAAAAAATAAGGAGGTTATATATGTTTTTTTTGAAGAGAGTACTTCTTTAGCGGCGTTGTGTACTTTTTGGGATTAGTAAAAAAATTTTAACTCGCGTCAGGACACGTGACCTGATCGAAAATTCGCGCGAGTTTTCACTTCTGCCGGGGACTCCTGGAGTGCTTCTTTTTAATATTTGTTACCTCAGAACTCCGTCATTTATAAACCGATTTTACAAATTCTTGCTTTGTTTGAAAAGGTATGCTTTCAATTTGGTTTTATTTAAATTTCATCACAATCGGTTCAGTAGTTTGATTGAAATCGGTTTTTTTATATGAAAGACTACTTTTTTCGCAATTTCATTCTCTGGCTATACAATACCTAACTTTAATTACTTAGACAAAAGTAAATCTTAATATACAGCGTGTAACTTAATCAACAATGTTCTCGTAAAGGGGTGACTCAGCCCATCAAAATGAACAACTTGTCCTATGTGGCCCCATAGGACAAGTTGTTCATTTTGATGGGCTGAGTCACCCCTTGCTGGGAACTCAAAAAAACATTGGCATTTTCGTACAAAAGTGTTTGGCCGGCAAGACAATTAGTATGAAAATGTCAAAAAAAGATTGAGTTCCCAGTATTGGACATAAAACAAAGTCGCTTCCCGCTGCCGCTGTCTGTCCCACGTCTTAGATTTTTAAACCTACACAACGGATTAGGATGCGGTATTTTTTAATCATCATCAGGTCCTTTTTAGTCTCCACTACAGCAGCACGTCCCTCTCTGTACTACTAGAGCCATACTTGGCCAGAGCAGCCAGAGGACTTGGCCTACACTCTCCTCGCTGGCCAGACGGGGTGGAGAGGTCTCACAGATGTTTATAAGCTTTGTTAGCTTGTATTTCCTAAGTCGCCTTCTACGACATCTACGGGAAGACTTGGAGTGGTCCTATTCTACTCTGCCGGATACCACACGCACGGCTAGTATTATTTTTTAATAGATAGAATGATTCAAGAGGAAGGTTTATACATTGCACCCGTACGAAGCCGGGGTGCGGTTCGGTAATACTGAATAAAACTTACCAATAATACCAGCGCCGCAGACCAGAATCTTCTGCCCGACTTTCAGGGGGGACGCGCGGTCAAACCCGTGCACCACACATGAATACGGCTCGCACAGACCACCTGTTGGAAAAAGCATCAAAAATAAAAAGGAAAGAAAAAGTAAAGTGTTATGGCTGAGCTACGCTACCGGCAAAATTAATTGTTAGTAGCATGAATGGGCCGGCTCCACAGAAATATATGCCGTCTCGTCCGAGGAAGTACCACACTCTCACAGAAAATCGACTTCTGAGTAGAAGCTTTACTGCTTCTATGCTTAGTTCGGTGAGTGAGAGATGGATGGAAGCGTAACTCTCATACAACTAACGATTCAATATCTGTTCCTTTTACGCAAACAAACTTAACTCAAATCACAACGAAAAACTTACGCATTCATAGACGAAGCAAGTTTGCGATTGGCCGCGTCGCGGGGCGGCGCCGTCAACATATCTAATGACCGTATGGTGTCAACGTGGTGTCAACATAGTGGAGGTTAGGTAGGTTAGCTGCTTGCCTCGCTCGCTATGATAAGTTACTCCAGTGTCAGTTTTCCGTCTTACCTTGCGTTTCCTGCACCACTTTACTACACAAGAAGTCACTTTTTTCTTAATTCGTTAAGATTTCGCCGATGTTCTCAAAAAATATTTTGTTAAATGCTTTAACGACGTGTCCTTCCGTCACGGAACGCGCGGCAGACTAGTTCGCGAAAAAATATACTTTTTAAGCCCCGCCCGCTTTGATCTACTTTGCGTGGTGTTAGTTTTTGAGCACAATGCTGCTTCCATAGTTTTTCTACTTCAATTCAAGTTACATAACAAACCTTGCTCAGTGGTGATTCCATCAGGCAAAGCGTAAACCTGGTCTTCAGGTGCCCGTACAAACTGCGCCCAGCCTCCATCCTTGTGGACTCCGATGGTGCTGTTGATGCCGCCTACGGAGCAGTACTGGTAGGTACCGGAGCGGCAGAACTGGCAAAGACCACAGCCTCTGTGAACAGAACAAGCTTTTAGTAGGAGCATGCATACAGAAGCCGTGTGGTTTCCGGCAGAGTAGGATAGGACCGCTCCAATGGAGGTCGTCATCATCATCATTTGCACTAGGTGTCACGGTCAATCGACCATGCACACCCTGGTGTCAGAGTTCTTCGGGACCGCCTCTCGGCCTCCGACATGGTTCCTTTAACGACTACCAGGTGGCAGCCGGGACCAACAACTTAACGTGCCTTCCGAAGCACGGAATCATAATAATTATCAGACAAACAGGTGATTCAAGTCAATGTCCTTTTCCAAAAATGTTTTCCAAAACTTTAATGCGCTTTATATTTATCATCTTTTGTTTGATTGAAAAAAGATAAATACGTATATAATATTTTTCGATAAATAAAAGACGGACTTATTATTTTTAGTGGTATTTTTTAGGAATCAAGCCTATTGTCATACGTCATAGTGTCGCGCGACTCAAACATTATAATAAATAATAAATAAATATATACGGACAAATCACACAGATTGAGCTAGCCCCAAAGTAAGTTCGAGACTTGTGTTATGGGATACTAACTCAACGATACTATATTTTATAACAAATACATATATAGATACACATCCAAGACCCAGGCCAATCTGAAAAAGATCATTTTCTTGACCTGGCCGGGGATCGAACCCGGTCACTCCGTGTCGCAGGCAGGCGTGTTGACCGCTGCGCCACGGAGCTAGTCAAATTATATATGTATACCACGAAGATATATACATATTATCACGTCTTATTCCCTTGCGCGCGACTCTTTGTATCAATTGTCAAATAATTTATTCATCGTAACAATTATAAACATCATTTGTTTCATTTCATTACACATCTATACTAATATTATAAAGCTGAAGAGTTTGTATGTTTGTTTGTTTGTTTGAACTCGCTAATCTCAGAAACTACCGGTTCAAATTGGAAAATTCTTTTTGTGTTGGATAGTCCATTTATTGAGGAAGGCTTTAGGCTATAAAACATCACTCTGCGACTAATAGGAGCGAAGCATCGATAAAAAATGTTTTGAAAACGGGGGAGAATTATTCATCTATACTAAGAAAAAAAATATTAATCATAATAACAGAAATTGCCGCGGATGAAGTCGCGGGCAACAGCTAGTACTATTAAAAAGCGAATGAATCGTAATAACAGAAATTGCCGCGGGCAACAGCTAGTTATTATTTACATATATTATTAATGTTGACGTCAAAAAATTACTTACAGCTAAAGTTGAAGTGCAGATAGGGTTACCTACCATTAAGGAATTTGAAAAATCCTGGCAAAAAGCCGGACAGTTCAATAAAAGTCCGGACTTTTTTGGAAACATTAACCACTTAGTTTAGTTCAGTGCTATATACCTACCGTAATAATGTATTTACCGTAATTACGGTGCACATGGCAACACTGGCGTGAGCATTGGCAGTCTTATTTTTTTAAATTATTTATGGCTTTCTCGCGTGACGTATTTAGCCAGTATTAAGTATAAATGAGATTTCCACCGTTTTTTCTAAGTCTTGTTAATCAACGAAATTATATACTTAGTTCATTGCAGGCGACAATTCCCACGAATCTACTGACTTGTTCACAGACGACGCAACGAGTCGGACAACCACCATCCCGCTAAGTAAATTACGCAACATGACCTTTAGTTATTCCACACATTGTTCATAAACATGGGCATTTAAAACACTAAATTACACCGATTTCACATTATAAAGTCCACAAGAAACAATTTGCATAACAATCCAAAACAAAAAGGCGTGCTGTCCGCCGAAATTCCCGCCAAGAACTCTCTAATTTTAAATTCATATCCTTAGTTTATACCACATTACATATCTCTTTCACTCCCTTACAAACGTAACCTTTTTCGTCTCTGTCTTACAAAATGCGTTCCGTTCGTCTCAAAATCTATTCAGTCTGTTCTTAAACCTTTTTTTTTTAAATATATTTATTTTTAATGTAATAAAAAGAAAGTTACGTAAACCTACGGAATAAAATCAATATTTAAGGAGTCTCCCATACAACAAAAGTGTTTTTTTTTATTTTTGCTCGATATTTATAACGGCAGCAGGTAGACACTTGAAATATTCACAGAATAATAATATTTAGTTATACACGGCGAAATTTTGATCGTTCTGGACCCTTAAAGGAGTGATTCAGCCCGTCAATATGAAAAACTTTTCCTATGGGACCAATGCTGAGAACCCAAAAAGAAATGGGCAGTTCCATACAAAAAAATTCGGCCGCCCGGTCAATTTGTATGGGAACGTCCAAAAAATTTTCTGAGTTCCCAGCATTACTTCCATAGGAAAAGTTGTTTATATCGACGGGCTGAAACATCAAAACTTCACCATGTATATTTACTTTAAACAGAAATAAATAAAAATAAAATAATACTTAAGGGGGCTCCCATACAACAGACATGATTTTGTTGCCGTTTTTATAGATAACTAGCTTTCGCCCGCGGCTCCGCCCGCGTCAATGTCGATCCGTCGGGAATAGTACTTTTTCCCGGGATAACAGGTAGCCTATGTCCTTCTCCACACTCCAGAGAACTTGTATGCAAAATTTCATGATGATCGGTTCAGTAGTTACGGCGTGAAAGCGTAACAAACAAACAAAATAAACAAACTCACTTTCGCATTTATAATATTAGTAAGGATGGTAAATAAACCCTACGTGCGCGAGTCCGACTCGCACTTGGCCGGTTTTATTTTTGTTATATATGTGTTGCTACATCAAATAAATGTCTATGTATTGAAATATTTTTTTTTTCTCAAACGATATTCCCGCATTTTACACAGCAAGAACTTTTTCGATTCCTACAGCGCTCCTGTAGCTGAAAAGCTGAAAACCCGTTTTCATCCCCCTTCGGTAGATGGCCCTGAACAGAGTTAGAACGCGCTATCGTTGTTCCCAAGAAATATCTTATAAAATACGACATTTTTAATGTTATCAAATGTTTTACTTTCCATTGAGTGAGTTCTGCCCCGTGTAATTTTTGAAATCTCAGCTCTGCTGAGGTAAGAAATAAAATAACTAGGCTCTGCTGCATCTATCTATCGCAGCTTTAGCACAACTTTAGAAAAATAGAAAAAAGAAAGGTCACTTACTAATATGCTCTCAGTGATTCAGTCTTGGAATACATTGGATTACTGGGTGCATAGAAGAAAAATATACTCGTTCTGCAACACACGTCCTATATTAATATGTGGTTGCCAACCACGCAACCACATATATAAATATAATACATGTGCAACCGCACATGTATTATATTTATATCTGTTAAAAGCTATGTTAAGATGTATGTGTAATCGTTTGTAAACCCAAATAAATAAAATAAAAAAAAGCTGCGGCACTCCCTTGTACGTATGATTCGAATCTCGGAAACCACGGAACAAGAAAACAGAAAGTAGGATCGATGACTTAATATTTTCTATGTACGACCTACGGACCAGCATTTAAGCTGAATCTAAAAAAAAGCGGCCAAGTGCGAGTCGGACTCGCGCACGAAGGGTTCCGTACTATCCTTACTTCCTTACTAATATTATAAATGCGAAAGTGAGTTTGTTTGTTTATTTGTTTGTTTGTTTGTTACGCTTTCACGCCGTAACTACTAAACCGATCACCATGAAATTTTGCATACAAGTTCTCTGGAGTATGGAGAAGGACATAGGCTACCTTTTATCCCGGGAAAAAGTACTATTCCCGAGGGATCGACATTGACGCGGGCGGAGCCGCGGGCGAAAGCTAGTTATCCATAAAAATGGCAAAAAATCATGTCAGTTGTATGGGAGCCCACCTTAAATATTTATTTTATTCCGTTTATAGTATTTGTTGTTATAGCGGCAACAGAAGTACATCATCTGTGAAAATTTCAACTGTCTAACTATCACGGTTCATGAGATACGGCCTGTTGACAGACGGACGGACGGACAGACAGACAGACATACGGACTTTTGCTACTTCACCGGGTGTTTGAGGGGGCAGTGTCCTCAGCCTATTACAACATCACCAACGGGCCCCCAGGAGGGACGGACGGACCTCGGCTTTGGGCGTTGCCCGGTTACGTTATACCGGCAACGAACCAGCTCGGTGGCGGTGCTACGACCGAACCACAGAAATATATCGATACTAGCTTTCGCCCGCGGCTCCGCCCGCGTCAATGTCGATCCCTCGGGAATAGTACTTTTCCTTTACAAAGGTAGTACTTCTCCGTACTCCAGAGAACTTGTATGCAAAATTTCATGATGATCGGTTCAGTAGTTACGGCGTGAAAGCGTAGCAAACAAACTAACAAACTCACTTTCGCATTTATAATATTAACAGCCTCCGTGGTCCAGTGGTTAAGGCGTTTGCCTGTTGACCCGGGGGTCGTGGGTTCGGTTCCCACCGGAAGCATAATTTGTTTAGTTGTTTCCAGTTTGGTTAGGACATTGCAGGATTGAATCACCTAATTGTCTGATAATAAAGATGATTCCGTGCTTCGGAAGGCACGTTAAGCCGGTGGTCCCGGCTGCCATCTGGTAGTCGTTAAAAGAAACCACGTCAGAGGCCGAGAGGCGGTTCCGAAGAACTCTGACACCAGGGTGTGCATGGTCGATTGACCGTGACACCTACTCGAAATGCTGATGATGAACCCGTTGTTACATATTTTAATAATGTCTATATCTCACGTTAGTTTTTATTTTTATCAATAAAATAACATTCATTTATTGATCCAAATTGTTTTCTCATAATTTAAATGAGCTTCGTATGTAAATCAATTTGTATGTCAATTTTATAATTAGCAATATCATTTTCTATTAGTTATGTGTTTATCTTAATATTTGTATGCTATTTATAGCAAAACATAGCAATCTACGCTTTTTTCTGTCATCTGTATCAACAATGCACCTATGTTTGACGAATTTATTTATTGATTGATTGGTTGATTGATTGATTGATTGATTTATTGATTGATTGTTAGATTGATTTATTGATTGGTTGATTTCTGTGGACCGAACACTTGGCTCGGAAAAGACACGGTGTGGTGTGAGTCATCCTAAGTGTGTTGTTAATCCAATGGTTTGATTCTTACCTGTTGGGGTCTATGACGACTTTCTGTCCCTTCTTGAAGATGGACTTGCTGCCAGCTTCGTGGACTTCCCCACAGACTTCGTGGCCGAGTGGAAAGGGACGTACTTTGGAGGCGGGGAATTCGCCCTAAAAAATAATAATTAAAAATATATAGAACGCATTTGAACCTCTGAACTATAGGTATTGAAGTACAAAAATCAGAATCCCGCATACAGAATTGCAAGAATAAAATGTAAAAAACCGGCGAAGTGCGAGTCAGACTCGCGCACGAAGGGTTTCTTACCGTTATCTATAAAAACAGTAAAAGAATCATGTCTGTTGAATGGGGGCTCCCTTTAATATTTATTTTATTTTTATTTAATTATTTATTTTAATAGTAAATATAATTCTGTGAATATTTCAAGCGTCGACATTGCCGTTATCAATATCGAGAAAAACAAATCACGTTTGTAGAATGGGAGCCCACTTAAACATTTATTTTATTCTATTTTTTAGTATTTGTTGTTATAGCGGCAACAGAAATACATCATCTGTGATGTATTACGTACCCCTTGGGTACGGAACCCTAAAAAACGAAAAAAAATCACCTTCCATAGAAATTGGTCCAGCTGATCGGCAACTGTGTATGGAAGCCTATTTTTTTTTTCAATTTTCAGCTTTTTTCTTGCAATTTTGTATTCCATTAGAGATTCTGATTCCAGGATTTAAATATCGTTGTATGTTGTATGTATCATTATCTATACTTCTATACTAATATTATTAAGCTGAAGAGTTTGTTTGTTTGAACGCGCTAATCTGAGGAACTACTGGTTCAAATCGGAAAATTCTTTTTGTGTCGGATAGTCCATTTATTGAGGAAGGCTTTAGGCTATAAAACATCACGCTGCGACCAATAAGAGCGAAGCTTTAATAAAAAATGTTTTAAAAACGGGGGAAAATTATTCATCTACTAGCTGTTGCCCGCGACTTCGTCCGCGGCAATTTCTGTTATTATCATTAATTAGTTTATTTCTTAGTACAGATGAATAATTTTCCCCCGTTTTCAAAACATTTTTTATTGATGCTTCGCTCCTATTGGTCGCAGCGTGATGTTTTATAGCCTAAAGCCTTTCTCAATAAATGGACTATCCAACACAAAAAGAATTTTCCAATTTGAACCAGTAGTTCCTGAGATTAGCGCGTTCAAACAAACAAACAAACAAACAAACTCTTCAGCTTTATAATATTAGTATAGATAATAATTAATCATAATAACAGAAATTGCCGCGGACGAAGTCGAGGGCAACAGCTAGTATAGTATAAAACAGTAGCTTCCCGCTCTCTGTCTGTCCCTATGTATGCTTAGATCTTTAAAACTACGCAACGCATTTCGATGCGGTTTTTTTAAATAGATAAAGTGTATAAAGAGGAAGATTTATAAGTATAATTTACCGCACGCGTGTGAAGCCGGGGCTGGTCGCTAGTTTATTATAAAATGTAGTATCGTTGAGTTAGTATCCCACAATACAACTCTCGAAACTTGATAGCTGGGGGCTGTAATGATACATACATACATAGTATCACGTCTTTTTCCCTTCAGGGGTAGACAGAATCTAGGTCTATAAGACCTAAAGGCCACGTTTAGCATGTTAGGTAGCTGGAAAACGGAATCAAAATAGTGATAGGTTGCTATTGACATGATTCCTCAGATTTTACCCATTCCCTTGACGGTTTTTACGGTCTGCGCGGGAAGAGAAGCAGCTGGTACATTCCACGTTTTTTTCTTTTCTCCCAGACCAGCATGGAAGAGTAAGCGCAAGATTAAAAATACAAATATTTATTTTGATATCTGAATTTCACGTCAATTCACATTTTAAATAATACTAATTATATTATATTTAAATTATTAATTATTGTTACAAAGCTACATACTACTAGCGTTTCGGAACAGACCACTGCAGAGAAGAAGACGCCGAAAGAAACTCTTTTCAACAGCAAGCTGTAATGATGATGATGATTCATTAATTTATTCATTCAGTAGATGTGTAACTAACCTGTATAATGTGGAGATCAGTGCCGCAGACTCCAGAGTACTCCACCTTCACAATGACGTCAGTATCCTTCTCCAGTTTTGGAATAGGGTACTTGTTGTCATATTTCAAGGTGAGGGATTTTCCATCGAAGACTACGGCTTCCATTTTAGATTACTGCAACAAGATTTTTTTTTAATTCTAGTTCAAGTTGTTAAAAAAACCGGCCAAGTGCGAGTCGGACTCGCGCACGAAGGGTTCCGTACATTATACTAATGTAATATATAAATAATAAATATATACGGACAAATCACAAAGATTGAGCTAGCCCCAAGGTAAGTTCGAGACTTGTGTTATGGGATACTAACTCAACGATACTATATTTTATAACAAATACATATATAGATAAACATCCAAGACCCAATCTGAAAAATATCATTTTCCATCTTGACCTGGCCGGGGATCGAACCCGGGCACTCCGTGTCGCAGGCTGGCGTGTTAACCACTGCGCCACGAAGCTGTAATAAGTTTGAAATTACTAAAATATATTTTTTTATTATATGATGTAACTCAAAATTAATGCTTTCTGCAATTTTTCCTTCATCTGTGCTATAAGACGTTGCTTCGTACCAAATTTCAAGATTCTGAGTTCTCGGGAAGTACCCTGTAGATTTTGATAAGGGAATCAAAATCAAAAAATTATTAAAAATATTTTTATTATATGATGTAACTAAAAATGTATTTTTTTCGCAATTTCTCCTTTATCTGTGCTATAAAACGTTGCTTTGTACCAAATTTCAAGATTCTGAGTTCATGGGACCCTGTAGGTTTCGATTCCCTTGCGTAGTAGTAACACAAAAAACAAATAACCAAACGTGTGACATAGGCTATAATTTCCATGAAAAACGGGTAGTTATTAGTATTAATATATTACCTGCCAAATATTGGACTGGAATAATGTCAAACCGACTATATCGTCGGATAACTTGAACACGAATGGAAATATATATTGTTGAATGATATGATAACCACAAGATAAGAACAAGTTGATCCGTGTTTTACATAATAACTGTTAGAGTGTCCATGGATTTTATAATCACCGGACACTGTTTTTTTTACTCAATGTTGAAGTAGGCATTTGTCTCCCATCTGACCTGTGACGGTAAGTGACGATGAAGACGAGGATGTTACATGCCTATCAAAGAGATACCCATTTATTCTACTTTTAAATGTCCCGGGACTGTACTTGTCTGGGAATATAGATGCAGGCAGTTTATTCCACACCTTAGCTACTCGAACCAAAAAGGAACTGTCGAAGTTTTTAGTTCGACTCTTTGGTATTTCAACGACATAAGAGTGACATTTCTGTCTGCATTTTGTCCGATGGAGGAATGGTGAGGGTTCAACTAGCTCAAAGAACTAAGCTTATTTTAGAAGTTACACACACATTTCACCACTTTGGAAGTGTCTCTCGCGCAAACTATTCAGTTTAGAAAAAAAATAATATTAGAAACCTCAATATCATTTTTGAAGATCTATCCATAGATAGCCCACACGTAAGGGTTTGATGAAAAAACATGTTTTTTTTTGTGTAAAAATCATAATGCGTTTTACAGAATACCTCTACTTACCAAGTTTCAACAGTGTAGTTCTAATAGTTTTGGAAAAACTATTAGAACTACACTGGCTGTGACATACGAACGGACAGACAGACATGATGAATCCATAATGGTTCCTTTTTTTTTCATTTGGCTACGGAACGCTAAAATTGACCTAGAGGCAGTTTTCAGGTAGAAAATAGAGGAATACATTTGTATGGAAAAATGCGGCTAGGATACGCCCTTATGTATGGCACTTATAATATTAGGTTCTCCAGCGATTTCGCCATGACAGTTTTTACACCAATGTGTTTATTTTTGGAAGCTATTTCTCTTAATGTGAAATGTTATCCAAAGCAGGCGTTCTCTGAAATATCACGTTTATTTTGACGTCAAAATTAACGTGATATTTCATAAATATATTTTTTCATGGTATAAAAAATGTTTTGTAAAAAAAATAACTCTTATATAGTCATAAAGTATTAAATAGTAAAGACATTGGCAAATTTGTATAAAAAATACTTAAAAATTATTACTGATGTCCGAATCAACTTTGACACTATTTTCTGACTCGATAGTCAATTTGTATGAATTGTGTTTCGGACTCGGATTCCGTCTGTTACTTATGAACATTTAAAATTTTTAGAATCATACGAAATTTTTGGCGAATTAGCAGTTTTTGAAACGAATAATAGGTATACCCAGCGCCTGAAAAATCTGCTTTGGATGGCATGCCGCGCGAACGAAAAGCATCGCGACTGCGTGATGCATAAACATTGTCATGTCAGAACTATTGTTTTAGACGTAAAATTTACGAACTTTTCGAAGAAAAATGTTTTAAGTTATCATAACATATATACGCCGTATGGTATCCGGCAGAGTAGAATAGGACCACTCCAAGTCTTTCCCGTGGATGTCGTAGAAAGCGACTTAAGAAATACAAGCTAAATAAAGCTTATAAACATCTAAGAGACCTCTCCAATCCGTTTGGCCAGCGTGGAGAGTATAGGCCATGTCCTCTGGCTGCTCTAGCCAAGTATGGACCTAGTAGTACAGAGAGGGTCGTGCTCCTGTAGTGGAGACTAAAAAAGACCTGATGATTATGATGATGATGAACATATATACGTATATCGTTTTTAAATTTCTTAAGTATCTGTTTCAAATTCCAACAAGGGGGTAATCTTGTGCAAGAATCGACCTAAATAATACAAATACTTTTGATGTATTCAATTAATTCAGCGCATAGTACTAGTGATTTGAAACCACGTAATTTTCCACAATTTCGTGCAGTACCTTCTTAACAACACTAAACAAAATGTGTGCCTAGTATAATCAATCTAATTCATATGCACTTGATACAACAATCTAATCAAAAACACTTTATCTGTCTTATTATTATTATTATCATCGACATAAGCTCCGACATCCACTCACCTCCTTTAACATCAGATTATTAAATATACTATCACTATGTCAGCTATGGTCATAAAGGCAGGGTTTCCCAAAGTTTTCATTTATTCAACAAATAGGTAACCCAATTTTTTTTCTTATAAATTTTTAGGGTTCCGTACCCAAAGGGTACAAAACGGGACCCTATTAATTTCGCTCCGCTGTCCGTCTGTCTGTCTGTCTGTCTGTCTGTCTGTCCGTCTGTCACCAGGCTGTATCTCATGAACCGTGATAGTTAGACAGTTGAAATTTTCACAGATGATGTATTTTTGTTGCCGCTATAACAACAAATACTAAAAAATAGAATGAAATAAATATTTAAGGGGGCTCCCATACAACAAACGTGATTTTTTTGCTTGCTTTTGCTCGGTATTGATAACGGCAATAGGTAGACACTTGAAATATACACAGAATATTTAATTATATATTCATTTTAAAAATAAATAATTAAATAAAAATAAAATGAATATTAAAGGAGGCTTCCATACAACAGACATGATTTTTTGCCGTTTTTATAGATAACGGTACGGAACCCTTCGTGCGCGAGTCCGACTCGCACTTGGCCGGTTTTTTTTGGTGTCCTCTCTGCGCTATTACGACTCGCGCTTGGCCGATGTTTAAACGAAAATATCGCAAGATAAGGGCAGCAGATGCAAGTTTTTTTTTTTAATTTATATATTTGACGGCAAACGAGCAGACGAGCCACCTGATGGAAAGTAGTCACCGTCGCCCATGGACATCTGCAACACTAGAGGAGGTCTTTTGCCGATTCTTAAGATAACTGTAAGGTAGTTACTAGGGAAAGTCGAGGATTGCTGTAGTTACGACAGTTACATGTATATATATAAAGGGATAAATCTATACTAATATTATAAAGCTGAAGAGTTTGTTTGTTTGAACGCGCTAATCTCAGGAACTACAAACTTTAAATTGAAAAAATCTTTTTGTGTTGGATAGTCCATTTATTGAGGAAGGCTTTAGATTATAAAACATCACGCTGCGACCAATAGGAGCGAAGCATTAATAAAAAATGTTAAAAAACGGGGGAAAGTGATGCATCTATACTAATTAATCATAATAACAGATATTACCGCGGACGAAGTTGCGGGCAACAGCTAGTATATATATAATATAGGGACATATCACACAAATTGAGCTAGCCCCACAGTAAGTTGTGAGCTTGTGTCGTATGATACTAACTCAAAGATACTTTTATAATAGATACTTATATAGATAAACATCCAAGACCCAGGTCAATGTGAAAAATATCGTTTTCCATCACGGACCTGAACGGTTTTGGTGCAAGGGCAAAGGTAAGGGTGTAATAAAAATTTTGAGTTTTTGTCATAAATCAATCAATCGATCAATTCTTTACTTACGTATTAGATTCAATATTATATACCTAGAAATATTCAATAATACTCTTTTTGGGCAGACGGTTAAAGCGCCTTTTGAAGGGCCCTAAGTAATCATCATCATCATTTCGAGTAGGTGTCACGGTCAATCGACCATGCACACCCTGGTGTCAGAGTTCTTAGGAACCGCCTCTCGGCCTCTGACGTGGTTCCTTTATCGACTACCAGATGGCAGCCGGGACCACCGGCTTAACGTGCCTTCCGAAGCACGGAATCATCTTTATTATCAGACAATCAGGTGATTCAAGCCTGCAATGTCCTAACCAAACTGGAAGCAACTAAACAAAGTATGCTTTCCGTGGAAATCGAACCCATGACGTCTACAGGCAAACGCCTTAACCACTGAACCACGGAGGCAGTTGTGCTTCGGCAGGCACGGTAAACCTTTAGTCCTGGCGTTTATTATTGACAGCAGTCGTCAAGGTTTATCAGATGTCAAGATTAGAAAAAACTGATATCATAAGGCCACTTAGGTTGGCCACCCACAAACAAGAGAAGTGGTGCGGCTGACATTCACAGCAGTCGTCAAGGTATGTCAGAAAAACCGGCTAAGTGCGAGTCGGACTCGCGCACGTAGGGTTCCGTACCATTGGTCTTGGCTTCCTATGTCCCCCCGTGTCGGGGCAAAGGGCAGATACAAGTTGGCGCCATCTGGTTCTATCCGACGCAGCGTTCTTAGTTTCGCTCCAGGTGTAACCCAGCTTCTTTGCATCATCTATGACAACGCACCATTAGATATCTATAAAAACGCCAAAAAATCATGTCTGTTGTATAGGAGCCCACATTAAACATTAATTTCATTTCAATTATATTCTTTCAAATTAAAGTCAATATATAACTAAATATTCTGTGAATATTTCAAGCGTCTACCTGTCGCCGTTATAAATATCAAGCAAGTACGAGCAAAAAACATTGTTGTATGGGAGCCTCCTTTAATATTAATTTTATTCCGCTTTTTAGTTTTTTGTGTGATAGCGGCAACAGAAATACATAATCTGTGAAAATTTCAACTCTCTGACTATCACGGTTGAGAAACAGCTCGGTGATAGACGTACGGACGGACAGTGGAGCCATATTAAGACGAGGCCTCAAATGTTTGGTACCTTCGCTCGGCAAAGGACTGATCAAGTGCGCGCAAGGGATAGCGCTTGGCGGTTTAGCCCGTGAATGATGAGATAGGAGATAGTCTCGAGTCGCTCAAAGAAAAAAACGTAAGCGCCAAATTCGTTATTTCTATTTTATATAAAATCAGACCGGTTAATTGTATTTTCATATTTACATTTTGATGAATTACTAATAACCTATCTTTTAGTCTAAAAATCATTATTTCATTCGTCGCATTTGAGCTACAATAACAAAAACTCTGCGAACGAAGACCATTTTTCAAAAAATATTTCTATCGAGAAAATTTTATCAAAACGTGTTTTCATCTTCAATTTTTGGAGATGAAATAGTCAAAAATCATATTACTTAGATTTGAAACTCCTAATTTAAGTATTTTGCGAGATAAATAAGGTTCAGAACGACCTTATTTACAGCGAAATCCTAAAAAAAGGCAGGTTAAAAATCAGTCAAAAAGTGCTGGCAATTTACCTCCACACGAATAATTGTCACCACACCACGATTCTGTTATCTTAATGTGTTGTTGCATGTTTAGTTTGTTTATCGCTGCACAGAGTAATGTGTGCATCGGGGTGCACATAGTATCAGGGGTGACACCCTTAACTGCCTGTCCGGTGGATGCAGGTATGGCATCGGATACGCGCGGCCTCCCGAGCTGTTGCTTGCTTTTCCCCCCTAGATCTGTGTGAGTAAATAAATAAATATATAGGGACATCGCAATCAAAAGATACAGCTGATTATGCCGCAAATTTTCGTACCCAAAGGGTAAAAAGGGGACCCTATTAATTTCGCTTCGCTGTCCGTCTGTCTGTCTGTCTGTCACCAGGCTGTATCTCATGAACCGTGATACTTAGACAGTTGAAATTTTCACAGATGGTGTATTACTGTTGCCGCTATTACAACAAATACTAAAAAACAGAATTAAATAAATATTTAGGGGGGCTCCCATACAGCAAACGTGATTATTTTGCTTGTTTTTGCTCGTTATTGATAACGGTCAGACATTTGAAATATTCACAGAATATTTAGTTACATATTCACTTTAAAAATAAATAATTAAATAAAAATACAATTAATATTGAAGGGGTGCTCCCATACAAAAGACACAATATTTTTGCCGTTTTCATAGATAACGGTACGGAACCCTTCGTGCGCGAGTCCGACTTGCTCTTGGCCGGTTTTTCGACATTCGCAAGGGAATCAAAACCTACAGGGCACTTCCCGTGAACGCAGAGCTTGAAAAAGTGTCACTTTCAGTGTGCGAGCGAGAGCGCGGAACAAGCGATAGAGAGCCACGATGCGTTCGGCTTGAACGCATCTATTTCTCTTCCACCGTTATCACGTAAAATCATCGTTCGTAAGCCGACTTTATGAAAACCACTGAAAACTGCCTCCGTGGTCCAGTTGATAAGGCGTTTGCCTGTAGACCCGGGGGTCGTGGGTTCGATTTCCACGGGAAGCATACTTTGTTTAGTTGCTTCCAGTTTGGTTAGGAAATTGCAGGCTTGAATCACCTGATTGTCTGATAATTATGATGATTCCGTGCTTCGGAAGGCACGTTAAACCGTTGGTCCCGGCTGCCATCTGGTAGTCGTTAAAGGAACCACGTCAGAGGCGAAAAGGCGGTTCCGAGAACTCTGACACCAGGTGTGTATGGTCGATTGACCGTGTCACCTACACGAAATGATGATGATGACAGAAAACCATTTTTTTCAGATTTCCCTAGGTCTATATGTTTATTTAAGTATCAATTATAATATAGTATCTTTGAATTAGTATCGTACGACACAAGTTCACAACTTGCTGTGGGGCTGGCGAATTCTCAGCGCTCCAAAATGTCGGTAACAGCGGCTCCACGATGACTCGCGAATGAACAACTTTTCCCATGGGTCCATTAAAGGGATCTCGAAAAAAAATCGGCATTTCCATACAAAAGAGTTCTGCCGGCCGGGCAATTTGTATGGGAATGTCGAACGAAATTGTTTTTTAGTTCCCAGTATTGTTCTCATAGGAAAAGTTGTTCTTTTTAATGGGCACGTCGTTGGTTATGTTACATGCTTATGTTTATTTAAACAATGAAATTCAAAGGGTTGGTTCATCATCATCATCAGATCTTTTTTAGTCTCCACTACAGGAGCACGACCCTCTCTGTACTACTAGAGCCATACTAGGCGAGAGCAGTCAGAGGACTTGGCCTACACTCTCCACGCTGGCCAGACGGGTTGGAGAGGTCTCTTAGATGTATATAAGCTTTGTTTAGCTTGTATTTCCTAAGTCGCCTTCTACGACATCCACGGGAAGACTTGGAGTGGTCCTATTCTACTCTGCCGGATACCACACGGCACACTTGTGTGTGCCGTGGTTGTAGGTTGATATAGTTTAAATCATAGAAATAGAAGCGATAGAATATTTATCCTGATAAATAATTACTATCACATCACGTTTCGCTTATCTTTATGTTATTATTGTTAGGTTAATTAGCTTATCTGTTTGATGCTACTGTCCGCACGAGACTTTGCTTATTGTCTGTAGATATAAATAAATAAATAAATATACAGCGAATAAATGTACCCTCGACGTTCGAACAAAAAAACCGGCCAAGTGCGAGTCGGACTCGCGCACTAAGGGTTCCGACTGTTAGCTATAAAAACGGCAAAAAAAGCATGTCTGTTATATGGGAGCTCCCCTTTAATATTAATTTTATTTTTGAAGTGAATATATAACTAAATATTTTGTGAATATTTCAAGCGTCTACCCGTTGCCGTTATCAATATCAAGCAAAAACAAGCAAAAAATCAGGTTTGTTGTATGGGAGCCCCCTTAAATATTTATTCTATTCTACGTTTTAGTATTTGTTGTTATAGCGGCAAAAGAAATACATCATCTGAGAAAATTTAAACTGTTTAACTATCACGGTTCATGAGATATAGCCTGGTGACATACGGACAGACAGACAGACAGACGGACAGCGGAGCCATAATGTCCCATTTTTAATCTTTGGGTACGAAATCCTTATAAAAAAGACGTGTGGCACTCGGTGACTGCCGCGGTAAAGCTATTGCATAGCATTTTTTATCAACTTATGCAATTATAATTATTTATTTATTTTATTTACGCCGTAACTCCGTTACTGTAACTCACTGTTAACTTACTGTTAACTTACTGTAACTGTAACTGTAACAGTAACTGTAACAGTAACAGTAACAGTAACAGTAACAGTAACAGTAACAGTAACAGTAACAGTAACAGTAACAGTAACTTAGCAACTTAACTTAAGTTAACTTACGAAATTAACTTACTGTTACTAAATTGACTCACTTGTCCTGCCCTGCGTGTCCTACGACCTGCACACGTGAGGACCTATACAATGCCACTGATAACGCTGTCTCAGTGGCAGAGTTCTGGTCAACACAAATTTAATTCGCCTGAGTTGACACGATAAGAAGAAGAAGAATTGACTCGCTGTAACAGTAACTCCGTCGAGCCTGTCGCGACACCCAAGTCAAAGTATCACCGCTGTGTCGGTCGGAGTGGAGGGTGTTAGGTTATTTTCGTTACGGAATTTCTAGATTCGGTCAAAGACAATATATTATATTCGGTCAAGGCCCGCAATAGAAGCTATGCAATAGCTTAAAACTATTTGTATTATATGATGTCACTTATATGTATGCTTTTCGCATTTTTTTCTTTATCTGTTATTTCAGAGGTTGCTTCGTTCCAAATTTTAATCCCTATAGGTGTTGATTCCCTTGCGAATGTCGTAAAATTTGCTGTATCTTTTGATTGCGTTGGCTTAGAAGTTTGATTTTTTTTCACAGCTCCAAGGGACAGTAGACCTGAGTAATTGATATGAATTTCAGCTTGATACCTCTACGCTTTCCTGCGAAAAGAGTCTTGACAGACAGACGGTTAACAAAGTGATCTTATAAGGTTTCCGTTTTTTCCTTTTGAGGTATGGAACCCCTTAAAAGGATTTAGCTATTGACTTCATATATTGTATAGTATAGTTAGATTACAGTCGCAATGTGCTAGCTACGTGGGATATGACCGCTGTCAACACAATGCGAATATAATAAAGTTTATCGCAGGGGATTTACCGCTTATATTACAGCAGCCTAATAGTGTTAAATAGATAAGCGATTACGTAATACACAAATCAGACAACATTATAATATATTTTTCTTCCCTCTATGCTGCAATTCTATCATAACTGCACTACATATCTAGCACAAAGCTGAACTTTGCTGCTCTACAGCAGAAAAAAAGTATGGAAATGCTTTACTGCACTGTAAAGTTTTTTTTTAAACCGCGTGACCATAATTGTTACAAGTCACCAAAAAAAAAGGGTGGCCCACCCGACGGCCCTATGGAGTAGCCTGTGAAGCTCTGTGAAGTGACGTGTGTATTGCCTGACCTAAAAAAATACTGGCCATAAAGAAAAAACGAATGTAAACATCACTAATTGTAAAATTGTAATTTATCTTCAGTTTTATTTTAGTTGTAGAACTAGACTATATACAACATGTTAGGGACAAAATATCTCATAAAAAACAGCGCTTGAATTTTAGAAAATGTGATTATATAAGGATTAAAACTGAACTTCGAGCAGCTGATTGGCCTAGTTTACTTGATTGCGCATGCATTGATGAGGCTGTCACGAAATTTTATGAAGTACTTTTTGATGTTATTAAGCGATATACCCCCCTAACTCGAAGTTCTTCTCATAATTACCCGATTTGGTTTTCCAACGCCTTAATAAAGTGTCTTGACGAGAAAAATAAATACCATAGGCGTTACAAAAGGTTTGGTAACCCTAGAGATTATGACACGTTCTCTATGCTGCGGGCTAGATGCAAAGCTCTTATAAATGAATGTTATTCTAACTTTGTTAAATCAGTCGAAGATTCACTAAATGACAATGTCAAACATTTTTGGTCTTATGTAAATAATAGGAAGGGAGTAAACTCAATACCTGACACCATGAGTTATAATGACAAGGTATCATCTGATCCACAGATTATTTGTGACATGTTCTCCGATTATTTTAGCTCTGTATTTGACAGACCAGTAAAAAGCCAAAATTCTACGTACAACTCATCTTCCCAGCTTCAATCTTCTAACACTATTTCTAGTGTCAAAATCTCACTAGAGGAGGTGCTTAGTTGTATGAAAAGCCTAGACGTTAATAAAGGTGCGGGGCCCGATGGACTACCTCCATCATTTATAAAAGCCTGCAGTGATGAGCTTAGCATCACTGTTCATTTCTTATTTTGTAAATCTTTAGACACTGGTGTTTTTCCTACACAGTGGAAAATGGCACATATTGTACCAATTTTCAAATCGGGTGATAAATCAAAATGCTGTAATTACAGACCGGTTAGCATTCTCTCTTGGTTTTCCAAAATGCTCGGAAGTTTAGTCTATGAGTCTTTGTATGCTCATGTCAAACCCCTTATTTCCCAGAAGCAGCATGGGTTTGTTAGAGGTAGATCTACATGTAGCAATCTTCTTGAGTACAAAAACTACCTGTGTGGTGCTTTTGCTAATCGCGGACAAGTTGATACAGTATACACTGACTTTAGCAAGGCATTCGATAAGGTACAGCACTCAATTTTACTTCATAAAGTTTCGAATTATGGTGTTCATGGGAGTTTGTTGCGATGGCTTGAGTCATACCTATCAAATAGAAGTCAACTGGTGGCTTTGAGGGGCTATACTTCTACACCTGCTCCAGTTACCTCTGGGGTGCCGCAGGGATCACATCTTGGTCCACTGCTTTTCATTATCTTTATAAATGACCTTATAGAATCTCTATCATGCCCATGTCTTTCGTATGCAGATGATCTTAAGGTTTTCTCTGTTATAAGGACTATAAGTGATTGCAAACTTCTTCAGGAAGATCTCAATACTATTTCATCATGGTGTATAAATAATTACATGTCCCTTAATGTCTCCAAGTGCTTTGTGATATCCTTTACGTCAAAACGGAGTAAAATACATTTTAACTATAAAGTAAGTGTAAAGATTATAGAGAGAAAATCTGTAGTTAAAGATCTTGGCATCCTGTTTGACGAAAGACTCACATTCAGAGATCATTATAATTACATAATAGACAAAGCCAATAAGCTCTTGGGTTTTATCGCCAGGACCACTAAGTCTTTCAAAAGTCCCAAAAGTATAATAGCTCTATGGTGTAGTTTGGTGCGCAGCACACTTGAATATGGCTCTGTGATTTGGACACCTTATTATAAAGTGCACTGTCAACGTATAGAACGGGTTCAAAAGAGGTTTCTGAGAGTGCTTTGCTTTAGATTTGGGTTGGGTCGTGCTTTGCCTTCTTATGATGACAGACTGAAAAAAATCGCTTTTGTCTCTCTCGAAGCCCGTCGTAAGCAATTTGACCTGTTGTTCTTATATAAAATTGTTCATTCCATTGTAGACTCGCCCACACTTCTCTCAATTTTAAATTTTAACACACGCCATGTATCTCGTAACCCCCGTGTCTTCAGCTTGCAGGTTTATAGGAACAACACATCCTTTTATAACCCTGTAGTTCGCATGTGCCGAGTTTACAATGAGTTATCGAACGGTAATGGTCTTGATGTCTTTGTCCCAAAGTTTGTCAGCTTTAGATCTGCAGTCAAAAAACTTTGCGTGTAATTTAATAATTAGCCCCACTTTTCTTTTCTTTTCTTATTTTTATTTTTATTATTATTTAATGAATTGATTTTATTATGTAAATTTTTATTTGTATTTAGTTTAAATTTTTAATTTAATTTATATATTTTTGAATCATTCTTATTTGTAATTTTAATTTTTAGTTTAATACCAGTAATGTATGTTTGCGTTGTATTCATTATTTAACTTTTTGTGCACATATATTAAGGATTGCGATCTGACCTGTATTGTATTGAATATTGTTGTTGTCTTGTTTTGGTTGTGATCTGTTTTATGTGCCGTATCAAATAAACAAATAAACATACCTACTTTTCTTGTGGTAGTTGAAAGAAAAGCAGATTATGCACCGCGCATTAAGTAGGTAATTTATATTGAACTCGTGCTTTTTAAAGCCCTCGCTGGCGCTTGGGCTCCGAATAAGCACTCGGTGCAATAATAAATTACTTTCTGCTTGATGCAACAATCTACTATATTTAAATACTTTACCTATGAAATTGTCGTTTTCCATAGAGAATTTCGAATAAATTGACTTTTTTCATATTCACGTTTTTAGTAGGTATTAGGTTATTCGGGTTTGATATACATAATCAATAAACTTTAAACAAAATTAGATCTTTTCTTATAATGGGTCAGGCGAACGCCTTCACCACTGGTCCACGGAGGCAGTTAAAGTTTTTATAAACGGCGGATCCAAATCCAACGACTGTGACCTGCCCCGACCCCTCTTCGGCTTCGAATAGCCAGAGGAATCCCACTATTCGACCCCGTCGCACTCGCCACCGGAATAGAGTGCGTAGAGTAGGATTAGCTCCGATTACTGGTGACCGCCCGGCGGTCCCGGGTGACTTGCACCCAGGATAGGTCCTTCTGGCAACGTAGCTTTCGGCCCATAAAGCAAAAGATGAGAGTTGCTGCTCTCCAAAGGCTTTTGCCATTGTTTCTCAGATTGGTCCTTCAGGCTTGCATGCATGTATACGCGGCCCATCAGGCAATATGAGAGGTTGCTGTCTCTCCAAGCCTTGCGCACACAGGCAACGCCCAAATCCGAGGGCCGTCCCTCCTGGGGGCCCTTAGGTGATGTTGTCTATAAAGGTTGAGGGCACTCTGCCCTCGCCTCAAACGCCCGGAGAAGTAGCGAAAGCTCACTTGGAGCTAGCTAAATAGTCAATTTAAAAAAAAAAAAACAAAAACAACGAATGTGACAGTGATGAATTTACTAACATACAACATGTACGCGAAAAACATAACCCTTATCTATCGGCAGTCAAGTAATTATCTGGCAAGTTCATGGCAGTAAAACAAATTGTGTTTACTAAAGATTATGATTATATCCAGCTGACGCATTTACCAAGAGATTATGATTATAAAGTACTAACCTACTGACATAGCGATGTCAATAAAAATATGAGTGTTGTTATTTGAATAAGGTTACGAGAAATAATACGTAATAAATAAATATATACGGACAAATCACACAGATTGAGCTAGCCCCAAAGTAAGTTCGAGACTTGTGTTATGGGATACTAACTCAACGATACTATATTTTATAACAAATACATATATAGATACACATCCAAGACCCAGGCCAATCTGAAAAAGATAATTTTCCATCTTGACCTGGCCGGGGATCGAACCCGGTCACTCCGTGTCGCAGGCTGGCGTGTTGACCGCTGCGCCACGGAGGTAGTCAAAATAATTATATATATATATAGGGACATATCACACAAATTGAGCTAGCCCCACAGTAAGTTGTGAACTGGTGTCGCTGGATACTAACTCAACGATAGGTACTATGATAAATAAAAATCCAAGACCCAGGTCAATCTAAAAAATATCGTTTTTCATCATAACCTGACCGGGGATCGAACCTGGGCAATGACCTGCCGCAGGCTGAGGTGTTACTGCCAAAGAATATACCTATACACCCACTGCACCACGGAGCTCGCCAAAATAGGTAGGGACAACTCACACGGCCCCTTACCATGTTGACAAAACAAATGGAGATGCTTCGCGCTCATTCAATAGATCCAAACAATACCATGTTTCCGAATTAAGGTCTTATACTTATTATATTAAAAAGATCACTATTTATAAACTAAAATATACCTACATAGTTTGACCGCTCCGTGGCGCAGTGGTTAACACGCCAGCCTGCGATACGGAGTGCCCGGGTTCGATACCGGGTTCGACCCGGCCAGGTCAAGATGGAAAATGATCTTTTTCAGATTGGCCTGGTTCTTGGATGTTTATCTATATATGTATTTGTTATAAAATATAGTATCTTGAGTTAGTATCCCATAACACAAGTCTCGAACTTACCTTGGGGCTAGCTCAATCTGTGTGATTTGTCCGTATATATTTATTATTATCATTATTTTCTAGCTTTCGCCCGCGGCTCCGCCCGCTTCAATGTCGATCCCTCGGGAATAGTACTTTTTCCCGGGATAAAAGGTAGCCTATGTCCTTCTCTATACTCCAGAGAACTTGTATGCAAAATTTCATGATGATCGGGCTACGAATATTCGTAGTGATCGGGTCAGTAGTTACGGCGTGAAAGCGTAACAAACAAACCAACTCACTTTCGCATTTATAATATTAGTAAGGATTACAGTATCACGTCTTTTACCCTTGCGGGGTAGACAGAGCCTAGGTCTATAAGACCTGAAGGCCACGTTTAGCATGGTGGTGGGCATTAGGTGGAAAACGGAATCAAAATAGTGATGGGTTGCTAGCCGCATCGCCTATTAACATGATTCCTCAGATTTTACCCATTCCCTCGATTGGCTGAGGTATACGATCTGCGCGGGAAGCTTAGGCGGGAAGAGAAGCAGCTGGTACATTCTGCGTTTTTTTTTCTTTTCTCCCAGACCAGCATGGAAGAGCTGCCCTAATATCAACTATATAATAATAAATAATAAATATATACGGACAAATCACACAGATTGAGCTAGCCACAAAGTAAGTTCGAGACTTGTGTTATGGGATACTAACTCAACGATACTATATTTTATAGCAAATACATATATAGATATACATCCAAGACCCAGGCCAATCTGAAAAAGATCATTTTCCATCTTGACCTGGCCGGGGATCGAACCCGGTCACTCCGTGTCGCAGGCAGGCGTGTTGACCGCTGCGCCACGGAGCTAGTCACTAAAATATGTTTAAGGTTCATACAATACACGGATACAATACTAGCTTTCGCCCACGGCTCCGCCCGCGTCAATGTTGATCCCTCGGGAATAGTACTTTTCCCGGGATAAAAGGTAGCCTTTGTCCATCTCCGTACTCCAGAGAACTTGTATACAAAATTTCATGATGATCGGTTCAGTAGTTACGGCGTGAAAGCGTAACAAACAAACAAACTCACTTTCGCATTTATAATATTAGTAAGTAAGGAAGTAAGGATAAGGAAGTAAGGATGTAAAGAAAACCTTCTCCGATCCTTGAAGGGTTGATTCAGCTCGTCGATATGAACAACTTTTTCTGTGGGATCAAAGCTGGGAACTCAAAAAATGGACATTTTCAAACAAAAATGTTCGGCCGCCCGGTCAACTTATATGGGAACGTCAAAAATATTTGTGTACTCAGCGGGCTGAATCAGCCCTTCAAGGATCGGAGAGGGTTTTTTCCATATTGTTTATGGTCAAAAACTAGAAAAATGCTTTTCAAGATAGGTGAACCTGAACATTTAGAAAACACGATAAATGAAACTAATCATAAAAACACTTTCTTAGCGAACAACTTTTTACTATTATCTGCTATGTATACTAAGTCGCTGATGTTGACAATCAAATATCTGATTTATCGATTACACAGAACAATTACTATCGATTGTAATGTTAAAAAAAATTGTTTGAAAACATAAAAATGAAAACAATCGTGTCGATTTCTTGAAATTTGCTACTATTATAAAGCATTGCTTTGATCTATGAGACCCAGCCCTTAAAATATATTTGCCCTTATTTTAAATGAATCAAGTATATTTACCCCGGTATTATCCATTTATATCCCCTTTCGCTACGCTTTTGCAAATAAGTTTCCCGAAAAATCGCCATCTGTTGTCGAATAGTTGTACCATTCTAGAATTTAGTTAAAGTAATAGTATCTTCTTCGTAGTTTGTGTTAGTTTCGTGTATCACTAGATGGCGTAACCCCGCGTCACGTCACAGTGCTTTTTACAACAAGGGCGTGGTGTTTCATTCATTACTTCATTCAGTTAAATTGACAGCTTATAATAATGTTGCCAAATTCCGGTTTCACCCCTCTAAGTTTGTAAAATAAAATGTTATAGTTCTATTAAATTTTGTTTACAAAAATAAATTACTTCGACGCAGTGAGAGAGTGACTGTTAAACATCAGGTTTGTTTTGTATGATACGTTTGATTTGAATCAGGATTCGGGACTCAACTAGATAAAGTACTAGTGTAAATAAAATACGTCGTTATTCTAATTTGTTTTATACCTACTTAAAAGCGAACCATGTCTTTTTTTAAATTAATAATTGGTAGTCACGATACATCGATACATTGTTCATGAAAAATTAAGTAGTATCCGACTGCCTTTAAAAGAGTGTAAAGTTTATGTATCTACATTATGTATTTATATAAAATAAGACTTTTTATCAATTACTACTATTAATACAAAGTCTTAACAAAGCGTCAATCAGTATTTTTTAACATGAGATTACCAATTCCATTCTAAAATCGAAATTAATGCCAATATTTTTTTAAAATATAATATCTGTTATCTGTATTTTTTTTTTAATATAATGTTTTTTTAACATTAAATAAGTACCGAACACGGATTCAATGTCTTACACGAATCTTGCCCACTGGAGTAGAGTAAATTACAAAAAGTGTATCAAAATAATTATATACACACTCTTTAGCACGGAGTATATAGGGATACTACGTATCTATGGCAAACTTACGTCACCAGCACCCGCTGATCAAATTTGACGCGATTTGTCTATATCATTTATTTTTTTATTTATTTTTATTTATATAACTGAGAAACTCATTACATTTTTAGGAAGTAGCCTATTTTAGGCATTTCGCAAATATTCAATATTATACTTTGTTGCCTTTTTTATTTTTCATATACATAGAATTGATTACATAATAAAATACATACACATTGCATTACACACCAAATATAATTTGGAATTACAAAATAAAACCAATGGCATTTTTATTTTACATTATGGTAACACCAGAAGCGCGTCACCTGCCCATTCATTGTAGCTATTTCATTCATTCACTTTCATTCAAGAATTCATTCAAACGGAACAGCGAACGTCAAACACAACTCAAAATCAAACGAAAGTTTTTTGTTGTGAGGTGTGGTGAAGCGTTGTTTGAAATGATGGCGTTAATAATTCCCTGTATTTTCGCTTTATTCTTGTGTATTGCTACCGTCGGTAAGTAAAATATGGTTTCTAATTGCCTGTAGTTATAAGATTTGAGCTAAATACGGCGTACTTTCACAATACGGGTCATTAATTTCATTCAAGTGATTCACTCGTGATTCGTCCCATGGGCTATGTTTTGTTTGCTTGCAAAAACACTTGAAACAAGCTCACGGCACGCCCTATTCATAATAAATGCGCGAAAATCACGTTCCAGAACTGAAATTTCCCGTAAATCACGTACAAAAGTACTATTCTGTGATGTGACTATGTAAGCCATTCAAAGTAAGCCTATTTATTTTGTTAAAATATTGAAATAAACACAGAATTTCGTGTGAAATAAAAGCAGATGTTATATATTTATGAATGTAGGTGACATCTGCGCTTTTAAAACAAGTTTTTTTTGTGAAATGACACAAAATTATAGGTTCGAAATGTTACCCCTTTCAAATCGATGCTTTTCGCTTGATCGCGTCGATTCGGAGGGGTGATAAGCCGTAAGCTTTAAATTACCCTTTGTAGTAATAAATAGGTGCTTGTTAAACAATTTGTGAGCTTTTAAAGTCGTTAATAGTGTATAATGAGGGCCTTTTCACTAGTCTTGCTAAAGGTTTAGTAAAATGCCGCCGGCGTTCTTAGATGCTGAATTGTAATGCATAATTCTGTTTGAATATAATTAAAATTCTTAAAGTATGTCTCGTTGGTGAGACTTTCTATTTTCACTATAACTTTTATTGTTAAATAGTAAATATAAATAATGCTTTATGGATGTCAAACTTGGGCTGTGAATAAAGCAAACTATAAGAAGCTCTCAACATGCCAAAATACTATGGAACGAAGTATGTTGGGACTAAGATACCGGACAGGGTAAAACTTTTAAAAATAAAGAAACTGACTAGAACAAGGGATGTATCAGTGACTGTCAGTAAACTTATGTGGAAATGGACTGGACACACTATTAGAGTAGGAGACAAATGGTCATAGATTGTGATGTGATGGTTCATGAGACAGATGAAACGAAAGCGAGGTAGACCATGGCGACAATGGGTGACAATATAAAAGCTGTAGCAGGGAAAACTTGGACAAGAATAGCTAGCGAACGCGAAACCTGGAAGCGATTGGAGTAAGCCTTTGCCAATAGAGCGCAGCAGCAAAACCAATTATTATGAAACTTTGAATAATACTATGTATACATACATATTGTTTTGTCTCTAATAAAAGGCTTATATTATTAAATATAAATAATAAATAAATATATACGTACAAATCACACAGATTGAGCTAGCCCCAAAGCAAGTTCGAGACATGTGTTATGGGATACTAACTCAACTATACTAGTAAAAAGTGGGCAAGGAGTGAAACCACCTTCCTCACTCAAGGTATCCTCACCTGCAAGTGGTGCTCGCTGCTGAACAAACTAGGCTCTGACGACATTCTACTCAGGTGTCAGCCAGTTAGTCAGCTAACCAGGACATTCAAAAATAGAATAAATGGGTATCTCTTGAATATGCATGTAACATCCTCGTCTCCATCGCCACTTACCATCAGGTGAGATGGGAGACAAATGCCTACTTCAATAATTAGTAAAAAAATAACTAGCACCTGACCCACCAAATCGCATTGGATCTCATGACATCACAACATAGATAAAAATAGATTTATTGACATGTATCTCACATAAAGTACAAGTATTACATTATATGTTATATTATATTATAGATGAATGGAGGGAAAGAGGGGAGGCCTTTGCCCAGCAGTGGGACATAAACGGCTAACAAAATAAAAAAGTAAAAGAATCAAGTTGTTGTGAATCAGAATAATCAAAAAACAAGGGGGTACCTGTAGATAATGGATTACTGAACGTAGCGTTGAGCAGTCCATTGTCACATTCAGCACAATCAGTATACGTCTTATGGAGGTTTATAATGAATCTTAGATAAATTTTATATTAGAGGTCCCCCATGAGGCTGGCATAGTCACACAGGTTGCTGAAGCATGAAACAAAAAAAAAAAAACTTACATTTTTAATGTCTGAGGATAAGGTCATTGGGAAAAAGCTGGTTGGTAACAAAATATAATGCTTTATGTGTTAAAACCCTATTATAAATGACTAGCTGTTGCCCGCGACTTCGTCCGCGGCAATTTCTATTATTATGATTACTCGTAATTCGTTTTTTATTAGTATAGATGAATAATTTCCCCCGTTTTCAAAACATTTTTTATTGATGCTTTGCTACTATTGGTCGCAGCGTGATGTTTTATAGCCTAAAGCCTTCCTCAATAAATGGACTATCCAACACAAAAAGAATTTTCCAATTTGAACCAGTAGTTCCTGAGATTAGAGCGTTTCAAACAAACAAACTCTTCAGCTTTATAATATTAGTATAAATGTGTAATTTATTATTTCAGAAACATACTTCTACGACATGACCATTGCCTTTCCTTAATCCGGTCCGTGTATGCTCTTCTACAATTTCCACTTCTTAAGCGGGTGCCGCGCGAACGAAAAACGTCGCTACTGCGCCATTAGGCTGCGCAGAACCATTCGGCGATTAGGAAAAAACATGAAGTCTTAATATTTTCATATTTATATCTTTATAAAAAAATAAGAAAGGGTGTTACCTCCGAGACGTACATATAAATATTGTCATGTAAGAATTATTGTTTTAGACGTAAATTTTACAAAGTTTTCGAAGAAAAATGCTTTTAGATATCATACCATAATATCATTCCAAAATTTCAATGTAAAAATGTGTTTCAAATTCCAACAAGGGGGCGATCTTGTTCAGGGATTGATCTAAATTATACAAATATTATACAAATACTTTTGATGTATTTAATTAATTCAGCGCATAGTACTAGTGATTTAAACACGTCAATTTTCACAATTTCGTGCAGTATCGTCTTAAAACATATTTTTGTTTACAGTAAATGGCCAAAGGACACCAACAATCTCGCACATCACCCAGGAGCAGATCCGAGACATTGGAGGACAGGTGGACCTGGACTGTTCGGTCCATTATGCCAATGGATATCCAGTTATATGGGTAAGACTCCTAAGGCCCTCGGCACACGTGCCGACGACACGCGTTTCAGCCCCCGTAGCATGGCACGCGCGACAAAGTTTATCGACTATCGCCATCTTGTTTTCCGTAATATCAAAGAGCGAGATGTGGATAGTTTATCGCGCGATAAAAACGGCGTCGCGGGTGCCTTGCTAGCCGTAGATGTCGATTTTTGCGTTTGTCCGATTCAAGCGCGCTTAGAACGCGATACAATATATAAATAGATATATACGGACAAATCACACAGATTGAGTTAGCCCCAAAGTAAGTTCGAGACTTTTGTTAAGGGATACTAACTCAACGATACTATATTTTATAACAAATACATATAAAGATACATATCCAAGACCCAGGCCAATCTGAAAAAGATCATTTTCTATCTTGACCTGGCCGGGGATCGAACCCGGTCACTCCGTGTCGCAGGCAGGCGTGTTGACCGCTGCGCCACGGAGCTAGTCGAAATAATTATTTAATAAATATTTTTTGGGTAACTTGTACCGTTCACGGCATCGCACGCGTCGGATGTCCTACTATGAATAATTTTCCCCCCGTTTTCAGAACATTTTTTATTGATGCTCCTATTGGTCGCAGCGTGATGTTTTATAGCCTAAAGCCTCAATAAATGGACTTACCAACACAAAAAGAATTTTCCAATTTGAACCAGTACTTCCTGAGATTAGCGCGTTCAAACAAACAAACTCTTCAGCTTTATAATATTAGTATAGATAGAGACCGCGTTAAGGATCTTAGACTAGCAAAACTAACCGTCTTTTATTCATTTACTCATCCCAATCAATAAACAAAATCGAATTGTGTACTTCGATAGTAAACACGTGGTATTTTTGGTATAACTTTTCATTATTGTATAAGATATTGCGTAGAAAAACTATTAAATACCGCCAAATATGATAGGCTGCATATTGTCAAAAATGTTAGGGATCCGTATAAAAAAATTCGATAATTTAACCCAAGGTGTGAAAAAAATACCAAACACCCATATCTTCTCGTGCTAAGTCTAGGCGGGCCGTTAGCAATTAATTATAGCAGAATTTGAAACAAGGGTTAAATTTTTTTTTTACTGAATATAGAGGTCTACAAAGAATTCAAAATTTTTTAAAAGTTATTTAACTACCTATTTTTTTAACTTTTTATATCATCATTATAATCATCATCAGGTGTTTTTAGTCTCCACTGCAGGAGCATGACCCTTTCTGTACTACTGGAGCCATACTTGGCCAAAGCAGACAGAGGATTTAACCTACACTCTCCTCCACCAGACGGGTTGGAGAGGTTCTCCAACTGGCCAGACGGGTTGGAGAGGTCTCATTGATGTTTATGAGCTTTGTTTAGCTTGTATTTCCTAAGTCGCCTCTTACGACCTTCATGGGAAGACTGACGGTCCTATTCTACTCGGCCGGAAACCAAACGGCTAGTTATTATTTACTAATTCGAAGCAATAACAGACACATAGATACGTAAATTTACATCCTCATTATCACTTTAATTCTGTTCTGATTTAATGTTCTGACATGAAATCTGACTCAATTGAAATTTCTGACATGGTCATGTCATGACAAAAGGGGCCATTCATAACAATTATTGTAGAAAGCATCACCCACATTATATTTTATCTTTCAATGACAATACGAATGACGACTTTTTTATGTCTGGCAGATAGATTTATGGATGTCTGTAAATTTTTAGAGTTACCTAGGGGATCCTACATATAATACGGGTTTCCGTTATTTTCCTTTTGAGGTACGGCAAAAGGAAAATAACGGAAACCCGTATTATATGTAGGATAGGTATGCTTTCAAATTGGTCCCATTTCAATTTTATCAAAATATGTTCAGTAGTTTGCTTGAAGTCTGTTTTTAGGGTTTCGTACCTCAAAAGGAAAAACGGAACACTTATAAGATCACTCGGTTGTCCCTCTGTCTGTCTGTCTGTCGGTCTGTCAAGACCCTTTTTCTCAGGAACGCGTAGGGGTATCAAGCTGAAATTCATATCAAATACTCAGGTCCACTGTCCCTTATAACTGTGAAAAAATCAAACTTCTAAGCCAATGCAATCAAAAGATACAAAAGAAACAAGGTTATGCCGCAAATTTTCGTGTTTTTTCGACATTCGCAAGGGAATCAAAACCTACAGGGTACTTCCCATGAACTCAGAATCTTGAAATTTGGTACGAAGCAACGTCATAAAGCATACATATAGGAAAAATTGCGAAAAGTATGCATTTTTAGTTACATCATATAATAAAAATATTTTTAATAATTTCAAACTTATTATATATTATGTACGGAACCCTTAGTGCGCGAGTCCGACTTGCACTTAGCCGGTTATTTTATATGAAAGACTATAACTATTTTTATTTTGACCCACAAAACTAGCTTATTAAATACCTATATTCTACCCGAGCGAAGCCCGGGCGGGCCGCTAGTTAAAGTATAAAGGAGCAATCATAAAAATTGTCGTCGATAGCTATGCCCACATATAATAACAGTCGCGTACCCTATTAAATACACGGGTGAATGGTTCTAGGGAGAAGGGACAGGATGTGATGTAAATTATATTTGTACACGCCCTTCGTGATTTGGTCGGTGACTTGGAGATAGCCGTGCATAAGATACATTTGGGATTTCTCCTTTTTGACCGACTCCAAAAAAAGGAGGTTATCAATTCGTTTATTTTTTTCTCCCTCGGAACTCCGTGGGTAATGAACCGATTTAAAAAAATCTTGTTTGCAAGGTATAAATATATGTTTTATAGGTTTCAAGTTGGTACCAATAAAATTTCATCAAAATCGGTTCAATAGATCGATTGAAGTCGGTTTATAGGGTTCCGTACCTCAAAAGGAAAAATGGAACCCTTAAATTATAAAAATTGCGAAATGCATACATTTTCACTTACATCATGTAATAAAAATATTTTTAATAATTTTAAACTTATTAAAGATAATGGTACGGATCCCTTGGTGCGCGAGTCCGACTCGCACTTGGCCGGTTTTTTATATGAAAGATTATTAGGGTTCAGTGGGACTTCACTGTCTGTCCGTCTGTCACCAGGCTGTATCTCATGAACCGTGATAGTTAGACAGTTGACATTTTCACAGATTATGTATTTCTGTTGCCGCTATAACAAATACTAAAAAAACAGAATAAAATAAATATTTAAGGAGGCTCCCATACAACAACCGTGTTTTTTTTTGCACGTTTTTGCTCTATATTGATATCGGCAACAGGTAGACGCTTGAAATATTCACAGAATATTTAGTTATATCTTCACTTTAAAAATAAATCCTTACTATACTATACTATATATACTATATACTATACTATACTATTACTATATATTACTATTACTATATACTATACTATACTATATATATACTATACTATTACTATATTACTATTACTATTATTATCCTTACTAATATTATAAATGCGAAAGTGAGTTTGTTTGTTTATTTGTTTGTTTGTTTGTTACGCTTTCACGCCGTAACAATGAACCGATCTTCATGAAATTTTGTATACAAGTACCCTGGAGTACGAAGAAGGACATAGGCTACGTTTTATCCCGGGAAAAACTACTATTCCCGTGGGATCGACATTGACGCGGGCGGAGCCGCGGGCGAAAGCTAGTAATATTATAAATGCGAAAGTGTGTTTGTTTGTTTATTTGTTTGTTTGTTTGCTACGCTTTCACGCCGTAACTACTGAACCGATTATCATGAAATTTTGTATACAAGTTCTCTGGAGTACGGAGAAGGACATACACACTACCTTTTATCCCGGGAAAAAGTACTATTCCCGAGGGATCGACATTGACGCGGGCGGAGCCGCGGGCGAAAGCTAGTAATTAAATAAAATGAATATTAAAGGGGGTCTCCCATACAACAGACACGTTTTTTTTTGCATTTTTAAATTAACGGTACGGGTCCCTTAGTGCGCGAGTTCGACTCGCATTTGGCAGGTTTTTTTTTACATTTGCTACCTGTATAATGTTTAAATAATAGTAAAATAACTTACCGCTCTCAATGGTGTGTAGTTGTGGACTAAATAAATGACTATAACCTAGACGTAGTCTATTTTTAGAGCTAAATTGCTTTATATCAACAATGGGATCCGTAGACGTGTATTTACTAGACTAAATGAGTCTACGTCTAATTTAAAAATAATTTACATCTTACACGAGAATCTCGATGGCTTATTTGGCGTGCGCTTACGCAAGTAAAGCAACTGTGGGCGTGGTCCCCACTGGGATGGGTGACCATAAGTGGTACCAAAAAATCTCGTCACTTCTGCCATCATTGATGACAGTCGTAAAGCTATGTCAGATGCCTTTAGGCAGCTTGAAAAAATCTGACACCGTTGGCCACTTACACACATGAAAAGTAATAGGTCTCAAATATCTATTTGAGATAAATCTTTATTTTCAAGAAAAAGCTGCAACCTTTTCTATTTAGAATGACGTCCGTCATACAGCTTCCCGTGCATTGTCATCCAAACTAAACGAGTATAAAAATTTTCAGTTCAATCAGTAGAAGATATCTGCTACAAAATTGAGTTGCAAGATTTGACCCGAAAAAACATCATCATCATCATCAGTTCTTTTTAGTCTCCACTGCAGGAGCATGACCTTCTCTGTACTACCGGAGCCATACTTGGCCAGAGCAGACAGAGGATTTGGCCTACAATCTCCTCGCTGGCCAGACGGGTTGGAGAGGTCTCATTGATGTTTATGAGCTTTGTTTAGCTTGTATTTCCTAAGTCGCCTCTTACGACCTCCAAGGCAAGACTAGGAGTGGTCCTATTCTACTATGCCGGAAACCACATGGCTTCCACGCGATAATTCGCAAAAAGAACCGCATCCTTGGTCCTAAAACATAGTTACATACAAGTACATGCAAGTTAAATAAATGCTTGTAAAATTCTTTCATAATTGGAATCCTACATTATCCGCGATCTGGTAGTCGTTAAAGGAACCACGTCAGAGGCCGAGAGGCGGTTCCGAAGAACTCTGACACCAGGGCGTGCATGGTCGATTGACCGTGACACCTACTCGAAATGAATGAATGAATTATCCGCGATGAACCTAGGCTATAGAAATAAATATCTATATCTACCTGTGCGAAGCTGGGGCAAGCCGCTAGTATTCAAATAAAAGTAAAATAACTTACTGCTTTCAATGTTGAGTAGTACTGGACTAAATATTTATTTAATTCTGTTTTTTCAGTTTTTTAGTATAACATTCAAACTAAACGAGTATAGAGGTATAAAATTTCAGCTCAATCGCTGGAAGATATCTGCTACAAAATTGAGTTGCAAGATTTGACCCGAACAAACATAATTACATAGAAGTACATAGACTATACAATTAAATTTTATATCAACCTGTGCGAAGCCGGGGCAGGTCGCCAGTGTTCAATTAATTGTAAATAACTTACTGCTTTTAATGGTGTGTAGCTAGCTCTAGACTAAATAAAAACCGAGTCAGATTCGCGCACTAAGGGTTCCGCACCATTTTCTATAAAAAACGGCAAAAAGCATGCCTGTTGTATGGGAGCCCCCAATATTCATTTTAATTTAAAGTGAATATATAACTTAATATTCTGTGAATATTTCAAGCGTCTACCTGATGCCGTTATCAATATCGAGCAGAAACAAACAAAAAGTTGCGTTTGTTGTATAGGAGCATTTTATTCTATTTTTTGTATTTGTCGTTATAGCGGCAACAGAAGTACGTAATCTGTGACAATTTCAACTGGCTACCTGTCACGGTTCCTGAGATACGGCCTGGTGACAGACGGACAGACATACACGCGGACAGTGGAGCCATATTAATAGGGTCCCGTATTTACCGTTTTACGGAACCCTAAAAATGACCACAACTCAATTGCTTTAAATCACATAATAGGATCCCTAGATGTGGATATACTGGACTAAATCAGTCTACATATCATAATCTTTCATATTCATTCATTCATTTCGAGTAGGTGTCACGGTCAATCGACCATGCACACCCTGGTGTCAGAGCTCTTCGGAACCGCCTCTCAGCCTCTGACGTGGTTCCTTTAACGACTACCACATGGCAGCCGGGACCACCGGCTTAACGTGCCTTCCGAAGCACGGAATCATCTTTATTATCAGACAATCAGGTGATTCAAGCCTGCAATGTCCTAACCAAACTGGAAACAACTAAACAAAGTATGTAATGAAATAAAGTATTTGAGTCTGCAACGCATCAGCACCTCCTCTGGTGTTGCAGATGTCCATGGGCGACGGTGACCACTTCCCATAAGGTGGCTCGTCTGCTCGTTTGCCGTCAAATATACATAAAAAAAAATGCTAAACAGTATATTTCCGGTGGGAATCGAACACACGACCCCCGGGTCAACAGGCAAAGGCCTTAACCACTGGACCAGGGAGGCAAGAGCAATTGAGTTGTGGTAATTTTTAGGGTTCCGTCCGTCCGTCGGTTTACAAGAATTAACTCGTGTCCTTCACCCGAAGAGCTTGACGAACCAGTGGTCGGGAGAATTATTACAGTTTACGCATGATAAGCAACCCCGGGCTCAGTCCCCACTGGGATGGGTGACCGCAAGTGGCATAAAAATATCTCGAGCTCCTCCGTGCTTCGGAAGGCAACCCGTTAGTCCGCGGCTCTCATTTCTCATATGTCAGTTGGCTTAAGGCAGTTTTAAAAATCTGACACCAGTGTTGGCCCCTTACACTCTCGTCAAACAATAACAAGATAAAAATAAATAAATATATACGGACAAATCACACAGATTGAGCTAGCCTCAAAGTAATTTCGAGACTTGTGTTATGGGATACTAACTCAACGATACTGTATTTTATAACAAATACATATTTAGATATACATCCAAGACCCAGGCCAATCTGAAAAAGATCATTTTCCATCTTGACCTGACCGGGGATCGAACCCGGGCACTCTCGTGTCGCAGGCTGGCGTGTTAACCACAGCGCCACGGAGCTCGCCTCTAAAAAATAAACAACAAGATATAAAGACCCCTGGATACATTAATCATGATCTCTAATATTTTGTCAACGAAGCGCCCCTATGTCCCGTTTTAATGGATTAAATAAATATTTGTAGTTTCATCAAATATTGTCTAGTCATCAGGGCTATTAAAGGATCTTTATATACACTAGTTTTAGCCCGCGGCTCCGTTCGCGTATCGATCCCACGGGAACAGTACTTTTTCTGGGATGATAGGTATCCTTTGTCCTTCCCCGGACCTCAAACTACACCATAAATTTCATCTAAATCGGCTCAGTGGTGAAGCGTGAAAAGGTAAAAAACATATAGATTTACTTTCGCATTTATAGTATTACTAGCTTTCGCCCACGGCTCCGCCCGCGTCAATGTCGATCCCTCGGGAATAGTACTTTTCCCGGGATAAAAGGTACCCTATGTCCTTCTCCGTACTCCGGAGAACTTGTATGCAAAATTTCATGATGATCGTTTGAGTAGTTACAACGTGAAAGTGTAACAAACAAACAAACTCACTTTAGCATTTATAATATTAGTTAGGATTAGTAAGGATAATAAAAAACTAGCCCGCTACGGCTTCGCACGGTTTGTTTTTTACCCCTTGGGTTACATTATCGAAGTTTTCATACGGATCCCAAACTTTTTGAAATTATTCTATAGCCTATGTTCATTAGGCATTATGTCGAATTCTAATGGTGAAAGAATTTTTCAAATCATCTCATCAAATCATCAGATTCAGATGTTACTTTGCGGAAGTCAAAGCTACATTTACTTTGACACAATTTACTTTGCGTGCTTCCGCCAGTTAGTTCATGCAAACTATTGCTGGCCAGCAATAGTTTGCATGAACTAACTGGTGTCGGTAACCTGAACTAACATGACCAAGGTCGCAGGAAGACGCTGGATGCAGGCCGCTTCCAACCGGTCGTATTGGAAATCCTTGGGGGAGGCCTATCTCCAGCTGTGGACTTCTTGCGGCTGAGATGATGATGAAATGGTACTTTTGTGTAACTTATAAAAGTAGTATTGTTATCATCATCATCATCAGTTCTTTTTTTAATCTTTACTGCAGGGGCATCACCCTCTCTGTACTACCGGAGCCATACGTGGCCAGAGCAGACAGAGGATTTGGCCTACACTCTCCTCGCTGGCTAGACGGATCATTGATGTTTATGAGCTTTGTTTAGCTTGTATTTCCTAAGTCCCCTATTACGACCTCCATGGGAAGACTAGGAGTGGTCCTATTCTACTCTGCCGGAAACCACACGGCTACTGTACTACTGGAGAACTGTACTAATAGTTTTTTCTTTACTTCCAGGTGAAATATGATAGACTGAAGACCACCGAATCGATACCTTTATCTACCAACGCCGGGCTAATTCTCAGAGATTCTCGCTTCTCTCTAAGATTCGACGATGCCACGGCTACGTACACTCTCTCGGTAAGTTTACACTTTAAGGCTGGGTTCATACTAGAAAAGCAGTTAGCGGCTGATACAACTACTAATCGGTCGCACCTTCAATATAATACACTTCAGGCGTTTTCTTACTTAGTACTCTTAAAGAACTGTTGCAATTTTTGATACAAGATATTGTATGTACTAAATCTTTCGTGAAAAAATTCAGATAATTTTAGTTTTCTACTTCTATTTGGCTCTCAAACTTCATTCAGAAGCTTATTTCAGCCAGTGTCTAGTTAATCTTTGATTTATTTTTGAGTATCAACGAAATTATGGTGTAATTCATTTCGCTGATTCGACGGAGCCCTTTGCGATAATTCCCACGAATCTACTGGTTTGATATACGACGCAGCAAGGCGATCAAACACCAGCCCGCTAAGAAAATCTCACTACAGCCGCACCATGACACTTTATTTTAGTTATTCCACACATTGTTCTTAAGCATGGGCATCTATTACAATTTGCAAAACAATCCAAAACAAAAACCGTGCAGTCCGTAGAAATTCCCACCAAGAACTCCATATTTTTAGTTAGATAAGAAACAACATTAACAGACTAGCTCCGTGGCGTAGCGGTCAACACGCCTGCCTGCGACACGGAGTGACCGGGTTCGATCCCCGGCCAGGTCAAGATGGAAAATGATCTTTTTCAGATTGGCCTGGGTCTTGGATGTTTATCTGTATATGTCATCATCATCATTATCAGGTCCTTTTTAGTCTCCACTACAGGAGCACGACCCTTTCTGTACTACTAGAGCCATACTTGGCCAGAGCAGCCAGAGGACTTGGCCTACACTCTCCACGCTGGCCAGACGGGTGGGAGAGGTCTCTCAGATGTTTATAAGCTTTGTTTAGCATATATTTTCTAAGTCGCCTTCTACGACATCCACGGGAAGACTTGGAGTGGTCCTATTCTACTCTGCCTGATACTACACGGCTAATCTATATATGTATTTGTTATAAAATTGAGAGTTGAGTTAGTATCCCATAACACAAGTCTCGAGTGACCGTATATATTTATTTAAAAAATATTTATTTAAAAAAAAAACATATTTTCTTTTTCAGATCAAAGACATTCAAGAAAACGACGCGGGCTGGTACCAATGCCAAGTACTTATCTCCCTGACTAACCAGATAACAGCCGAGGTGGAACTGCAAGTTCGTCGCCCACCCATCATTTCTGATAACTCTACAAGGTCAATTGTCGCCAGCGAGGGAGAGAGTGAGTTATTTACATTTTCACTAGCTTTTGAGGAGCATAATTAGTGCTTGCGCAGGTTAAGCAACTTGGGGCGCAGTACCCACTGGGATGGGTGGCCGCAAGTAGCACAACAATATCTCGAGCTCCTCCGTGCTTCGGAAGGCACGTTAAGTCTCCCGGTTGTCATCATGGATGACAGTCGTTGAGCTATGTCAGATGTCTTTAGGCAGCTTGAAAAATCTGACACCAGTGTTAGCCACTCATCATTTCGTGTAGGTGACACGGTTAACGGTTAATCGACTATGCACACCCTGGTGTCAGAGTTCTTCGGAACCGCTTCTCGGCCTCTGACGTGGTTCCTTTAACGACTACCAGATGGCAGCCGGGACAAACGGACGTTAAGCCGTTTGTCCCGGCTGCCATCTGGTAGTCGTCGCCTTCCGAAGCACGGAATCATCTTTTTTATCAGAAGATCAGGTGATTCAAGCCTGCAATGTCCTAACCAAACTGGAAACAACAAAGTATGCTTCCCGTGGGAATCGAACCCACGACTCCCGGGTCTACAGGCAAATGCCTTAACCACTGGACCACAGAGGCAGTTGCCCACTTACACACACCAAGGACAAACAAACTAGCTTTTGCCCGCGGCTCCGCTCGCGTCAATGTCGATACCACGGGAACAGTTCCCTTTTCCGAAACAAAATATACCCTATGTCCTTCTTCGTACCCCAGACGACGGGTATGCAAAATTTCATGATGATCGGTTCAGTAATTACGGCGCTTTAGATAGATAGACATAGCGCGCAGATCCGATGGCCGATGGGGCAAAAGGGTTCTCGAATGGCGACCACGTACCGGCAAGCGCAGCGTCGGACACCCACCGACCAGATGGTCGGATGCCCTGACTAAGGTCGCAAGTAGACGCTGGATGCAGGCCGCTTCCAACCGGTCGTATTGGAAATCCTTGGGGGAGGCCTATGTCCAGCTGTGGACTTCTTACGGCTGATATGATGATGATGAGGTGGATAGTGTTTTGAGGGTAGCGAAAAAATCCTTAGTAATATTATAAATGCGAAAGTGAGTTTGTTTGTTTGTTTATTTGTTTGTTTGTTATGCTTTCACGCCGTAACTACTGAACCGATCATCATGAAATTTGCATACAAGTTCCCTGGAGTGCAGAGCAGGACATAGGCTACCTTTTATCCCGGGAAACAGTACTATTCCCGAGGGATCGACATTGACGCGGGCGGAGCCGCGGGCGAAAGCTAGTTGCTCATAAACGCGAGTTGGCACCATCCAATTTTACCTATGTTTTTGTTGTCTACTCGCTGGACTGTGCAAATTTGTACAGTCATCTGTATATAGCCGTGTGGTTTCCGACAGAGTAGAATAGGACCACTTCAAGTCTTCCCATGGAGGTAGTAAGCGGCGACTTAGGAAATACAAGCTCATAAACATCAATGAGACCTCTCCAACCCGTCTGGTCAGCGAGGAGAGTGTAGGCCAAATCCTCTGTCTTCTCTGGCCAAGTATGGCTCCGGTAGTACAGAGAGGGTCATGCTCCTGCAGTGGAGACTAAGACCTGATGATGATGTTATTGAATCCCTTTGTATGAATTCTTGGTGCAATAAAGAGTTATTATTATGTTGTCTCTTACTTAAGTAACCACGGGCCGAAGCCCGGTCTTTTGAGGCTTGCATGGGGACACATGTCCAACATGTAGAGGCCTTGTGAGACGTTTGGGGTAAAATGGGGTGGGGCACTAACCAGGTCATGACTGTAAACACACCATAGAAATGTGCTCACAGACAATCCCAAGAAGGTGCAAACCTATTGATATAAAGGAACACTACTCTTAGGGTTATTGGGATGAATGGCTAATGGTTAATATCTGGGCTATTGGCACCTGCCTGACCAATGTTGATACACACGGAAAAATAGGCAGGTGGTGACTCGCCGACTCAGTCAATGGGCCCCAGAAACGGCTGCAAGACGCAAAAATGTGCAGCAAAGGGGCAACATTAGTTGAGCGGCTAAAGGGTGGAGAGGTGTCACTGGACTTTAAACGTACGATCACTTGCATCCTTAGAGGGTCCCATCACGCACGCCCACTCGCCACTTATGTTTCACATGCACCCTTTGAGCATATAGATCCTTTCGACTTCACTCTGACCGGCCGGTTTAAGGCAAGCCAGAGGTAGGGGTTCCTGTTACCTCTTCGGTGTCCACTCCGGTCGGCCATCTAAGGCAAGTCGGAGGCGAGGAACAGGGGCCTCCCCTGGGAGCACTCAGGTCCGTGGGGTCGCTAATCCCCAACAGCACGCCACAAGCTGCCCTGCGGGCTTATTATTATTATTATTATTATAATGTTTTGTTGTAGGTGCTCAAATGGAATGCTACGCTGGAGGCTTCCCGCCGCCGAAGATCTACTGGCGACGCGAAAACAACGCTATCTTACCCACCGGTGGTTCCATTTACAAGTAAGTTGTTCGCATAAACTCGATACAACAGACCTGCCGGCCTATTTTCAATTTTGATAGTCACTCCAAAATACATTACGTTTTATATATTTTAAATAAAAATAGTCAATCATACGAAAGCCGCAATGTATTTTGAAGTGACTATAAAATGTTGTACACTAAGTTAGAAAATAGGCCGGCACTGCCGGCAGGTATAGCGCTTCGTACAAGCGGAGTAATAAATAATAATTATATACGGACAAATCACACAGATTGAGCTAGCCCCAAAGTAAGTTCGAGACTTGTGTTATGGGATACTAACTCAACGATACTATATTTTATATCATATACATATATAGATACACATCCAAGACGCAGGCCAATCTGAAAAAGATCATTTTCCACCTTGACCTGACTGGGGATCGAACCCGGGCACCCTCGTGTCGCAGGCTGGTGTGGTAATATATGCCTATTACTACCCTGCGAGATCAACCTCCTATATCCGTCTTGTCGATTCATCGATCTGAAAGTAAGTTTTTCTGAAAAACTCGCACAATGGTTTGCTCTGCTCCGTCGCGGCGCACGTCACGGGTTGATCCCTGCGATATCCGCCTTCGTATTTTACTTTCTAACCCAGGTGGTTTACCATTACAACTGGCAGTAGTATGTATAAACTCGCTAAAATGGTATGCCCTGTTCCCCATGGAGTGGAGGCGGACGTCGTAGGTTGATCCATGGGATATCCGCCTTCGCCTTTTTACTTTCTAACCAAGGTGGTTTACCGTCACAACTGGAAGTAGTTCTTATACATTCGCTACAAAGGTATGCTCTGCTCGGTGTGGAGGCAGACGTCGCAGTTGATCCCTGCGAGATCGACCTCTGATATCCGCCTTCGCCTTTTGTCTTTCTAACCTAAATGGTTTACCGTCAGAACTCTCTACAAATGTCTCCTTTGCCCCGCATGTAAAAAATGTTCATTCATTCATTTCGTGTAGGTGTCGGTCAATCGACCATGCACAACCAGGTGAAAAAAATATATATTCAACACCTATATTTTTTTAGTCAATAAAACAATAAATTAAGATATAGCCCATCAAAATTTCGCGTTATTTCACAGTTTGCTACACAAACCATTCGTACTTTCGTTCCAGCGGCAACATACTTAAAATCACGCACATTCATAAGGAGGATCGCGGTACATACTACTGCGTGGCTGAGAACGGGGTGGGAAAGGGTGCGAGGAGGAACATCAACTTGGAGGTGGAATTCGCCCCTGTGGTTACTGTCCCCAGGCCTAGACTTGGTCAGGTAAGATTTTTATGCTCCTCGAACACATTTCTTATGTATTAACTGCGCCCGCGACTCCGTTCGCGTATATTTATAAATATAAATATATACGGACAAATCACACAGATTGAGCTAGCCCCAAAGTAAGTTCGAGACTTGTGTTATGTGACACTAACTCAACGATACTATATTTTATAACAAATACATATATAGATACACATCCAAGACCCAGGCCAATCTGAAAAATATCATTTTCCATCTTGACCTGACCGGGGATCGAACCCGGTCACTCCGTGTCGCAGGCAGGCGTGTTGACCGCTGCGCCACGGAGCTAGTCATCATAATTCCAGCCGTAAATGTCCACGGCTGGAGAAAGGTTTCTCCCAAGGATGCCTCGTTCCATAGGAGGATATTGCCATACTCACCACGCTTGGCAGGCGGGTTGGCGAGCGCAGTTTCTTTGGCTTCTTGTGCTTCCGACGCTGCTGCCCATCGGAAGCATTTATAAGGGGAAGGATAGGAATTTGTTGGATTTGGGAAAAACAATAATTAGGTTACTACTCACTCTGATAAATGAGGGAAAAGCAAGTCATCATCATTTCGTGTAGTTAACACGGTACATCGACCATGCACACCCTGGCGTCAGAGTTCTTCGGGACCGCCTCTCGGTCTCTGACGTGGTTCCTTTAACGACTACCAGATGGCAGCCGGGACCACCGGCTTAACGTGCCTTCCGAAGCACGGAATCATCTGTTAAACAGCGCCATCTGACAGGCTTACTGTAAACTAAGGTTGAGCGCCACCTAGCGGAAGGATTTCGAATTATCTAATTTAAAGAATTCAATCTTTGGCAACATACGTAATAGTTCTCGGGATTTCCGTGGGGGCGCTTAACCGGACTATATAAAATGAGTGACTGGTGGCTCGCACACTCTCTCTGAAGACATTTAGCGAATTAACCCAAATAAACAGTTTTGTATTGCAATCCTCTCTCTTATTGGGCACCCCATTTTACACATCTTTATTATCAGACAATTAGGTGATTCAAGCCTGCAATGTCCTAACGAAACTGGAAACAACAAAGTATGCTTTCCGTGGGAATCGAACCCACGGTCTACAGGCAAACACATTAACCACTGGACCACGGAGGTTGTTAAGGAAAAGCAAGTAGCAGCTCGGGACGCCGAACTCATACCCGATGCCATGCAAAATTCCCAACTTGGTAGAAATATCCGGCATCTTACACGGGAATATTCCCAAAGTTTCCAATATTCCCGGGATTGGCACATCACTAACCACGTTATATCTGTGACAGAAGCTAAATCAGAGTTTGTTTTTCCTCTAGGCCCTACAATATGATATGGATCTGGAGTGCCACGTAGAAGCGTATCCACCACCAGCGATAACATGGCTCAAGGATGAGTTCGAGCTTTCTAACAACCAGCATTACAGGTAAGAACAAATATTCATCATCATCATCAACATTTGAAGACCTCTGGCATGGCCAGGCTGTCACACCGGAGGTGGAGCTAGCTCAATATATAAATAACAGATTGAGCTAGCCCCAAAGTAAGTTCGAGACTTGTGTTATGGGATACTAACTCAACGATACTATATTTTATAACAAATACATATATAGATAAACATCCAAGACCCAGACCAATCTGAAAAAAATAATTTTCCATCTTGACCTGGCACGGGGATCGAACCCGGGCACTCTCGAGTCGCAGGCTGGCGTGTTGACCGCTGCGCCACGGCGCTAGCCATTACTTTCGCATTTATAATATTAGTATGGATATGAAGTACGGATTAGTATCATCATCATCATCAGGTCTTTTTAGTCTCCACTACAGGAGCACGACCCTCTTTGTACTACTAGAGCCATACTTGGCCAGAACAGACAGAGGACTTGGCCTACACTCTCCACGCTGGCCAGATGGGTTGGAGAGGTCTCACAGATGTTTATAAGCTTTGTTTAGCTTGTATTTCCTAAGTCGCCTTCTACGACATCCATGGGAAGACTTGGAGTGGTCCTATTCTACTCTGCCGGATACCACACAAATTAGTATGGATAATCTATTTTTTGTCACAGGATATCCCACTTTGCGACTGCAGACGAGTTCACAGACACGACCATTAGAGTCCTTACCATAGAGAAGAAGCAATACGGGACATTCACATGCAAGGCGCAGAATAAACTGGGCTCCGATGAGGGAAAGGTTCAGTTGTTCGGTAAGTTATTCACTTATAACCAGTGATCAGATCAGTAGGTACACCTATTTTAACCTTTTCAATGCCACAGTTTAATATATGTGACACCTTTTTTAACCTTTTCAACGCCACAGTCTAATATATTATAGTATTTATTTCGTGCCCGCCTCGGTCAGTCTGAAAGCGCCACAGATTGTGAATGCATTGGGCACTAAATTGATTTGACATATATATCAGACTGTGACGTTGAAAAGGTTAACTGACTTCAAAAAAGGAAAGTCAAAGTCAAAGATTTTTATTCAAAATTGGATACATGTATCTCTTTTTGAACGTCATATTTTTATTTCTTATATATTTTTTAATATATGCAAAATTGAAATACTACTAGCGTTTCGGAACGACCACTGGTGAGAAGAATACGCCGAAAGAAACTCAATCCAGACGGAAGAGGTTATCAATTCGATACGTCTTATAAGTCGATGATCGCCGGCTGTACGCACGAAAAAGTGTCACCTACCGTGTGCAAGCGAGAGCGCGGAACAAGCGATAGAGAGGCACGATCGGCCCAAGCTCATCATCAACAATTCGAGTAGGTGTCACGATCAATCGACCATGCACACCCTCTTGTCAGAGTTCTTCGGAACCACCTCTCGGCCTCTGACGTATCCTAAGCTATCGGCTTGTGACGCATCTATCTCTCTTCCACCGTTATCATGTAAAATATCCGTAAACCGACTTTCCAACCGATAATTTTTTTTTAATAAAGTGTTAACATTTATATATCTATTTTAGAATGAAATCATTTACATGGTGAAATTTTGATCGTGCTAGACCCTTAAAGGGGCGATTCAGCCCATCAATATGAACAACTTCTCCTATAGGATTAATGCTGGGAACTCAAAAAAAAAAAATGGGCAGCTCCATACAAAAAATTTGAGCTGCCGGGTCAATTTGAATGAGAATGTAAAAAAAAATTGAGTTCCCAGCATTGGTCCCATATGAAAAGTTGTTTATATTGACGGGCTGAATCATCCCTTTAAGGGTCCAGAACGATCAAACTTTTACCATATAAATATCTATTTTAGAATGAAATTATTATATATGTAATTCCAAAAAGCAAATATTTGTTTTTGTTGCGAATGCATGAAGTATTAAGAAAAAGAGCTTGGTTTAAAAATTTTTTGAGTAGAGTATATTAATTATGTAGGCGAATCGGCTGTATTTAGAATCTCTTTTTATTATTAAAATCGATTAATTATGTATAGCAAACCAGAAAAATAAAAATACATTGTCTTTTTAAGTGTTTATACATATTTTGCATTTACAATGCTATTTTTGATATACTCTTATTAAATTAAGAAATAAAATATGGTGAAAAATTCCAAGCGGGCGGGATTTGAACCTGCGACCTTTAGTCGTACATAGACTAAAGGTCGCAGGTTCAAATCCCGCCCGCTTGGAATTTTTTTTACCATATTTTATTTCTTAATTTAATAAGAATACATTATGGCATTGTTATTTCAAAGAAAATAATCCTACATATAAAAAACCGACTACAATCAAACTACTGAGCCGATTTTAATGAAATTTCATCATCATCAGGTCTTATTAGTCTCCAATACATGAGCACGACCCTCTTTGTGCTACTAGAGCCATACTTGGCCAGAGCAGTCAGAGGACTTGACCTACACTCTCCACGCTGGCCAGACGAGTTGGAGCGGTCTCTCAGATGTTTATAAGCTTTGTTTAGCTTGTATTTCCTAGTTACTTAGTCGCCTTCTACGACATCCATGGGAAGACTTGGAGTGGTCCTATTCTACTCTGCCGGGTTCCACAAGGCAGAGATAATGAGATTTAAATGGGACCAATTGGAAAGCAAACCATTTGAAATTAACAAAAAAAATCAATGGATTCATAAATGACTGTTACGAGGTAACATTAAAAAAACATACAGTGAACTGATAAACTCCTACATTTCTTGAAGTCGGTTATAATTAGCATTCATTCATTCATTCATTTCGAGTCGGTGCCACGGTCAATCCGCCATGCACACCCTGGTGTCAGAGTTCTTGCGAACCGCCGTTCGGCCTCTGACGTGGTTCCTTTAACGACTACCAGATGGCAGCCGGGACCAACGGCTGAACGTGCCTTCCGAAGCACGGAATCACCTTTATTATCAGACAATCAGGTGATTCAAGCCTGCAATGTCCTAACCAAACTGGTAACAATTAAACAAAGTATGCTTCCCGTGGGAATCGAACCCACGACCCCAGGTCTACAGGCAAACGCCTTAACCATAACCACTGTACCACGGAGGTATTTAGTAAAAAAAGCAAAAATGGTTGATCCCCCTATTGTTGTCATTTTTATTATGTCCCAAATATATTTGTGGAATCCTTGAAACATCTGATACTATTGTAACCCAAACATGTAGAAAGAATTCTCTTTATTCTATCAGTTTATATAAATTCATCACAAAAAAAAACGAGGATCCCGATGGCTCAGTGGTCGTAAGCATTATTCGCAAGTTAAGCAACCCTGGGCGCAGTCCCCACTGTGATGGGTGACCGCATGTACTTACTTCTTACTTCCAGAGCGCTACATCCCTTTGTGGGTCTTGGTCTCCTCTACGATTTTCTTCCATTTCGCTCTATCTCTGGCCTCCCGTCTCCAAGATGTTTTCTTGCCGAGTCTCTTCAGGTCCTCCTCCACACAATCCTTCCACCGCTTTCTAGGCCTTCCGCGGGGTTTTTTTTGTAGTGGGGTCCATTTATGTATGTTCTTGGGAGCTCTGGTGTCATCCATTCTTTCCAGATGGCCTGCCCATCGCAGCCTTTGTGACTTGCAGAACCTGACGATGGTTTCTTTGCTTATCAGAGCCTCGAGTTCGAAGTTCATTCTGATGCGGAATGTACCGTCATCTTGGCGCATTGGTCCGAAAATTTCCCTCAGGACTTTCCGTTCGAACAGCGCAAGTTTAAGTTCATCCTTTTGCGTCATCGTTCAGGTCTCACAGGCATAGGTTACTACTGGGTGACCGGAAGTGGCAAAGCAATATCTCGAGCTCCTCCGTGCTTCGGAAGGCACGTTAAGTCTTCGGTCCCGGCTGTCATCATTGATGGCAGTCGTTAAGCTGTGTCAGATGCCTTTAGGCAGCTTGTAAAATCTGTGTTGGCCACATACACACGAAAAAAAAAAACAAAAAAAAAGTGAATTTATTATATTAACTAGCTTTACGCCCGCGGTTCCGCCCGCGTCAATGTCGATCCCTCGGGAATAGTACTTTTTCCCGGGATAAAAGGTAGCCTATGTCCTTCTCCGCAGTCCAGAGAACTTGTATGCAAAATTTCATGATGATCTGTTCAATAGTCACGGCGTGAAAGCGTAACAAACAAACAAACTCACTTTCGCATTTATAATATTAGTAAGGATACATATATTAAAATTATTATTTCACGCGATAAAATAAGCAATTTTATTTTTCTGGTTAGCTTTTGTGTTACTTTTAAATATATACGCATGTGGCGCATGCTTGATTCTTTTGTTTGTACGTAGAAACCATCGTGCCTGTTTGCCCCCCGGCCTGCGATCAGACGCGTTATGGCGGCGCGGCGAGTCTAGCGCCCTCTATAACTACGCTAACAGCTTTGACGGCTATGTACCTTGGATATGCTGTCAGAAGGTATGTGACTATTTTCCATATTCGAGTAGACTTTGCTGGTCCGGCAGTTTAAAACATTGTCTTATGACGGAAAACTAGTATGTCAAGCCACGCAGAGCTTGTTGAGTCACATCGCTAACAGATTTCCTGGCTATGTACCTTGGATATGCTGTCAGAAGGTATGTGACTTTTTTCATATAGGAGTAGACTTTGCTGGTCCAGCAGTTTAAAACATTGTCTTGTGACGGAAAACTAGTATGTCAAGCCACGCAGAGCTTGTTGAGTCACATCGCTAACAGATTTCCTGGCTATGTACCTTGGATATGCTGTCAGAAGGTATGTGACTTTTTTCATATAGGAGTAGACTTTGCTGGTCCAGCAGTTTAAAACATTGTCTTGTGACGGAAAACTAGTATGTCAAGCCACGCAGAGCTTGTTGAGTCACATCGCTAACAGATTTCCTGGCTATGTACCTTGGATATGCTGTCAGAAGGTATGTGACTTTTTTCATATAGGAGTAGACTTTGCTGGTCCAGCAGTTTAAAACATTGTCTTGTGACGGAAAACTAGTATGTCAAGCCACGCAGAGCTTGTTGAGTCACATCGCTAACAGATTTCCTGGCTATGTACCTTGGATATGCTGTCAGAAGGTATGTGACTTTTTTCATATAGGAGTAGACTTTGCTGGTCCAGCAGTTTAAAACATTGTCTTGTGACGGAAAACTAGTATGTCAAGCCACGCAGAGCTTGTTGAGTCACATCGCTAACAGATTTCCTGGCTATGTACCTTGGATATGCTGTCAGAAGGTATGTGACTATTTTCCATATTCGAGTAGACTTTGCTGGTCCGGCAGTTTAAAACATTGTCTTATGACGGAAAAGTAGTATGTCAAGACACGCAGAGCTTGTGAGTACATCGCTAACAGCTTTACTGGCTATGTACCTTGGATATGCTGTCAGAAGGTATGTGACTTTTTTCATATAGGAGTAGACTTTGCTCGTCCAGCAGTTTAAAACATTGTCTTGTGACGGAAAAGTGGTATGTCAAGACACGCAGAGCTTGTGAGTACATCGCTAACAGCTTTACTGGCTATGTACCTTGGATATGCTGTCAGAAGGTATGTGACTTTTTTCATATAGGAGTAGACTTTGCTCGTCCAGCAGTTTAAAACATTGTCTTGTGACGGAAAAGTGGTATGTCAAGACACGCAGAGCTTGTGAGTACATCGCTAACAGCTTTACTGGCTATGTACCTTGGATATCCTGTCAGAAGGTATGTGACTTTTTTCATATAGGAGTAGACTTTGCTGGTCCGGCAGTTTAAAACATTGTCTTGTGACGGAAAAGTGGTATGTCAAGACACGCAGAGCTTGTGAGTACATCGCTAACAGCTTTACTGGCTATGTACCTTGGATATGCTGTCAGAAGGTATGTGACTTTTTTCATATAGGAGTAGACTTTGCTCGTCCAGCAGTTTAAAACATTGTCTTGTGACGGAAAAGTGGTATGTCAAGACACGCAGAGCTTGTGAGTACATCGCTAACAGCTTTACTGGCTATGTACCTTGGATATGCTGTCAGAAGGTATGTGACTTTTTTCATATAGGAGTAGACTTTGCTCGTCCAGCAGTTTAAAACATTGTCTTGTGACGGAAAAGTGGTATGTCAAGACACGCAGAGCTTGTGAGTACATCGCTAACAGCTTTACTGGCTATGTACCTTGGATATGCTGTCAGAAGGTATGTGACTTTTTTCATATAGGAGTAGACTTTGCTCGTCCAGCAGTTTAAAACATTGTCTTGTGACGGAAAAGTGGTATGTCAAGACACGCAGAGCTTGTGAGTACATCGCTAACAGATTTACTGGCTATGTACCTTGGATATGCTGTCAGAAGGTATGTGACTTTTTTCATATAGGAGTAGACTTTGCTCGTCCAGCAGTTTAAAACATTGTCTTGTGACGGAAAAGTGGTATGTCAAGACACGCAGAGCTTGTGAGTACATCGCTAACAGCTTTACTGGCTATGTACCTTGGATATGCTGTCAGAAGGTATGTGACTTTTTTCATATAGGAGTAGACTTTGCTCGTCCAGCAGTTTAAAACATTGTCTTGTGACGGAAAAGTGGTATGTCAAGACACGCAGAGCTTGTGAGTACATCGCTAACAGATTTACTGGCTATGTACCTTGGATATGCTGTCAGAAGGTATGTGACTTTTTTCATATAGGAGTAGACTTTGCTCGTCCAGCAGTTTAAAACATTGTCTTGTGACGGAAAAGTGGTATGTCAAGACACGCAGAGCTTGTGAGTACATCGCTAACAGCTTTACTGGCTATGTACCTTGGATATGCTGTCAGAAGGTATGTGACTTTTTTCATATAGGAGTAGACTTTGCTCGTCCAGCAGTTTAAAACATTGTCTTGTGACGGAAAAGTGGTATGTCAAGACACGCAGAGCTTGTGAGTACATCGCTAACAGCTTTACTGGCTATGTACCTTGGATATGCTGTCAGAAGGTATGTGACTTTTTTCATATAGGAGTAGACTTTGCTCGTCCAGCAGTTTAAAACATTGTCTTGTGACGGAAAAGTGGTATGTCAAGACACGCAGAGCTTGTGAGTACATCGCTAACAGCTTTACTGGCTATGTACCTTGGATATCCTGTCAGAAGGTATGTGACTTTTTTCATATAGGAGTAGACTTTGCTCGTCCAGCAGTTTAAAACATTGTCTTGTGACGGAAAAGTGGTATGTCAAGACACGCAGAGCTTGTGAGTACATCGCTAACAGATTTACTGGCTATGTACCTTGGATATGCTGTCAGAAGGTATGTGACTTTTTTCATATAGGAGTAGACTGCTCGTCCAGCAGTTTAAAACATTGTCTTGTGACGGAAAAGTGGTATGTCAAGACACGCAGAGCTTGTAAGTACATCGCTAACAGATTTACTGGCTATGTACCTTGGATATGCTGTCAAGGTGTCAGAGTTCTTCGGAACCGCCTCTCGGCCTCTGACGTGGTTCCTTTAACGACTACCAGATGGCAGCCGGAACCACCGGCTTAACGTGCCTTCCGAAGCACGGAATCATCTTTATTATCAGACAATCAGGTGATTCAAGCCTGCAATGTCCTAACCAAACTGGAAACAACTAAACAAAGTATGCTTCCGGTGGGAATCGAAACCACGACCCCCGGGTCAACAGGCAAACGCCTTAACCACTGGACCACGGAGGCTGTTCACAGATTTCCTGGCTATGTACCTTGGATATGCTGTCAGAAGGTATGTGACTTTTTTCATATAGGAGTAGACTTTGCTCGTCCAGCAGTTTAAAACATTGTCTTGTGACGGAAAAGTGGTATGTCAAGACACGCAGAGCTTGTGAGTACATCGCTAACAGCTTTACTGGCTATGTACCTTGGATATCCTGTCAGAAGGTATGTGACTTTTTTCATATAGGAGTAGACTTTGCTCGTCCAGCAGTTTAAAACATTGTCTTGTGACGGAAAAGTGGTATGTCAAGACACGCAGAGCTTGTGAGTACATCGCTAACAGCTTTACTGGCTATGTACCTTGGATATCCTGTCAGAAGGTATGTGACTTTTCTCCATACAGGAGTTTACAGCTTGTGAGTCTATAGCTAGCTTGGAGAGTAGATTTCAAATCCTACACCCCTCCCCATTTCCTCCCTCAACTTCTCCCACTCCCCACTCCTTGAAAGGCACGCTCTAGTGATCACTTACCATCAGGTGACTCGCTTGCTCCTTAGCCGTCTTATCATAGGATATATAATATATGATATAGATCATATAAAAATACAGCTGAAATGATGATCACGGGCTATTAAACTACATTGGCACTAGCAAATACAAGTAGTACTGTTAGCTTTTTCAGAAGGTATGTATTTTTCGTCATATGGGCGTAGACTTCGCCAGTCCAAGTTAGATGTTTTGTTTATTTCTTAGTGTTTTTGATGTTTATTCTCTAGTCTTTAAGTTTATTTGCTGTGCATGTAGAATGGTACAGAAAGCGACCATGTAGCATTATTCTTACCTAGTAATGCGTACGAAGAACCCTCTTATTTTTACAAGCTTTTATATAACTTGCAACATACTTAGGTACCTGACCAGGCCGTCTGACTATATCTTGAATTTTCTCCTAAACTAAAAATAATATTAACATGAAAATGCATATTCAGAAAGTCTTTAAATGCTGAATATATATTTTCATATTAATATTATGTTTAGCTTAAGAGAAAATTCAAGATAGTGGAAGAGCGCCTGGCTGGTCAGATATCTTTGAATCTGACTGTACATATGTATGTAACTATGTTTGTTCGGGTGGAATCTTGCAACTCAAATTTGTAGCAGATATAAATAAATATATACGGACAAATCACACAGATTGAGCTAGCCCCAAAGTAAGTTCGAGACTTGTGTTATGGGATACTAACTCAACGATACTATATTTTATAACAAATACATATATAGATAAACACCAAGACCCAGGCCAATCTGAAAAAGATCATTTTTCATCTTGACCTGACCGGGGATCGAACCCGGGCACCCTCGTGTCGCAAGCTGGCGTGTTAACCACTGCGCCACGGAGCTGTCGATATCTTTCACCGATTGAGCTGAAATTTTGTATACTCGTTTAGTTTGGATGACAATGCATGGTAAGCGGTGTGACGTCATTCTAAATCCAAAATGGCGGCACACCCTAGTTGGTGGACTAGCTATTTTTGATTTATTTCGACAATAAGGATATCAAACTGAAGGGATCGCCGAAAATACCTCGAAACAACTTTTTGTTTTTAAAAAGTGTTTAACTTTTAACTTGAGTTCTTGGCGGGAATTTCGGCGGACTTTCCGTTTTTTGTTTTGGGTTGTTTTGCTAATTGTTTCTAGTGAACTTTATAATGTGAAATCGGTGTAATTTGGTGTAATAGATACCCATGTTTATGAACAAAGTGTGGAATAACTAAAATAAAGTGTCATGGTGCGGCTGTAGTGAGATTTACTTAGCGCGTTGGTGTTTGCTCGCCTCGTTGCGTCGTTTATGATCAAGCCAGTGGATTCATGGGAATTGTCGCCAGGGGCTCCAACGAAATCAGCGAAAAAGCAAGAATATCTCGAAAAATAACTAGAAGCTTCTGAATGAAGTTTGAGGGCCTAATAGAAGAAAAAAAAAAACTTTTGACTTATTAGATCGTTTTATTTTCAGAATCGCCAATACCCGACATTAACTACCCCGGGTTGCGGCCCGACCCGCTGATATACGGGTACCCCAACGCAGCATCAAAACATCACATACATATCTATATATTTATGACGTATTTTTTGTATATCTACAACCAGTGCGTTTGAAGACCTAACAGCGCAGCTGGATTAAAAAAAAATACATTTAATATCCTTATTTTTTGCGAAATTTGTGAGGTTTTTTGAATGGTTTACTTATAAGTAGAGATCGAATATTTCAATTTAGCAACAGTTAGTTAGCAATTATGGAAAGCGCTTTTTTATTGAAAAATCTTGTTTTATAATTCACAAATTTAAGTGTAATGAGAGTACATCTCACTATACATCTAGACTTCAAAAGTTAGCAAATATGGAAAGCGCTTTTTTATTGAAAATACTGTTTTAAAATTAACAATTTAAGTATAAGTTAGTGTACATGTCACTCCATACACTTACTGCGCTGCTCCAACGTTATTCGTCTTATTATAAAACGAGCACTAACTTAAGTACCTGGTTTAAACCAATATTAATTAACAATGACAGCTGACAAAGTCAAAGTAATAAGTGTCGACTTATTTTGGTCGGGTAATTGTTTAAAACTGATACTAAAGTTAGTTCTCGTTTTATAATAAGACGGAATGAGTTTGCTTTACGCTGGTTTTACTATCAGTGCTTTTGACAAAGCAAAATCACCCTTATTAGGTTGTAATAGCGTGCAATCGAGCCTAATAAAACTAAGGAAATATAAATCCTTTGTAAGTATGCGAGTGACATGGCAAATGATACCTGAATACTGGGATTTTATAAAAAAAAAAACTTAACCCTCTTCAAGGCAACGGTATTATTTTTCCCACCAATCTACGAAAAGAATTAGTGGAAAAATATTCCCGTTGCTTTAAAAAGGGCTAAAAAAGCCACTGCCATAATATGTGAGCTAAAAATTAACTTGTAAATATGCATGGAAATATCCGATCTTTACTTACGGTAATTTAAGGAATTAAAAAATACTGCGGGCTGCAGCTTATGGGTACCCTAAGGGTGCGTCGCCACTGACGCGGAGCGGAGCGGAAAGCCGAATTCACCAATCACAAGACTCAAAATCTGATTTCGAGTCTTGTGATTGGCCAAGACGCACCTTAAGGCAGCTTAAAAACATCACTTACATATCCTTATACTTATGCCTTATTTATTATGTTTTATTTTCAATCTGTATTCTTAAAAAAACCGAAACTATACCCACATTTCTAATCTGTAGATGATTTTTTACAGAAATGTAAAATCACAATATTTTTGATTACAGTGTGAAGTTTTGCCAGAAATGTAAAATCAGAATATTTTTTGAATTTTAAGTGTTCTGGTTGAGATATACAGGCTGTTACAAAAATATGAAATCATTGCTTTGTAAAATCTGTAACACCTGTATGTGAGGCTCATCTATCAATTTGCAGTTTTAAGCGATTTACGTAAGCAATAAGATCGTGTTTCATTATAAGATGTAAAATCGATTAATTATAAGGTGGTTTGAAAAAAGTGACTGAAAAACGTTATGCGCCATATTTAACCTTGAAACATGAATATCATTTTTACAAAGGTCGACTTTAAGGGAATATTCAGTCCATATTACTTTTACAAAGAAACATGATGAATCAAAATATATTCGATTAGATGATTTTTTATGAAGTTACCCACTCTCTTGGACTGAATGTACCCTTCAAATTAAGTGATTTACCAGTCAGCCTTTATTTATATTATTATTATCAATTATCAAAAGTATCACATGAATATATACATTTCTACAATTTTATAGGATATCCTTAAAATCCCTGGGTACAAAAGAATGAACTTGGATTACATACAAAAAGTGATATGACATATATTGTGTTAAAAAACAGGCTATAGTTGGTACTTGGTTTAAACTATTGTCAGCATATTTACTTATTATACATTATTTATTTATGATAAAAATGTTAAAAGAAGCCGCTGCCATAATATGTGAGCCAAAAATCTACTTTAGGTAAATATGCACTAGAATATCCGATCTCTGATCATCATAGATCACTTAGGCAGTATGTCGAATAAACATGTAAATTTCGAAAGCGTTTCCTTTTAGGCAAACAATGGTACTGGTACGTTGCGTCATCCACGCGGGACCTAGCCAGTTTCCCATACATTTGTGCAACAACTCCTTTCTGTGATAATCGTTTAAATCGATTACTAAATTTAGTCTGTCTTTTATAATATGAAGGATAGAGACCATGAAACGTAGCCTAGTTTAGAAACCAGAAATAGTTGTAAGATACTATATGTTGTGACAGTATAATATAGAATCTCTTAGTGATATGAGCCTGATAGGATCATGAATTAAGATTAGGGTTATCAGATAGATATTTTTTCTAACCATGTGAAATACCTTAAGACGACTACAGCTTGTAGAAATAACAAAATCCATTTTACGGTCAAACTCTTAGTTGAAACGCATAGATTTCATATATTCTTAGTTATACAACCAATTAACAGAAATATAGACAGCTTGTACACCTGCCTACTCTTATATTTACATACATACATACATATTATCACGCCTGTTTCCCATGGGGGTAGGCAGAGACTGGATCTCCACTTGCTACGATCCTGACATATATCTTCTTCTACACTCATTACTCTCCTCATACATGCTCTACGGTTTCGGGTACTTCGAACAGCTCCTTTTATAAGAACGTCTGCAATCTGATCGCAGTACGTTCGACGAGGTCGACCCTGAACATTATTCCCATTCACACTGGCTTTATATATTTTCTTTGTTGTTCTTCTTTCATTCATCCTTTAAATGTAGCCAAACCATCTTAACATTCCTTTCTCAATCTTGGTCACAACATTAGCCATTAATCTTATATTTAGCCATGTGTATACTACAGATATAGATGTACGATTGTGTGCAAAAGTCTATATAGAAGTTGCGTAAAAAAGCCGTCTAGCTACGGATATTATTTAAAAATAACAGCAATTTCAACCTTATATATGTGACATAAGCATTGAATTAGAAAAAAGTATGAAAGCGTAACTCTCATACAACTAACGATTCAATATCAGTCCCATTTACGCGAACAAACTTAACTCAAATCACAACGAGAAACTTACGCATTCATAGATGAAGCTAGTTTGCGATTGGCCGCGTCCAGGTCACGGGGCGGTGTCAACATATCTAATGAACGCTATGGGGTAAACATAGCGGAGGTATGTAGGCTAGCAGCTCGCCTCGCTCGCTATGATAAGTTACTCCAGTGTCACTTTTCCGACTTAACATCTACTGGTAAAAAGTCTGATAGAAAATATGCCCTTGCCTTTAATGCTTGCAATTTCTGGACTATTGCAGTTAATTATCACGCAATCAGGTTTTTTTTGTAATGACAGCCTTCCGGCTGCAACAACAGACGCGCGCGGACTGTCAGTAGCCGCGGCCAACCTTGACGCATGGTCGGGGTTCCGACACGCGAAGTAGGTAAAATTACATCATCTATATACATCTATATATCTGGTGTGTACTGACTTAACTGAAATGACTGAATTCAGAGAGAATAGAACTTTCTTATGAAAAACGTCGGTTTAATCTGTTCAAAGAATTGAGATGCGCAACAAAATGGTATTTATTTCGGAGGAATAAGATTCAAGTTCTCTTGTTGTAATTCATTTAAGGAAATCGTTTGCTTTGTCTGTAGAACTTTAACTCGATTGAAATAAAGGTCATTTTTGCTGCGCATTTAGTACTTGTGGAAAAATCTTGAGCTGTACATACCGATAGTTGAATACACCAATTATGATAAGATAGCTATAGAGTATAATCATGTGACTAAAATTTTACCGATGTGCATCGATTAATCAAAACTTAATATTTTATCAAATTTAATTCAGCATTGCCATTCGCATAACTATCATCACTCGCTCATTCTTTATCATCATATTTCATTATTCATCGTCATTATCATCATCATCATCATCATCAGAACTTTGATTTATCATCACCCGATTTAACTTCGACCTAATGATAACATCATCATCAAATCATTAACTCATCATTATCATTTCATCAAATCATTATTCATGTCATCGCCATTCACTTTCTTATCATCACAAACGTCAATGATCACAGAAATATAACAAGATAAAACGGCAAGTAGGCGGTACACGCGTGTCTCAATCTTGCACGATTGAGCAAGATTAATTAAACGTTCAGCAGTCAGCGCGCACGTCCCGACATGAACACATGCTATATTCTGCGGTTTCTAACTGTAAAAACTATTGATATGACGCGATTTATTTATGTGCGAATCACATTACTATTTCGCTAGTGATGACGTCAAATTGGGGGCGCGGCTTGTGCTAAAACTGACATGCGCGTTTCCTTAGCAAAATCTTGGCATCCCCGTTCTAGCTTGATATATTTCTGTGGGAATTATCGATATATGACATACAATATCAAGGATACTTTAGGCTGACAAAAAATATATATTATCGGCTATTTAGACCTTAGGGATATTTTTAGTAAACTCCATAAGAATATTTTTTAACTGACTTCAACAAAAGGAGGTTGTATGTATTTTTTATTATTTTTGTTGCCTCATTACTCTGTAATTTATGAACCGATTTGGTTATTCTTGTATTTGAATAGAATAGATTTTTCCAAAAATTATTCACTTCGTTTTCCATGTTCTTTTTTTTTACTTTTGCACTTTAAACATAATTATGTATTTAAACGGGACTGAGCACGAACCTTTTTATTATTTGTTTCCGTTGACGTTTCAATGGAGTTACATCCATCGTGGTCGCAACGAGACTGTCACTTTGTTTTGTTTATTTATTTTAACAACATTTTTTGGACCAACTTCCCAATCTCCACAAGTAGGGCTCAAACGCTGGTATCTTACAAAAGCCAGTTAAACATTTCCTTTCTCAGTAATACTTTCCAACCCATTTAAATATTATCAAAATCGGTACAGTAGTTTGAAGTCTTTTTTTTTATATGAAGACTTATCAAGTTATCACAAAAAGTTAGTTGTGTGTTTGATACTTGTGTTCACTTTAAGAATCTCATTTTAAGTATTTTATTAATTTACATCACCTCATATGCATTTATATACTTTATTTATATTAAATCATTCGAACTATAAAGAGAAAATGTAATTTTTGACGTAATAACGCACGAAACAGTGTCACGTTCCGTGGCACGATCGGCCTAAGCGTTCGGCTTGTGACGCATCTATCTCTTTTCTATACAGCGTGTAAATGTACCCTCGACATAAGGGGTGACTCAGCCCATCAATATGAACAACTTTTCCTATGTGAACAATGCTGGGAACTAAAAAAAAATTTCGTCATTCCCTTTACAAAAGACTTCCGCCGCCCGACCAGTTTGTATGGGAAGGTCGATTTTTTTTTGAGTTCCCAGCATTGTTCCCATAGGAAAAGTTGTTCATATTGGTGGGCTGAGTCACCCCGTTAAGGGAATGTCGAGGATCTATTTACACGGTGTATATTTATAATGATTTTCGCCACATAATATTTTCGTAAAGAATTGGTTAACTGAAAATCGATGTATGGAATCTCGGTTGTATTTTTTTATATAAATATCGTCATTGGTCATTCGAATAGTGATATTTTTATCATTACGTCTTCAATATCAATCATCATCAATTTCAATCAATTTATTATGAAAATGATGATTTTTAAACCCCTGTGAAATGACTGTATGTATTATATAAGTGAACTATTGTAATAATTTTTGTACCAATGTAGTAAATATAAGGCTTAAGTATGTCAATTTTTATATTATAATTTTTTGTTAGGTTAGACTTAATTACTTGAAACTATTCAAGGGTACAGTCAGTCATTTATTTGAAACAACTTTCCCCAAATAATATTAATAAAGCTATATTTTTTGTGTTTATAGGTTTTTTTTTGCATTCACAATGGTATTCTATATTGTTATTAAATTAAAAGACATGGGGAAAAATCCACTCCAGTGGTAATTGAATATCAACCTTATTCCATTCAATCAAAAGTGAAAATAGTACGCAACATTAATTTTATTTATTTTAATGTTGCATATTATTTTTAGTTTGGTAATAAGGTTCCATAATAAGGTTCCATAGGAAAAGTTGTTCATATCGACGGGCTGAATCATCCCTTTAAGGGTCCAGAACGATCAAAAGTTCTCCGTGTATAATTACCACTAAAAGATCTCGAGCATTTTTCCGCTTAAGTCTGTATTGACGCTAAAACGTATAAGAGAAATGGGATGTGGTGGAGATGTTCGGCGGGGATATCGGTAGCTTGATTGGTGCAGCATTGGTCGTACAAAAACCAAATCGCAGGTTCGAATCCTGCCCTGCGTGGAATCGCGTTTTTTCACGCCACAAGTACTTCAAAATGTTGGGCGATGACCTATTTCCTCATAAATGTTAACGAAACTTTAATATTTCGGACTGATTCTACCCATGCAATAGCGTCAACAAATTATGAAAACCTTTAGTTAGGAATTTAACCATTCCGCGAATTTGGACTGTACGATTCCATCCATTTATTTGTGTAATTTAGGTATTTATTAACTTTTGTATTTTTTGTGTGTAAAGCTTTATTTTGTATGTATTAACGCACACTGAAATCTAAGGCTTGAATTATATGCGACCGCGCGACCGACCGGCCCGGCCGCTACGAAATTATAAGCAACTGTATGCTATATAAAAATAAATTTACAGGCTGATTTTATATTCCTGGCAATATTATAATGACGCAATCAGAGTCACTTATAAAATATACATTTAATTTAAGGACGCGGTGGCGGGGGGGTTCCTATAAGTCAAAGAAAAGCTTTAGTATCAAATTTTAAAAAATCGAAACGCAATTTTTTTTTTATTTTTAATACAAAATAATATTTTATTGAAGTGAAAACTTCTTTAGCGGCGTTGTGCACTTATTGGGATGGGTAAAAAATGTTAGGACACGTGACCTGATCGAAAATTCGTAAGACATACGTGACCTGAGACAAAGGCGAGTTTTGACTTCTGCCGACACTCCGGGAGCACAACGCGTTGTTTTTTTTTTAAATCAATAAATCAGCTGTTTTGATTGTCGACGTCAATGACTTAGTATCCATAGTAGATAATAGTAAAAAGTTGTTCGCCAAGAAAGTGTTTTTTTGTGCACAGGGTGTTTTTATTGTCTGTTTTTCTAAATGTTCAGGTCCAGATATCTCGAAAACTAGTGGGTCGATTTATTTTATTTTGCTTCTAAAACATTTTTCTAGCTTATTTGCAAGCCTTTAAAATATTTGCGCTTTATCTTAAGACCCCATAAAAATTGAGAAATTGATGCGAAAATTTATGGGATGCCCAATCTTTTTTCTTTTCATTTTAACTTTTTTTTATCTTGCGGGTCTATATTTCCTGAATCGACATTATAATATTGCCAGGGATTTCAAAATTATCCCAACCATCTGTAAGTTCTGTGTGCAGCTATTTAAAATAATAACTGGTCAAGTGTGAGTCGCATTAGCCACCAAGGGTTCCGTACCAACGCACAATATGTAACTACAAAATCCACATTTCTTGTATGGAGACTGATGTATAAGTACGCTTAAAATCTTGTTTAACCAAACTTTTTTGAGCATGAATACTTTTTTTAACCCCAATATTGTCCCACTGCTGGGCAAAGGTCTCCCCCATTTCCTTCCAAAAATCCCTATTTTATGCCACTTCAGACCATTTCTTTTTATGGCTCGTGATATCATCACGCCAGCGCTTTCGAGGCCTACGTGTTTTTCTGTATCCATTTTTACGCACGACTACTATTATTCTTAATTACTTGTGGTATTACTGAGCATAAATAACCAGTAACTTTTACATGGTCCAAATGCCAAAAATAAAAAAAACTAAGAAAGAAAAAACGCCAAAAAAGGTTTTTGTATGGGACCTTTTTATTAATTTTATTGAAGTGAAACTGAAAATATCTATAGGCGCGTTGGGCATTGTTTATCATGGGAAAAACGCTGTTGCCGTAACCGACACCTCTGTGGAGACGAAACCGAATGTTCAAGTTTTCAGTTTTGTCGGCACTCCGGAGGGCCACTTTTTTTCTTTTTATTGAATCGGCATTAGTAGACACATTCTGTGGAAATTTCAAGTCTCCACTTTTTACGATTTAAAACGGACATCGCAGGCTTAATGAAAGGGTTCCTTCTGGCACATTTTGGGTACGGGACCCTAAAAAACTGATATCTACATACTTTTTTTAGGTTAAGTTATATTCGCCATTCATAATCTTTTTATATTAAGTATTTTGTAAGTGTGCGCGTTATTTATACTTATAGATTTTCCAATATTTATTTTTGTATGATTATTTTATTATTTTTATTGTATTATGAATCTCACAATTTACTTTAGACGCCATGTTTGTAGATTTTTGTTTAAATAAAAAATATTTAAAAAACTTTTTTATTTTTATTTCTATATAATAAACATACATTCAATGTTATCTATGAAGTACCTAATAATCTAATAGATTGTTTAGAAAGAAAATAGACTGGCATTACAGGGACTTACTAATACCAGGCCTGTCTCACTCCCCGTGTAGGTATCAAAAACATAGCTACGCGTGACGATACCTTAAACACAGTCAAAACAACAGAATATTAACCTTATTAGTATGTAGCATAAAGTCTCTTTGCGTCGCGCCGCATGATGGCGCCGGGCGCACTACAAAAATCGACTTTATGCAACATACTATTAAGGTTAATATTCTGTTGTTTTGACTCTGCGCCGCTTATGGCGCGCCTCCGCCACACTGCATCTGCTAGTTTCTTGCTTTAGAAGCGTAACACCGGCCAAATCCGGTAGGAACGACGCGCGTATGTGACCAAACGCGTATTCACCGACTAAAACGAATTATGAATCGTTTGCTTAGAGCTATAAGAATAAAATTGGCTTGCAATGAATTCTATAGGTATCTAAACGAAAAAGTGCTGCGTTCTGACGCGAGCTAAATTACACCGTATCGCTCACTACATTCAGTTGATATTTCTTTGCATATCTTTGCTGAGTGTAACTTCTGTATACTAGTACTTCATCATCATCATCATTAGGTCTTTTTAGTCTCCACTGCAGGAGCATGACCCTCTCTGTACTATCGGATAAACTTGGCCAGAGCAGACAGAGGATTTGGCCTACACTCTCCTCGCTGGCCAGCTGGTTGGAGAGGTCTCATTGATGTTTGAGCTTTGTTTAGCTTGTATTTCCTAAGTCGCCTCTTAAGACTTCCATGGGAAGACTAGGAGTGGTCCTGTTCTACTCTGTTAGAAACCACACGGCTACTAGTACTTATTCTGTGCTAATACCATTATGGTGGTATCATCTTTGTCGCGTTCCCACGACGTTTCATAGGGTACTTCCTCGTGGCCAAAACAGGATAATTAAGAACTTGGAACTAATCTTGGAACATCTAATAAATTTATTCAGATTACTATAATCTTTTTTTTTTGTAAATTACATTTTTTCTTTTTGTAGATTCTATAAGGGATTCTGCTTCCGTCATTAAAATATTGCCAGTAAGTTCAAAATCACTGTATATTGTCTTCGAACCTAGTCATCATGATTATTATTTCTGTCAAAAGGTTGACCCTCCCTTTAACGTCATGAAGGGCGGTTTACAGGTTCACACCGCCAGCGAGCGAGAGGCGAGTGAGCATCGATTCATCATCTCTTCATACTTTAGTTCACACAGCGAACTATATGAGCGATGCGGCAGAAGAATCCGAGAGAACTCACTCGCCTCACTAGCTAGCTCTCATCGCTTAGCTCATAGATTCGTTCGCCTCGCTCGCTCGCTGGCGGTGTGAACCGCAACAGTGTCTGACACTATTTAGTAATCTATGGACTGACTGAGCAGGGGCGTAGATAGGAAGGGAGATAGAGGGTGTCGTATGCCCCCCGATACGCTTGAAATTTTAAAAATTCTTAAATATTTTGTCAGCGCTTTCGCACTTTGCCGCTGTTGCCTCGCCGCCGGCCCATATCACTCGTTCGGTCGATAGATAAAGCGTAAGAAGGCCAATGCTGAACATAGGCCTCTTCCAAGGATTGTTCGTTCTATGGGAGGAATGATATTGCTATATTCATCGGAGTACGGCATGATCCTCCCATGAAACTAAGAGTAGTCGCGTAGCAGGCAGGGGGCGCAGTTGATTTCTTGCGTTTCCACGCTGCTGACCATCGGAAATTTTGACTCGGGGAAGTATAGGAATTTGTTGGATTTGGTACATAGGTATTGGGATACTACTCACTCGGAAGAATAGGGGAAAAGCAAGTAGCAGCTCGGGAGGCCGGATGCGCGTACCTGATGCCATATCTGCTACGACCGGCCAAGCAGTTGAGAATACAAGCCTCGCTAATCAACTATACCCTAATAAATATCCTGACTAAGTACGCCACTAAGGTCATCATCATTTCGAGTAGGTGTCACGGTCAATAGACCATGCACACCCTATGGTGTCAGAGTTCTTCGGAACCGCTTCTCGGCCTCTGACGTAGTTTCTTTAAGGCGAGGCCTCAAATGTTTGGTACCTTCGCTCGGCAAAGGACTGATCAAGTGCGCGCAAGGGATAGCGCTTGGCGGTTTAGCCCGTGAATGATGAGATAGGAGATAGTCTCGAGTCGCTCAAAGAAAAAAACGTAAGCGCCAAATTCGTTATTTCTATTTTATATAAAATCAGACCGCTTAATTGTATTTTTATATTTACATTTTGATGAATTACTAATAACCTATCTTTTAGTCTAAAAATCATTATTTCATTCGTCGCATTTGAGCTACAATAACAAAAACTCTGCGAACGAAGACCATTTTTCAAAAAATATTTCTATCGAGAAAATTTTATCAAAACGTGCTTTCATCTTCAATTTTTGGAGATGAAATAGTTAAAAATCATATTACTTAGATTTGAAACTCCTAATTTAAGTATTTTGCGAGATAAATAAGGTTCAGAACGACCTTATTTACAGTGGTATCACCTTAACGACTACCAGATGGCAGCCGGGACCACCGGCTTAACGTGCCTTCCGAAGCACGGAATCATCTTTATTATCAGACAATCAGGTGATTCAAGCCTGCAATGTCCTAACCAAACTGGAAACAACTAAAGAAAGTATGCTTCCGGTGGGAATCGAACCCATGACCCCCGGGTCTACAGGCAAACGCCTTAACCACTGGACCACGGAAGCAGTTTAAGCAGCCACTAAGGTTGCGACCTGAGAGCCGCTCGATGAAGGATTCAGAAAAGGGACGCAAGTTTAAGAATAAAAGAAATCATACCGTCCATCATTTATTAATACATATTTATACAATGTACATACTACCTAACACAGTTACCATACTTAAATACCAATTTGGTCAGATCTTAAAAAGGGATGAACCGTACTTGAAAATCTTATACCAATTGACTTTTGGAAAATAAGGAATATGGTGTCATTTTTGGTATTAAGGCATTCTCTTGTAAGTAAGGCACATCCATAAAATAACCCAAAATCTATATTATACATGTTTAGGGTTTAAAACGAACAAAATAGTTCGATTCAGCCCACGATTCGAAGACCCACCTAAAATATATGCAACTCAAATACAAAATTAGCAATGTCGGATTTAGAGGCCTGGAGGCCTCGGGGCATTTGTTGACGAAGTGGAATATTATTTGGCCTCAAATTATTTTCCAAATTATATGAACAATATGTAATACCTAGTTATAACCATGTTTGTACAAAGGACTGTAGGTAAAGGTACCTAAGACGCGAAAACAAAATATCAAAGGAAAGGTTATTTAGTCTGAGTTTGATTTTTGAAGTCTCTATTGTAGGGCCCCCTCTTTTGTTGTGGCCCCTGACTGCCCACCCCTAAATCCGACCCTGAAAATTAGTTACCTGGTCGATTATATATGGAAAGTATTTTCTAGTTCTTTTAAATCTTGTGAATTGTTTTATTATTTTTTTTGGCTGCAACAGAAAGTAGACTTGTCTAATTTAATACAGTATTTTGGTGTATGGGAGGAAAATAATTGAGCAGTTATATTAAGGCTATTCTAGTTTGAACTTAAAGCTTGACCAGAAACGAATATTTTTGGCCATGCTTTATAAGAATGCACATCAAATTACGACGTCTTACTACAAAACTTTGTTTCAAATTAAACATTATAATAAGTTCCAGATAATTTATATAATGAATAACTTAAACACTCGCTAAATTTACTTCTGATGCCTCTAGATAAGTATTTGCAATTTGAGCAAATAATTTTATAAAACAAAATTAACAAAAGCCTGCTAAACGTATTTAAATAAAATTAGTTTGGTCTTTTTCTCGTTTTAATGTCTTATTGAGAAGAGAAATAAAGACAGACACATTTTATCCCTAAGTTTTATCCTAACACGTTGAGCAGCCATGTTAATTTTTATGAATATGGCGGTAAGGGTTTATGTTAAGATATTGCTTTTTTTAAACGAAAGCATCGTAAATTTTGCATTTAAAAAGTTATCAAGAACTTGTCAATGCCTTCTTTACATAGAATAATGTGTAACTTTAAACATAGTTTTGTAGCAAGACTAAAACTGTTTTGGTATAATGTTAGAATAAGAGTAACTTGAGTAAAATAACCTTATTCGTAATCTGTTTGCTGTATTTTATCATCATCAACCGAGCGTTTCCCGGTTAGATACATGTTCATCTGTGATGCTTTGGAGCCGATATTATGACAGCACTAATGCTGTGATCATGGACCTAGGAATATTACGGACCGGGCACGCAGGGCATCACAACACAAGTGACGCAACTTTTTACGTTACATTTATGTATGCATCATAAGTAGGTATTATTTAAACATTTCTTCGAGTTTGAATTTCGAATGAAAGAAAATTGTATCCTTATTAGATGTGTGCGTGAGCTTGTTTCGCGATACATTTGCATGCTTTATTATTTGAGTCACTGTTACGTTTGATAGGGGCTGATTATTCTTAGATCCATAATTTTTGGCTCCTTGGCTCCTCAACAACCGCAGACAAATACAACAACAAATATTATCCCACGCCGGGAATCGACCCCAATTTACTGTATTCTATATCATGATTGACATGTCCAGTTTGTTAAAACTCTGTATAAGAAATTAACCGTTATTTTAGCTAAAGGTAAAAAATAATACATACTTTTAAGCAAAAATAAGTTAAACCAAGCTTAAACAGTTGTTAAATAAATGATCGTCTTATTATAAAACGTAGACTTTGTTAAAAAGATAGTTTTCAATTAGTCCATACTACATAATAATAATATTATAAATGTGAAAGTAACTGTCTGTCTGTATGTCTTCTTTTCACGCTTCAACTATTAAACCAATTTGGGTGAAATTTAGTATGGAGGTAATTTGACGCCCGGAGAAGCCCACCTTTCATTCTGGAAAATTCTACTGTTCCCGAGTGATCGACATAAACGCGGGCGGAGCCGCGGGCAACAGCTAGTAATGTAATAAACACGACAAAAAGATAGTTTTAGGTTAATCACGGTTTAAGTCTAGTATTAAATAAGTCCACGTTTGATAATAAGCACTATAAATTGAGGTTATAAAATATGACTTTGGATATAACTCATAGGTGTATTGGATATTGGATAATTAAATACATACTTGGGTATTCTATTGTATAAATCTGATGATGCTAACAATATTGACTCGGAAATTATTTACAATTTATATATCCACCAATTTTCTGCGCCAATGGTCTTAAATATGTAGTATGTTTATGTCTCCATACCCACAGATATAGATGTACAATGTACATACATGATGCAAGTTACTAGATACGATTTGTCTTTTTAACAACTACTATAGTCCCAGGGGAAATTTAGTGATGGGAAATCTAAACCGGTTCAATTATTGGACTATAGCAGTTGATTATGTTGCAATAGTCAAGTAATTGAATTAAATTAGATTACAGATTACATGCAACGAAGCGTATTTTAGTTTTCGCAGCCTTCCGACTGCAACAACAGTCGCGCGCGGACTGTCAGTAGCCGCGGCCAACCTCGACGCTTGGTCGGGGTTCGGACACGCGAAATGGCCCTACCATTTACGTCATCTATGTACATCTATATCTGTAGTTCCACCAACATTGACATTTTGATTTACACCTCTATTTTTAACGCTTGTTTTTTTTATCGTATCCTGTAATAGTTTGACATGACAAGGGAGACTTTTATTGGTCCATCGGCATAGAAAAGTAGGTGTATCTTTCCATATGTTACCATAGACGTAAGAAAACTGACCATAGTGTATAGAGAGCGAGGACGTAGAAAATGATTTTAACTATCTGATGCAGATAGTATAATCTGAAACAAAAAGAAATTTATTATTTACATTGCAACTGGAACTCCAAGTCTTACTATAAAAGAAATTCAATATACAATATGTTTTTCTATTTTATTTTTCTAAATAACTACCTATAAAAAAAGGCTTCCGGTTTGGTAATCTGTTATTGGGAATTCTTGGCGGGAATCTCGGCAGACTACACGGTTTTGTTTTGGTTTGTTTTGTAATTTGCTTCTAGTGGACTTAATAATGTGAAATAGCATTAATTTGGTGTTATAAATGCCCCTGCTTATGAACAATGTGTGTAATAACTAAAATACACTGTTATGGCGCGGCTGTAGTGAGATAGCTGTAGACTTAGCGGGCTGGTGAATATAATTGGCTAAAATTGAGTGGTTTGACTGTATAATTTAGGGCTGGTGGTAAATAAAATAGTTCCAGAGGTGAAAGTACGTGTATTCGCTACGGCCATTAAGTCGGAACAGGAAACAGTTGTTACATAGACAACACAGATCAATTTAGGTACATGTTGGTGTTGCCAACAGCTGGTGGTTGCCCGCCTTACTGCGTCCGTCTATATAAACCAGTAAATTCGTAAGGAATTGTCGCCACACGTCGAATCAAGGGAACGAATTAAGGTATTTATATAGAAGTTGTGGTGAAATATATCATAATCATATTTATTCACCTAAAAGGAAAGAAAACATTCACATAACTATACCCACATGAACTAGAAAAAACAATACACTCCTTTTAAGTAAGTAAAGACAGACAAGGGGTTCTTGGCGGGAATTTCGGCGGACTGCACGGCTTTTGTTTTAATTTGTTTTGCAAATTGTTTCTAGTAGACTTTATGATGTGTAATCGGTGTAATTTGGTGTTATAGATACCCATGTTTATGAACAAAGTGTGGAATAACTATAATACACTGTTATGGCGCGGCTGTAGTGAGATTTACTTAGCGGGCTGGTGGTTGCCCGCCTTGCTGCGTCCGTCTATATAAACCAGTGAATTCGTGAGGAATTGTCGCCACACGTCGAATCAAGGAAACGAATTAAGGTATTTATATAGAAGTTTGCATACTCTGAACTTAAGGAAATAAATGCTGGAGTGCCTCAGGGAAGTGTATTGGGTCCGGTCCTGTACCTACTATACACCTGCGATATTCCTAATTTAGAGATTTCGTCTATAGCGACCTTTGCTGACGATACCGCTATAATGGCTGTTGGAAGCACATACGCAGAAGCTGCTGAAAAAGTCCAAGTAGCTGTTAATAATGTCGTTACGTGGACAAAGCGATGGAAAATCAAACTTAATGAATCAAAATCGGTTCATCTAAACTTTACTAATAAACACGACAATTATTACCCCGTATATATAAATGAAAAGCGAATTCCATATGTAAATACAGCTAAATACTTAGGTATGACTTTAGACGCGAGGCTTCGCTGGAAAGCCCACGTTAAAAAGAAAAGAGAAGAGCTTGAAATTAAATTTCAAAAATTATACTGGTTGCTTGGGAGAAATTCCCTCTTATCCATAAACAACAAATTAGTTATCTATAAGCAAGTCCTCATGCCAGTATGGACTTATGGAATACAGCTGTGGGGCTGTACCAAAAAGACTAACATTGAAGTGATTCAACGATTTCAAAACAAAGTACTGAGGGCTATTGTAAATGCTCCCTGGTACGTAAGAAACGATGACCTGCACCGGGACCTCAATATACAGTTCGTCGATACAGTCGTTAAAAAATATGCCCAAGCTCACGAGTATAGATTGCTTCACCATGTGAACGTCGAGGCTATCCAGCTCCTTGACAACACGGACCTAGTACGACGTCTTAAAAGAACTAAACCTTTTGAATTAGTGTAGTGTAGTGCAAAACAACAAAATAAAAGTGTAGTGATAGTGCTAACAAAGACACACGAACAAAGTGCCTTCCCCTTAATAGAGACAGTAAGAAAAGTGCCGATGGACACATTCTTCTAAAATAATTTATACAACTAGGTCAATGTAATATTACTTATTAGCCTGACTTAAGGCTAGATTGTAATGATATTAGCGTATTTAAATGTAACTCATTAGGTACGTTAAGAAAAAAAAAAAAAAAAAAAAAAAATAGAAGTTGTGGTGAAATATATCATAATCATATTTATTCACCTAAAACACGGTACATAAAGGTGGAAAATAGGTACAATAGGAAAGAAACACATTCACATTAACTACATGAACTAAAAAAAAACAATACACTTTTTTTATGTAAGTAATGACAATCATTACATAGTATAAAACAAAGTCGCTTCCCGCTGTCTGTCGGTCCCTATGTATCAGTGACGTGCACAGACATTTGTCATAGGGTAGACATAATTATAAAATTTACTTACAAACATACCACCTATATACCTTACCTCACTATACGGCTAGTTATCTACAACTCGTTTAATATTATGATAGTCTTTCGATCTTCGACCGCAAAAGTATTCAAAACAAGCGAAAGATAAGAGATATGATTACAACCTGCGAGCCACGTACCACGTATCATACAGTTTAAGATTAAACTTTAGAATAACTAACCATAACTAACCGGTTACTTGATTTGTTCAAAAGCAAGCAAGTTCACAAAACACTTTATATTTCGGTTTCGGCATGTAAACACTAAGCGACACAACTTGCACATGAAAATATTTTTGTCACAAATGAAATTTAACTGATAAAGCAATTAATTTTAAAATAAAACTTTCCTCTTGGATTGTTTGTAAACACGCAAATCAATAACATTGACATAAGTATGATTAATATCTATAATGACATTGACAAGTGACGATGACATTTACATCGCGCGCGGCAGCCAATAGAAACCTCGGAGACAGTGTCTTCAATTCACACACACAGCGCAAATTTGATTTGCATGTGTGAGTCGATGAAAGATGTTTACTTGTACTACTACAAAAGCGATTTCTTATAGGTGTATAATAATTTTCTATAAGTGCGTGAAAAGTCAGACCTTTGAAATTTTGTCTTACGCGGCTTACGCGTATAGATACTGCTTAGCGTGGGCACGCCCGGGCCGAGGCCGCAGCGCCGTACTTGAACAAAATCGACTATAAAGTATTTGCTAGCAGAATTTTGCAGGCGCACCTAATATAATTATTTTTTTGTAAGAAAAATAAATTGTATTTATTTAGCGACTGCAGGGTAGACAGTGTCTAACAGTCTATATGGACTGCACGTCACTGCTATGTATGCTTAGATCTTTAAAACTACGCAACGGATTTTGATGTGTTTTTTTTAATAGATAGAGTGATTCAAGAGGAACGTTTATATGTACTTTGCACCCGTGCGAAGCCGGGGTCCGGGTCGCTAGTAACTTATAAACCACTTCCATGCTGGTTTGGGAGAAAAGAAAAAACGTAGAATGTGCCAGCTGTTTCTCTTCCCGTACAGACTGTAGAAGCCGGTCAAGCCGAAAATCTTAAGAATCATGACCAGTGGTCGGAATAGGTAGATTGATTTTATGTACTTGCTTCATGAACTGTCACTGTCATACACAACATGGATAAGCCTTTTCTCCGGGATTGGTTTCAATACTTACGGTATTGAATTAAATATATTTAATGTATGTTTTTTTTTACACCAGTATATTTGAAATATATAGAAAGCTAGAAGGACATTTAATTGATTTACATACATAATGATTTATTGGAAAGGGAATGTGACTTTTTTGTCCAATCGCAAGTTACCGTATGACTAGTGTAGTAGCGTATGATTATTTGTTTAATGTTTGCTATCTACTACTTGCAGTTTTAGCTTTAATAAATAAATTAATAAAAGTTACTATATATATCAATATTTTTTTGAAGAAGATCCCTAAATCAGTACATAAGCGAGGGTTAGATCACGTTTTCACAACACAAATAGTAAGAAATGCACTCTAGGAACCGAATTACTTGGCTGCGTGTGACGTGAGCGGACGGAGTTGCGGACGCGCACAAGTAGTTACGATAGCAATTCGTACCCATGCGAAGACGGAGCGAAAAGGTAGTAATGATAAATTCTTCATCCTATACGAAACGATTTTAAAATCGCGAAAAAAAAAATCTAAATCTTAAAATCCCGAAATCCCGGAGGCATGTCCATATTAATATATACGTGTCAGTTTATTGACCCCAAATCAATCTACCTATTCCGATCTCTGATCATGACAATAGGCGATGCGGCTAGCAACACATCACTATTTTGATTCCGTTTTCCACCATTACGCCCATCAACAATCTAAACGTGGCCTTTCGCTCTTATGACTTTAGACTCTGTCTACCCCGTAAGGTATAAAGACGTGATAATATGTATGTATGACAAGGCTGGTTAAAGTATGGACATAAATACCTTCTACACTTAATCCTGGCCTGTGGTAGCGTTTCATCGGTTTCCTTGAAGAGGTACAGCTTTATGCCAGTCATGTAGTCCTCGAAGAACTCGTCCCAGTTGACATCCCTCATGCTGAACGGGAATATCTGGAAAATTTACATTTATTAATGTAAGTACCACTTTTTTATGATATAGGAAGTCAAACGAGCAAGCGGGTTAGGTACTTGATAGTAAGTGATCACCGCTGCCCATGGACAACTGCAACACCAGGGTGTGAAATGGGTGTCAAAGGCTGGCAATGCTCCTGGCATTGCCAGCCTTTGAAAGAGTTGAAGGAAGGAAATGGATTTTGGAAGGTGTGTCTCCGGCTCTCTCACTCACTGAACTGCATCCGTAGTCTAGTGGTTAAGGCGTTTGCCTGTAGACTCGGGGGTCGTGGGTTCGATTCCCACAAGAAGCATACTTTGTTTAGTTGTTTCCAGTTTGGTTAGGACATTGCAGTCTTGGTCGTTGGTCCCGGCTGCCATCTGGTAGTCGTTAAAGGAATCACGTCAGAGGCCGACAGGCGGTTCCGAAGAACTCTGACACCAGGGTGTGCATGGTCGAACCGTGGCATCTACTCGCAATGACTCTCGTCGATTTTCTGTGAGAGTGTGGTATTTCCGACGAGCCGGCTAACTTGGCTGTTTTAGCAGCTTCAACTCAGATTTTCTTTCTTGTATGCAGCGACTAATGTTTAAGCCCCAATGCAAATGATCTTCCCTTCTTTCACTCCCTCAAATCTTGTAAACTGATTTCAATCAAATATAATAATATGCTAGAACACTCTCTGTTACCAAAAAAAAACAAAAATGTAGGCACATTCCAAACAAAAAACCTACATCAAAGTTCGTTCAGCCCATCAGACAGACAAACACACAGACACGTGAAACTTATCATCATCATCATTAGGTATTTTTAGTCTCCACTGCAGGAGCTTGACCCTCTGTACTACCGGAGCCATACTTGGCCAGAGCAGACAGAGGATTTGGCCTACACTCTCCTCGCTTGCCAGACGGGTTGGAGAGGTCTCATTGATGTTTATGAGCTTTGTTTAGCTTTTATTTCCTAAGTCGCCTCTTACGACATCCATGGGAAGACTTGGAGTGGTCCTATTCTACTCTGCCGGAAACCACACGGCTATCTTGGTGAAAGTTATAACACCCCTCTTTTTGCGGAGGTTAAAGCTAAGTTAAAGGTGGTCGGATGACCTGACTATGGTCGCAGGAAGACGCTGGAAGCAGAATCTTTGGGGGAGTCCCATCCCAACGCCTATTGTGTACGATTTTTGTCAGGCTCATTACATAGATGGCGCCGTAGGTTTATTCATTGTTGTGAACTGTGTTTTATTATCTCATAATATCCACCATATTATGAGATAATAAAATCAGTATTCACGAAAAATTTATGAAAAAATATGTTCAGTAAAATATATTAAAACAATAGGTTTAGTTTTACTTGGTTTTACCAAGTTTAGCTAACGCCATCTAGTGACGGGTGGAAAAGTCTGTAACTACTGCAGCGCCCTCTCCGCCGCCCATAGTGGTAATTAGTGGAACTAACTACCACAGCCTGCCTGCAGATGCTTGCGAATTGTGAAAATTGCCATGTTTTTCATCAAAAGTATTTGTATAATTTAGATCAATCCTTGATCAAGATCGCCCCCTTGTTGGAATTTGAAATAGATACATATGAAATTTAAAAATGATATATTTATGGTATGATGTCTAAAAACAATTTTCTTCGATAACTTTGTAATGTTTACGTCTTAAACAATAATTCTCACATGACAATATTTATATGTACGTCCCCTTTCTTGTTTTTTTATAAAAACATAAATGTGGAAATATTAAGGCTTTTCATCTTTTTTCCTAATCGCCTTTTTCCTAATGGTTCTGCGCAGTCTAATGGCTTGCGCAGTAGCGACGTTTTTCGTTCGCGCGGCACCCGCTTAAGAGCCCGCCATATGCCAGGCGGCGTGGCGATACAAACGCGGATGGTCTAAACGCGTTGGCTACTTTGGATATTTTCGTTTTTTAGGAATATTCATGGGTTATTCGAAAAAGAAAAACATATGATGGCTGCCTTATCTGTAATGCAATAATAATCAAAAGTTTCAAAGTTAATTTTAATGTATTTGGTGAATAATGCTATATACCGAGTAAATTAGATGTGATTTGGAGGCAACTTTGCAATTTTTTTCTATCGAGAAAATTTAACGCAATCGTGTTTTTGAGTCATATAGTTACCAGAGTTAGTCCTGAACTTTGCTGCATTTTTATTTCAACTTGAGTATTCAATTATTATTGATATAACAGTCAATCACGCAAAGCAGTGTGAGGTAGTACGGGCCCTTAATGCTTTTAACAGGCCTTAAGTTTGGGCCAATATTTTCCTATGAGGTCGGCAGTCTACCTATATTGTGTTTAGTTGAAGCACGGCCTGTGTCCAGCAGTGGACTTCTTGTGGCTGAGATGATGATGAAGAGAGTTCTTTTTCATCATATTTTTACCTTTTTGTCATCATCAGATGTCGTATTCCACAATTCCTGCGTATTTCTGTTGCAGAACGTCAGCTTATGAGTACAGAAGTAGGACAGCACTGATGACAACTTGTGCACCTTCTTGTAGACCTTCAGCATTCTGAAACAGTTTTAAAATTATCTTATTTTATACTCTTAATAAATTAAGAAATAAAGTATGGTAAAAAATTTCTTGAACCTTAGTATGTACGACCTATGCTCTGCCATCTGAGCTACCGCATTCAATCTTGGCGCTGAAATTCTCCACCATATCCTATTCCCCTTATACGTATTAAGGCTTACGTCACCTACCCGACTTTTACAAGTGAGGTAATTTTTATTTTATTTATTTATTTATTTAGGTATTTATTTCAGGCAACAAAATAATGTTATTTTATGATATACTAGCTGTCGTCCGCGGCTCTGCTCACGTTAATGGCGATGTCGCAGTACTTTTTTCCGGGATGAAAGATAGCCTATGTGTTAATCCAGGTAATAACTTATCTGTATGCAAATTTTCGTCAAAATCCGTTCAGTCGTTTTGGAGTGGTTGAGTAACAAACAAACATACTCATAAACTTTTTGTTTTCGTGATTGTCAAAACACATCCTGAGTTATTTAAAAAAATGCATGAGGTCTATAGGTTTGCAGCCCGACATCCCGGCAGATTGGTAATACCAAGACACAAAACTCTTTTCTTCTTCTTTTAGTGCCTCTCCATTACTGGATGTTGGCCGTCAGCTTCCCAAACTCCTCTCTATCCTTTGCCAAGCGGAATAATTCCTCGACCTTTGTTATTCCGGTCCAAACTCTTTTATTTAGCAGTAATTGTTATCTAATGACAATAAAAATATATAATAAATTGCCGAGCTCAATAAAAGCACTCAAAACAAAATTATTCATAAATAAATTATTAATCTGGCTGGTAAAGAAGTGTTTTTATTCTGTCAAAGATTTCTTTGAATGTAAAGTGGACGAAATATAATATAAAAGTGTAGTAAACTAATCAGTGACATCAAATTAACTTCATAAACATAATTAAATAGCTTCTAGGACACGTAATTTGCACGCCAATATTGGCTTAATGTATGAGACACTCATAATAAATACCATCTTCTTGACTACATTTACCGCAAATAAAATATCATTTAATTTCAAATAACTATCATTTCATTTCATTTCAACTTTCGCGTTTATTATATAAAATAGTAATGTCGGCAAACGCGGGTAACCTCATGGTAAGTGATCACCGCTGCCCATGGACAACTGCAACACCAGGGTGTAACAAGAGCGTCGCCGGTCTTTCAAGGAAACAGACTCATTGACACTGCATTTGTATAAATTTAAACCTCTTTTATTTGGGTCAGGGTTGGGTCAGTGCCTTCGATCAAATATAATGGTAGATACACAGTCTCATACAAAATGAAGCCTAAATAATGTCCCCAAGCCAAAACATCATGCATACTTACAAACATCAACAAAAACGGTACATACTGAAAGTATGACATTCCATCTTTCTTTTTCACTTTTGACGCGCAGCTTTTGCATCTTTTCACTGACCTTCGTCATCGCGAGACGTGAGAGTGCCATAGCGCGGATTATTGAAACTGTAGACAAAACAGCTCCGAAACCAGGGAGCGCTGTTTTGCCGATGCCAGTTTTCGAGTGCGAATCCTGTATCTACCATTATATTTGATCGAAGGTCAGGGCCATAACTGCCTGTGTGCACAGCACAGGCAATACCCAAATACGAAGTCCGTCCCTCCTGGGGGTCCCTCCTTTTCTGATGATGCCTAAGTATAAGAGGTTGAGGACACTCTGCCCTCACCTCAAACGCCCGGTGAAGCGAAAGCTCAGAGCTAGTAATAGTGTAAACTCGGATTATGGACGATAATTGTACGTGATAATAACAGCCTCCGTGGTCCAGTGGTTAAGGCGTTTGCCTGTTGACGCGGGGGTCGTGGTTCGATTCCCATCGGAAGCATACTTTCTTTAGTTGTTTCCAGTTTGGTTAGGACATTGCAGGCTTGAATCACCTGATTGTCTGATAATAAAGAAAGGAACGTTAAGCCGGTGGTCCCGACTGCCATCTGGTAGTCGTTAAAGGAACCACGTCAGAGGCCGAGGGACGATTCCGAAGAACTCTGACACCAGGGTGTGCATGGTCGATTGACCGTGACACCTACTCGAAATGATGATGATTGTACGTGATACGGGGGAAGAGAAATATATACGTCACAAGCCGAACGCTCAGGCCGATCACGCCGCTCTATCTCGTGCTTTCGTTCACGGAACGTGACACTTTATCGTGCGTGCAGCCGGCGTTCATCGATTTATAAGACGTCATCACGGCCAAAAAGTGACAACTCTGTCGCCACATTTCGTAAACAAATAAAAGAAATTACATTATCGCGGCATATTGATGGCATTGCTGTCAACAATTTTTAATTTCCCAAATATTTTGTGCCAATACTAACTAAACTAAAGTACTTTGCAATTATGATTTCACGAAAATTGACAATTTCATTGTTGCTGTTTTGTTCGTACTTATCGAATTTTTTTTTTAAATCTATGTTATAAAATCAATTTTTCGTAGATATTAATGGTGTGGCATATGAGTAGTTAAAAATATATTTTGAAAAGTTATGCTTGGAAAATCAGCGCTGTGGTTCACCGCAATAAGCATAAAGCTGAGCTGGCTGCCTTTTCGCCAATTAACATTTGTAGGTATAGTTCTTAAGTATTTTTCATTTATTGTTGTGATTTTTTTTTGCCGAATAAAGTTTTTCTTTCTTTCACTCACTTTGGTTTTCTTCCCAGACAAATTGCTAACCCATCCAAAAGCGCGCCCGGCACGAGGTGCAGGAAGAACGCGTAGATGTTGTACTTTATCGCCGACCTCGTTAGTGTTAATGAGAAGTACCTGAAAGTTAAGATAAAGATTTATAAATAATTAATAAATAAATATATACGGACAAATCACACAGATTGAGCTAGCCCCAAAGTAAGTTCGAGACTTGTGTTATGGGATACTAACTCAACGATACTATATTTTATAACAAATACATAGGTATATAGATACACATCCAAGATCCAGACCAATCTGAAAAAAGTCATTTTCCATCTTGACCTGGCCGGGGATCGAACCCGGGCACTCTTGTGTCGCAGGCTGGCGTGTTGACCGCTGCGCCACGGAGCTAGCCCAAATACAATCCTGTGGGTAGTGAGTAACATTATGTTTTACAGTGTAACATTATAGGCCTAGTATAGGCACCGCAATATGAGAGGTAGGGGGCTGATTTTTACATACAATTTGTTCTTAATTTAATAGGATTGTTTCCTAATAAATTACAATTTTAAATAATTAGTCCGTCTTATAAATTATCGAAAAATATTAGATTCGTATTTTTTCTTTTTTCAATCAAACAAAAAGTGATAAAGATATAGCCTGTGAAAGTTCCGCGTGACGTCACTAACCGGTAAACTTTTTACCGGCCTTTTTCGTCATGAGCCCCCACTCCTGAACTTTGATGCGCTTTATCATCTTTTGTTTGATTGTATTTTTCGATAATCTACAAGACGGATAATTTATTTTAAATAATATTTTTTTAGGAAACAAAGGGTTGTTAGAGACATATAGTAGACAGACCTAAAGCCGTATGCATACGGCCACCATGGCGTAATGGTTGACACGCCACCCTGCCACACGGGGCCGGGGGCAAAGACAATATACTAACGTCATGTGGTCCCGACGCCTATTGCGTACGATTTGTTTCAGGCTCATCACATAGATGGCGCCATAGATTTATTCACAACTATCTATCCACCATATTATGAGAAAATAAAATCAGTATTCACGAAAAATAGATGAAATAAATATTTTCAGCTTGTATTAAAACAATATTTTTCAGTTTTACTTGGTTGTATCTTAGTTAAGGCTAACGCCATCTAGTGACGGGTGGAAAAGTCTATAACTATTGCACTGCAGCGCCCTCTCCGCCGCCCATAGTGGCAGTTACTGGAACTAACTACCACAGCCTGCCGGCAACCGGCCTGCTGCTTTTAACAGGCTTTAAGTTGGGCCAATATTTTTGTACGATGTGGATGGCAGTCTATACCTTAGTATTAGATTGTTTTTGGCTCGGATGAATTAAAATTCAAAACGTTTATTTAATATAGGTTTCTTTGAACTCTTATTAATTGTTATATTTCACTTCTCAACAATTGTTGACGTCAAAAATTTACTTATGGGTAAATTATTGCCGCTTCCAAAGCGGAGTGCAGAAGAAGCGGCAACCAACTGCACAGCGCATTTTTGGTTGCTGGACTCACCAGATGGCATTTGAGAAGGGATTCTGGGGAAGCCGCTCCATGTTCTGCCTCATGAAGTCACCCCACGTCATCTGGTTTTCTACTGAGCTCACGTAGTTGAAGATAGGTGGGTCTTGGGGAGGTGTGCTGGAAAAAAGAGCAAATTAGTGAGTATACGTGATTTTGAATCTCTGTGCTATGTTAAATGCTCGCACTAAAATATCGGCCGATAGGTGACACGGTCAATTGACCATGCACACCCTGATGTCAGAGTTCTTCGGAACCGCCTCTCAGCCTCTGTCCGTTAACGACTACCAGATGGCAGCCGGGACCAACGGCTTAACGTGCCTTCCGAAGCACGGATCTGATGATGATGATGACGATTCACTTAATTAGGTACATTCAAATAATTAAACAACCAAAAAATTCATTAAGTTAAAATTAAAAAAGAATCAATAGCAAGTCAAAGTCCAATATCTATATATTGAATATACTAATAAAAACTAATTACGAGTAATCATAATAACAGAAATTGCCGCGGACAAAGTCGCGGGCAACAGCTAGTAATTAATAAAAGAGTAAAATATCGGGCGATAAAAATCTGTAGTGTGCGGGGTCTCTTAAGATGCTCCAACCTAAAAAAATGCTCTTTGGAACAGGAATGATGGAAGCTTTAAATAGGTCATCATCGTCATCAGGTCTTTTTAGTCTTCTCTCCACTGCAGGAGCACGACCCTCTCTGTACAACCAGAACCATACTTGGCCAGAGCAGACAGAGGATTTGGCCTACACTCTCCTCGCTGGCCGTACGGTTTGGAGAAGTAATTACCTCTTTTTAAAGGCAGCATTAACCCTGGCAGCTGCTACCATGAGGCAGTTGACCACGCTGTCCACAGGCACCAGGTCAGCTGTGACGTCGGCGTCGCATTGCAGAGTTCGCAGGATACCCGTCGCTGGAATAATGCAAGATGGCGTTTAGCTAATGTATAACACATATCATCATCATCAGGTCTTTTTTTGATCTCAGGAGCATGACCCTCTCTGTACTACCGGAGCCATCTTGGCCAGAGCAGTCAGAAGATTTGGCCTACTCTCCTCGCTGGCGAGACGGGTTGGAGAGGTCTCATTGATGTTTATGAGCTTTGTTTAGCTTGTATTTCCTAAATCGCCTCTTACGACATCCACGAGAAGACTTGGAGTGGTCCTATTCTACTCTGCCGGAAACCACACATAGTTACAAATTGGCACAAAACGTGAATTTAAGTTAGACCATACACATATATCTACTTAGACATAGTACAGTCAGCAACAGAAATACCTTGCCAGGCCCTGTATCTATACCTTGAATTTTCTCTTAATCTATAAAAAATATAAACGTGAAAATTTATATTAAGAAAGGCTTCATTAAAATCTTTGTGTATATAATTTTTATGTTATTATTATTTAAAGTTTAAGAGAAAATCTATACTAATATTTTAAAGCTGAAGAGTTTGTTTGTTTGTTCGTTTGTTTGTTTGAACGCGCTAATCTCAGGAACTACTGGTTCAAATTGGAAAATTCTTTTTGTGTTGGATAGTCCATTTATTGAGGAAGGCTTTAGGCTATAAAACATCACGCTGCGACCAATAGGAGCGAAGCATCAATAAAAAATGTTTTGAAAACGGGGAAAAATTATTCATCTATACTAATTAATCATAATAATAGAAATTGCCGCGGACGAAGTCGCGGGCAACAGCTAGTTCAAGATATAGATACAGGGCCTGGCAAGGTATCTCTGTCGCTGACTGTACTTTTGTCCAACTGGTTGACTGGAAGAGATCTTCTTTTCTAAATAATCTATCTAAATTAAGAATCAAGCATGCGACTTGTTTTAGACACCTCTTCCGATCCCCATTGATTTGTGCGTTGGTCATCTATTTTACGTATTAATGATGGTACATACCACAGCCAACAGCCACTCCTGTGGGTCCGTACATGTTGTCCAGCCAACTTCTGATGGGTTCTTTGCATGTGGATGTTACTGGAATAAAAAATATTTTGTAAATTAATTACATAAGCCAAGATCACCATTTTAGAGAATTTTTCAATCTATACTTTATACTATCTATACTAATATTATAAAGCTGAAGAGTTTGTTTGTTTGTTTGTTTGAACGCGCTAATCTCAGGAACTATTGGTTTAAATTGGAAAATTATTTTTGTGTTGGATAGTCCATTTATTGAGGAAGGCTTTGGGCTATAAAACATCACGCTGCGACCAATAGGAGCGGAGTATCAATAAAAAATGTTTTGAAAACGGGGGAAAAATATTTATCTATACTATTAATCATAATAACAGAAATTGCCGCGGACGAAGTCGCGGGCAACAGCTAGTAATATTATAAAGCTGAAGAGTTTGTTTGTTTGAACGCGCTAATCTCAGGAACTACTGGTTCAAATTGGAAAATTCTTATTGGTTTGTATAGTCCATTTATTGACAAAGGTTTTAGGCTATAAAACATCACGCTGCGACTAATAGGAGCAAAGCATCAATAAAAAATGTTTTAAAAACGGGGGAAAATTATTCTAGAAATCATCTATACTAATAAAAAAACGAATTAATCGTAATAACGAAAATTGCCGCGGACGAAGTCGCAGGCAACAGCTAGTTTTAAAAATATACGAGTATTGTAATGCATATATTTCAAAACAATTCAAGTAAGTCTCGGATTGCCCTCTCATTATTATTATTATTATTTCGAGTAGGTGTCACGGTCAATCGACCATGCACACCCTGGTGTCAGAGTTCTTCGGAACCGCCTCTCGGCCTCTGACGTGGTTCCTTTAACGACTACCAGATGGCAGCCGGGACCACCGGCTTAACGTGCCTTCCGAAGCACGGAAGCATCTTTATTATCACGCAATCAGATGATTTAAGCCTGCAATGTCCTAACCAAACTGGAAACAACTAAACAAAGTATGCTTCCGGTGGGAATCGAACCTACGACCCTCGGGTCAACAGGCAAACGACTTAACCACTTGACCACGGAGGCTGTCAATCCTCTCATAATAAGTAGTCGTTAAGATATATCACATGCTCAGCAGTGCGGTGTATTCTATATACAGTATTAACACAATTAGGTGTATTAAACGCACTTTAAATAAAGAATAAAGTACCTATAGCAGGCCTGAAGATCCCAACGGGCAAGCCGTTGGCATTCGCCCGTAATTCCTTTTCCGCTAGCGCTTTGGTGAAGGTGTAGGTGTTTGGCCAGGCCCCTAATATCCTAGAAAAGATTAAAAGTAAGATTTTATGTTAGTAAATATTACATATAATTATAACATATTTAAAAGTAACAGGGCCAAGGATTGATCCTTGAGGTGCACCCATTATCTTTTTATTTGATACAAATTTCAATAGTGTTTAGGAACAAGTAGAAATCATCTTGTATGATATTTAAGGTACTTTGGTTGGTAGGTAAGACATAGACGTAGCCAAGTCGTGCAGGACATACAAAGGTATGTCAATCAAATTCTCTTGATTCATTATAACACATGAGAATAATCTACTCACGTTGGTATAGCCATAATTTTACTATGTTTTAGTTTGTTATAATCATTTCATAAAGAATTAAATTACAGTCAGCTTTGCACTAGTAGAATCGTTCTTCAGTAAAGCTTTACGAGTATAAAGACTTGGGCCCAGAATAGACCCTTGAGGTGCACCCATTTAGTTTACCTATATTTTGTATAATATCAGTTATATCAACAGTCTAAGTATAAGTATATGGCCACCTTTCCTAATGTATTAAATAAGCGAGACATTTATTAAAACGTAGACTATCTACATCTGTAAAGCGGCGAGTCAACTCGATCAAACGCTTTAGAAAAATTATAAAATATAATTTACTCACGTAGGCAGCGCATCGTCAATTTCTTTATCTGTTAACTTGTCGATCATTTGGTGTAGTTGTTCACAATCAGCTTCGCACGGGTAGAACCGTTCTTCAACATGTGTGAGGTGGGAATTGGAGTAGGCTGTCGATATGTGCATTAAAACCTGTAAATAAATTGATATCAGCAAATTATTTTGAATACTTTGTAAGTCAGCAACTTTCTGGGTTCTACTTTTATAGAATTTGTTAGAATTCATCCAAAGTTGTAGTAACAAACAATAGAGATCCCGGGTAATGACTGAAAATCAGTGTTTTGCTTCTTAAGCAAATGTATCACTGAGTTGTTACCTTTTTTGATTTGATGTATCAATCGTGACAGTTTGTTTATGTATAAGTCCTAGTTGTGTATCTTCAAATACTTCCTTGTATGTTTGTAGGTGTGATGAATGAAGTTGATGCAAATAAAGTTTTTATCTATCTATTAGATCTGAGAGCCCATAAACTGGGTTCGATCATCGCTCGCACGACCCTGACCTGTGCCTTCGAGTTTTGACACATTTTGGTAATTCTTGCTTGCTTTTAGTGAAGAAAAACATAGTGAGAAAATCTAAACACTTGTAAATTACACTAGTGTGCGTAATGGTCTTCGTAATCTGTTACGGATTCTTGTTACGGAGTCTTTGGATTCGTGACTAGTCGCTCTGGCGGCTAGTCGCGAATCCAAAGACCCGTGATTCTATAATGAAATTATCTCGCGTAGGTTTTAATATTATCAGAGTTACTTACGTCAAGTTCCTTCATATCCCTGGCTAGCCTAAGGAGATGTAAGGGTGCTCGCACATTGGTGTTGAGTGCTGCTCGTAGGTGCTCGTCGAACTTCACTGTCGCTGCTGAGTGGAAGATTATGTTAACCTGGAATCATAAATATGATGTTAGATTAACCGAACTACTCGTACCTTTAAATCTTTTGAAATCCTTACTAATATTATAAATGCGAAAGTGAGTTTGTTTGTTTGTTTGTTACGCTTTCACGCCGTAACTACCGATCATCATGAAATTTTGCATACAAGTTCTCTGGAGTACGAAGAAGGACATAGGCTACCTTTTATCCCGGGAAAAAGTACTATTCCCGAGGGATCGACATTGACGCGGGCGGAGCCGCAGGCGAAAGTTAGTTTGTTTATAATTCGCCCAAAACCATATCGAAGTTTTATGTTATTTATTTATTTATTATACTCGGACGTCGATTATCTGTGAAAGTGTGGTTCTTCCACGGACGAGCCGGCCCATTATTTAAAATGAATTAACATTAGCAAAAATGAATTTTGTCGGTAGCGTGGCTAGAGCCATTACCACGACAATTTTCTGGCGGGAAAAATCCGCTCAAATTCCACCAGTTCACAATCAGAATCAGAATCAGAATTTATTTGCGTAAAATATGGTAACATAATCTACCACTTTATGTATGAATAAGCAACTCCTAAGTGACACGGAACTGGTGTGCTCATGTAGCATATATTTAGAATTCTAAAGCACATCACGCCATTGCCTGCTTGTAAACATAACTTACCTTTTCCGTCAGCATTTTCCTGTCAGTTAAAGTCAGACCCAAGCCCGCTACTTCACAATCTGCTGGCACCACCACCACTTTGTGCCTGAATTTGGGTTGCTGCTCTTTGAGACGATCAAATACCTGTAAAGAACATAGTTTTAGACAATGTGCACTCGGTTAAAGACAAAATACTAACGTATAGACCACCCTCATACAAAAATATTGACCCAACTTAAGGCCTGTTAAAAGCAGCAGGCCGGTTGACGGCAGGCTGTGGTAGTTAGTTCCACTAACTGCCACTATGGGCGGCGGAGAGGGCGCTGCAATGCAATAGTTACAGACTTTTATACCCGTCACCAGATGGCGTTAGCGTATAGACTGCCAACGTCATACAAAAATATTGGCCCAACTTAAGGCCTGTTAAAAGCAGCAGGCCGGTTGCCGGCAGGCTGTGGTAGTTAGTTCCACTAAGGCCAGTTTGTATGGGAATGTCGAACGTTTTTGAGTTCCCTGCATTGTTCCCATAGGAAAAGTTGTTCATATTGATGGGCTGAGTCACCCGGTTAAGGGAATGTCGTGGGTCAATTTAGTACAAGCCAAACAAAGCTCATAAACATCACTGAGACCTCTCCAACCCGTCTGGCCAGCGAGGAGAGTGTAGGCCAAATCCTCTGTCTGCTCTGGCCAAGTATGGCTCCAGTAGGACAGAGAGGGTCATGCTCCTGCAGTGGAGACTAAAAAGACCTGATGATGACGATGATTATGCTTTCTGTGAACATTTCAAGTCTACCAATAGATACAGCTATGTGATAGACGGACGGACAGACATCGGAGACTAATAAGACTAAGCCTTAAGGTTCCCTTTAGGTACGGAACCCTAAAAATATGATGGAACATTTTAAACCCAGTATTTAAGGTCACAAACAGCCAACACTAAAACAAAAAGGTATAATTTGCTTATGGCCAACGGAAATGGAATACAAATATGCCCCATGTTACCATGGGGTCAAGGTCAGTTCCATTTTTCCACGTATTCTCGTAAGACTGATATTCCTTCCACTTCCAAGTATCAACAGACTTCGGAATTAAATGGAATAAAATATGTTTTTTATTCAAATTTGTTTTTTTTTTTTACTAAATATTGGATTACGCATTTGTCTCCCATCTACCCTGATGGTAAGTGACGATGAAGACGAGGATGTTACATGCCTATCTAAGAGATACCCATTTATTCTACTTTTGAATGTCCCGGGACTATATTTGTCTGGGAGTATAGACGCAGGCAGTTCATTCCACACCTTAGCTACTCGAACCAAAAAGGAACTGTCAAAGCGCTTAGTTCATAGCTATAAAAGGGTGAAATTTCTGTCTGCGCCTCGTAGTCCGATGGAGGAATGGTGAGGGTTCTACTAGCTCAAAGAGCGCTTTCGCACACTCTCCAAAATGGATCCTATAAAATACCGATAGGCAAGCGACTTTACGGCGATGCTCCAGGGATTGCAATTTCCTATTTGAGATTGAGACCACGTCGTTGGATACCACGTACCTATCTATTTTTGAACGTCATTTTATTATTTTTAATATTTGCAAAATCGATAAAGTACTAGCGTTTCTGAACGACCACTGGTGAGAAGGTGGGAACGTGCCTGAAGGACTACGCTTTTACATATTTATATCAGATTGTATTATTTTACAATAATAACTGATATATATTGATTAACAATTTATTGAATATAAATAAATATAAATATATACGGACAAATCACACAGATTGAGCTAGCCCCAAAGTAAGTTCGAGACTTGTGTTATGGGATACTAACTCAACGATACTATATTTTATAATTGTTGTATGTATTTGTTATATATTTTATAATATATAACAAATACATATATAGATACACATCCAAGACCCAGGCCAATCTGAAAAAGATCATTTTCCATCTTGACCTGGCCGGGGATTGAACCCGGTCACTCCGTGTCGCAGGCAGGCGTGTTGACCGCTGCGCCATGGAGCTAGTCATGAATGTATTGTATGCAGTTTTATCTGTTAGATAGTCATTAATACAATAGAAGGCATTTTTAAGTAGGATTTATTTATATAAGCAGTCATAAATTTAACTAATGGCAGAGCCAATATTTCTCACGAATTCTATTATAGAAGCGTATACTAAGTCCCAAAAATGAATTAATTGTTTTCTGTAATCACAAAGTTGGTGTCGCTAATTTATTTTTATTTCTCGTATTCCTGTTGTGGATATCACTATTTTTCGTTAAAGATTATTACGAACAAACATAATATTTGCAAATATGTATTGCGTGCGGAATGCAAAATATATATATTTTTAAACAATTCTCTAGCATCTCGGACTTAGGTCGGTCGATGTAAACATGCAAAGCTCCTCCCGTACGCGCTTATTCCACACATTTCTGTCACTGGCTGACCTTACCCTCATCCCAGGGTCAATTCCAAAAGCATGCTAATCAAAGATTCAAAGATTTTTTCAGAAAATATGCCTTTTCAGGCACTTTTTCACGTCAATTCACGTTTTAAATTATACTTGTTAAATTATATTCAAATTATTAATTACTAGCTTTTGCCCGCGGCTGTGCTCGCCTTAAGAATTATAGTTTTTGCGGCTTTAAAATTGACAAAGTTTCATACAAACTTTCATCCCCTATTTTATCCCCTTGGGGGTAGAATTGATCAATATCGTTTCTTAGCGGACGCCTACGTCATAACATCTACCTGCATGCCAAATTTCAGCCCGATCCGTACAGTGGTTTGGGTGTGCGTTGATAGATCACTATGTCAGTCAGTCACCGTTGAGATAAATATATTTAGAAGATTGTTCAAAAGGTACAAACTACTAGCGTTTCGGAACCGAACACTGCAGAGAAGAAGACGCCGAAAGAAACTCTTTTCAACAGTATCTCTTTTGACGCAGTCTTTGTATCGGCGTTGGCCTGTCAGCCTCTATCTTTGCGTCTGCGACAGCACCAAGCATTATTTGACGAGGCAGGCGAGATGATTCGATACGATGAACGTGGCCAGATCCTTACTATCCTTATCCTTACTAATATTATAAATGCGAAAGTGAGTTTGTTTGTTTGTTTATTTGTTTGTTTGTTACGCTTTCACATCGTAACTACTGAACCGATCATCATGAAATTTTGCATACAAGGAATTGTACTTTTTCCCGGGATAAAAGGTAGCCTATGTCCTTCTCCGTACTCCAGAGAACAAGTATGCAAAATTTCATGATGATCGGTTCAGTAGTTACGGCGTGAAAGCGTAACAAACAAACTCACTTTCGCATTTATAATATTACTAGCTTTCGCCCGCGGCTCCGCCCGCGTTAATGTCGATCCCTCGGGAATAGTACTTTTTCCCGGGATAAAAGGTAGCCTATGTCCTTCTCCGTACCTGGAGTACGGAGAAGGACATGGGGATAAAAGTACTATTCCCGAGGGATCGACACTAACGCGGGCGGAGCCGCGGGCTGAGCCCGTCACTAGATGGCGCTAGCCTAAACTAGGTTAAACTAAGTCAAACTGAAAAATATTGTTTTACTATTAAAACAATATTTTCATCTATTTTTCATGAATATGTATCTCAAACAACTAGAACTAGTATAACTGTATAATATGTACACTAAATAAAAGTTATCTATAAATAAAAAATGGCACGCAGATCATTGCCTTCCGGTAGGGTGCCTAAAAGGCTGGCCGCATTGCCACGTTGGATGGCAATGCTAATGCGTTGCGCAAAAACATTGCCATCCCTTTGGTCACCAGATACCTCGACCAGTCGTTTATTTATGGTTTTAAATAATTTATGAGCTGTAGGGCCCCACGGACCCATAGTCTCAACCCCAAACGGCTCAAATATGTAGCCATTGCCAAGGCATGCATATTTGTGACGTTTGAGGGACTCGGCGGTGGCCGCAGCTGCGCCAGCCCTAGAACTAGTGCCATGAGGTGGGAATGCCTAGTGCCATGGAGGTGGGAAGGGGTGCCAGCTGAAAATCAGCAGTTGCTCTCACAGAGGAACATTTTGCTGAGCTGTAGCCCTTTTGTGCTACTGTAGCACACAGATGCATGCCTTACATTTAAGTTTTAATTACTTTAATTGTTTTTTATTTATTTAATGTGGCTGTATGTATATGTGTGATACAGATGAACAAATAAATACTTTATCTATCTATCTATCTAAGGCGCGAGTGTGTAACACAACACACGTGGCGATATTATGGTATTATATTATCTCATATTATGGTGGATACATATTTGTGTGACCCCACCACATGACGTGGCCTAGCTAACGCAAATAATAGGTATTCTCAATTATGATAACTATTCGCACTTCTATTTACAATTGCATTGTATGCTCAATAATAATAAGCACTTGGTTATTCTCCAAACAAATGATTATACAAACTTTTCCTGCAAGTTGTTTGCGTAACATAGTGTCATTTGTCAATAAGTAATAACGTTTACATGTAGTTGTTGTAAAGTAAATTGTTCACAATAAATGTATTTTAGTAGTGACAATGCCTTTGAAACAATATCAATAAACCTTTAGACGTAGGTATAGCATCATCATCATCATTTCGAGTAGGTATCACGGTCAATCGACCATGCACACCCTGGTGTCAGAGTTCTTCGGAACCGCCTCTCCGCCTCTGACGTGGTTCCTTTAACGACTACCAGATGGCAGCCGGGACCACCGACATAACGTGCCTTCCGAAGCACGGAATCATCTTTATTATCAGACAATCAGGTGATTCAAGCCTGCAATGTCCTAACCAAACTGGAAACAACTAAACAAAGTATGCTTCCGGTGGGAATCGAACCCACGACCCCCGGGTCAACAGGCAAACGCCTTAACCACTGGACCACGGAGGCTGTTAGAGATAGTAGGTATAGCTAAACGCAGTTACGCAAAATGACTTATTTTTACGAGATAACGTCTTATAAATCGATGCAAAAGTGTCACGTTCCGTGTACAAGCGAGAGCGCAGAACAAGCGATAGAGAGGCACGATCGGCCTAAGCGTTCAGCTTGTGATGCATCTATCTCTCGTCCATCGTTATCACATTATCTCCAATAAACCGACTGTACAGACCTTTCCTTATAGGCTAGTTTCTTAAAAAAATATAATTAGTCCGTCAGTTAGATATTCAAAAAATATTGGACACGTATTTTTTCTTTTGTCGATTAAACAAAAATGATAAAGATATAGCCCTTTGAAGTTCCGTGTGACGTCATAGTTTGCTACAATTTTTAGCAAACTTTGACGTCACGAGCCCCCACTCCTGAACTTTGACGCGCTTTATCTTTATTATTTATTGTTTATTTGACAAAAGAATAAATACGTGTCCAATATTTTTTGGTTATCTAACTGACGGACTAATTGTTATGTTATTATTACGACCCAGGAAACTAGATTGTACCAGTAGTAAGTCTCAGAAATAATCCTCCGATCTCTCTCTCTCTCTGGTGTCTCATCAAATTATAGACAGAACTCTTATTTATGGCGGACAAGCCATAAACTCAACCAGCGGTACAGGAATGCGGATTTAGATATTTTTACGGATATTGTATAAAAATAATTTAATCTCATTGTTTTTTCTTGATAGACTTGATTTTTTGAATACTAATAGTATTATTCAATGTAAAATTAAAAAAAAAACTCTTACAGCTATTTGTATATTTAAACTTGTTTGATACGGTTTTAGGGTTCCGTACTCAAAGGGTAAAAACGGGACCCTATTAATATTGCTCTGCTGTCCGTCTGTGTCTATCTGTCCGTCTGTCACAAGGCTGTATCTCATGATCCGTGATAGTTAGACAGTTGAAATTTTCACAGATCATGTATTTCTGTTGCCTGAACAAATACTGAATAATAAAATAAAATAAATATTTAAGGGGGCTCCCATACAACAAATGTGTTTTTTTGCTTGTTTTTGCTCGATATAGATAACGACAACAGGTAGACGCTTGAAATATTCACAGAATATATAGTTATATATTCAATTAAAAATAAATAATCCAATAAAAATAAAATTAATATTAAAGGGGGCTCTCATACAACAGACGTTATTTTTTTGCCGTTTTTATAGATAACGGTATGGAACCCTTCGTGCGCGAGTCCGACCTTGGCCGGTTTTTTAATTTTTTTTTTATTGCCTCGTATGTACATAGTACAGTCAGCCATGGAGATACCTGTCCCCACAATCTACCTATATCTTGAATTTTCTCTTTAATTAAAAATAATATAAATATGAAAATATATATTCAGAAAGATTTTAATTTAGATTTCCTGAATATACATTTTCATGTTAATATTACGTTTAGTTTGTAAAAAACCTTTAAGTGGCTTTCTGTATCCTATTAATGTATCTAATATGTTATTGTTTGAAAGTCCTGGATTTCCGAAAAAATAAAATAAATTGAAATGAAAAAATGAAATGACAGAAATATGGCCGAGCAGACCGACTAACGAATGATTCTGTGCGCTTTTTTTTCCTTTTAGTGTATGTTGGTTGCCATAAAAACTTTTGAATGCCATTTAAGTTACACATTGCGTCACTACACATTGAAGTCATTGAACTGTGTGTCTTTTGATTCATAAATTAAATAAAATAATAAATAAATATATACGGACAAATCACACAGATTGAGCTAGCCCCTTAGCACAGTAGTAGTATCCCATAACACAAGTTCGAGACTTGTGTTATGGGATACTAACTCAACGATACTATATTTTATAACAAATACATATATAGATAAACATCCAAGACCCAGGCCAATCTGAAAAAGATCATTTTCCATCTTGACCTGGCCGGGTATCGAACCCGGTCACTCCGTGTCGCAGGCAGGCGTGTTGACCGCTGCGCCACGGAGCTAGTCAAATTACGGAGTTATGAGTATACAAACATAAAAATAAGAACGGGTTGCACTCCGGGAGTGCCGGCAGAAGTGAAATCTCGCCTTTGTGGCGGTCTCAGGTCACGTGACCTGAGACCGCCACAAAGGCGAGATTCTTGCGAATTTTCGATCAGGTCATGTGTCCTATTAAGACCTCTCCAACCCGTCTGGCCAGCGTGGAGAGTGTAGGCCATGTCCTCTGTCTGCTCTGGCCAGGTATGGCTCTAGTAGTACAGAGAGGGTCATGCTCCTGTAGTGGAGACTAAAAAAAGTACTGATGATGATGATGTATCCTATTGCACAACGCCGCTAAAGAAGTTTTTACTTCAAACATATACAATATCTAAAGAAAACCCTGTCCATCTGATCCTTGAAGGGGTGATTTAGTCCGTCGATATGAACAACTTCTTCTATGGGACCAATGCTGGAACAAAAAAATTTTTGACATTCCCTTACTAATTTTTGAACATTTTTGTTTGAAAATGTCCATTTTTTTTAGTTCCCAGCTTTGATCCCATAAGAAAAGTTGTTCATATCGACGGGCTGAATCATCCCTTCAAGGATCTGACATGTATTTTTTTGCAAAAACTGCTTTCATACAAATAATTATTTCTTTCTTTCTTTCCTTTAAAAATAAAATTGATATAAAATAATTCAACTTACAGGATCATCAAAGATTTCGTCTATCCTAGTGTAGATATCCTTGCCTCTCTTCTGTCGTACGAGTAAGTAAAGATTCTCCACTCCGGGACAACACCGAAGAAGCTTCTCCATCAGGATCTTGCCGAGGAAACCTGTAAATAATATCTTTCATATAAAAAAACCGACCGATTGTGTGATATGTCTCTATATATTTATTTATTGAATTAAACCAACTATTGAACCGATTTTGATGAACTTTAAAAGAAGCCAATCTGAACATGTTGCTAACCGCATCGCCTATTGTCATGATTCTTTAGATTTTCGCCCATTCCCTTGACCGGCTTCTACGGTCTGCGCGGGAAGAGAAGCAGCTGGCACATTCTTCTCAGATTAGCCCATCAGGCTTGTATGCACGTATACGCGGCCCATCAGGCAATATGAGAGTTTGCTGTCTCTCCAAGCCTTGCGCACACAGGCAACAACCAAAGCCAAGGTCCGTCCCTATTGGGGGCTCTTTGGTGATGTTGTCTTTAATGGTTGAGGGCACTCTGCCTTCCCCTCAAACGCCCGGTGAAGTAGCGAAAGCTCACTTGGAGCTAGCTAAATAGTCATTTCAAAAAAAAAACCGCTGGCACATTCTACGTTTTTTCTTTTCTCCTAAACCAGTATGTAAGAAGGGTCTAATATCTGGGAAAAGACGTTTTCCCATCTAAATCTCCGTTTATCCCAGACTAGCTGTTGCCCGCGACTTCGTCCGCGGAAATTTCTGTTATTATCATTAATTAGTTTATTTCTTATAAATAAATAAATAAATATATACGGACAAACACACAGATTGAGCTAGCCCCAAAGTAAGTTCGAGACTTGTGTTATGGGATACTAACTCAACGATACTATATTTTATAACAAATACATATATAGATACACATCCAAGACCCAGGCCAATCTGAAAAAGATCATTTTCCATTTTGACCTGGCCGGGGATCGAACCCGGTCACTCTGTGTCGCAGGCTGGCGTGTTGACCGCTGCGCCACGGAGCTAGTCGATTCTTAGTATAGTTTTCAAAACATTTTTTATTGATGCTTCGGTCGCAGCGTGATGTTTTATAGCCTAAAGCCTTCCTCAATAAATGGACTATCCAACACAAAAATAATTTTCCAATTTGAACCAGTAGTTCCTGAGATTAGGGCGTTCAAACAAACAAACAAACAAACTCTTCAGCTTTATAATATTATAGTATAGATATTAGACCTATTAAATGTAATTTTGGATACCTCTCGCTAAACTAGCATCTCCAGCGGATATTTCACACGCGATAGTTTATTCTTTATTCTAGCTTTATTTGTAAGTAAATTGGCAACTAGTTGCCCTCATTGATGTTTCCTTGCAGGACGTCACTTGTACTTATCTTAACATCATAATCAGGTCTTTTTAGTCTCCACTGCAGGAGCATGACCCTCTCTGTACTACCGAAGCCATACTTGGCCAGAGCAGACAGAGGATTTGGTCTACACTCTCCTCGCTGGCCAGACGGGTGGTAGAAGTCTCATTGATGTTTATGAGCTTTGTTTAGCTTGTATTTCCTAAGTCGTCCTCTTACGACCTCCCTGGGAAGACTAGGAGTGGTCCTATTCTACTCTGCCGGAAACCACACGGCTAATATAACAAAACAACTACGAACTAGTGACTTGCAATAAAAATCTGAATCTAGGTGACTCCGACCATCAAAATGAACAACTTTTTCTATGGGAACAATGCTGGGAACTCAAAAAAAATCGACATTCCCATACAAACTGGCAGCGGGACTCTTTTGTATGGAAATGACGAAATTTTTTTGAGTTTCCAGTTTTGATCCCATGGAAAAAGTTGTTCATATTGATGGTCTGAGTCACCCCTTTAAGGGTCTAAAACGATCAAAATTTCTTACCTGTAGCTCCGGTAATCAACACGTTCTTTCCATTGTAAAATTGCTGTACAGTCGTCAGCCGTTTTTCGTTCATGTTGACGTCCACGTCGGTACAGTCACGACCATAATTTCTGTCCGATATTATGGTGGACTCCATTGCTGTAGTGTTTTTCGCGTTGACTGTCATTTTGTTCGGTTCTATATCATTGTTCTGTGAACAAAGAAAAGGGAACATCAGTAAGGGATTAAAATAAATAAATATATAGGGGCATATCACACAAAAGGATAGTCTCGTGGAGTCGTGGGCTCATGAAAATGAAGATCGGCCTAGTCGAACTGCAACAGGTAAAAGTTATAAAGGATCTCGGTGTGTGGTTGGATTCCAAATTAGATTTTATCATACACGTCAATAATATTGTATCGAAATCTGCACAAAAGCTAGGTTTTATCAAAAGAATATCTAAGCAGTTTCGATCTCCTGACACTAAGATCTTACTTTTTAATATGCTGATAAGGAGTTCTCTTGAATACGCCAGTGCTGTCTGGAACCCAACTTATTCTGTTCACTCTCAACGGATAGAAAGAATTCAAAAGGCCTTTACCAGACACCTCGCGTTCTTTTCACGCAACATTTCCCATCGTTGTCCATATAAGCAGAGACTTGACCACTTTAACATGATGTCTTTATTTGATCGTAGAAAGGTGCATGATGTTTTGTTTCTTTATAAAGTTTTAAATAACTTGTCAGACTTAAACAATATCTTGTCATTACTAAATCTTGTAGTGCCTCGTAGACCGCCCCGTTATCCCATAACTAAAGTATTAAGCGGTCCAAGGTTTAAAACTAACCTGGGATGTCATGCCCCCATAAACAGAATGTGTAACTTATATAATCTTTTGAACCGAAACATTCCAGACTTGGACATATTTTCAGATAGTTTCCACTCTTTTAAAAATAAAGTGCTGAAATTTGTTAAGGGATAGTTGGACTGATAGAATCTTCTTTGTTAATATGAATGTTGTGTATACCTGTAATTGGTGCTTACATTAGAACTAGGAATACACTGTCATTAATAATGTCTTATGTAATCACTGTTGGTGTACCTAAATAAATAAATAAATAAACTCCAATTTAACAAATCCAAATGTATCAAGATTACTTTTACAAAAAATCGTAAATCAATTGAGTATGAGTATATTGTAGGCAATGTTAGTATGAAAAAAGTCAAGGAAGTGAAAGACCTAGGAGTTATCTTTACAGACGATTTGTCATTCAAAAATTATTGATGCATTACGGACTAGCTCGTGGCGCAGCGGTCAACACGCCTACCTGCGACACGGAGTGACCGGGTTCGATCCCCAGCCAGGTCAAGATGGAAAATGATCTTTTTCAGATTGGCCTGGGGCTTGGATGTGTATCTATATATGTATTTGTTATAAAATACAGTATCGTTGAGTTAGTATCCCATAACACAAGTCTCAAACTTACTTTGGGGCTAGCTCAATCTGTGTGATTACTAAGATCATTTTCCATCTTGACCTGGCCGGGGATCGAACCCGGTCACTCCGTGTCGCAGGCAGGCGTGTTGACCGCTGCGCCACGGAGCGAGACAAAACTACTTGTACACACGAAAAATAATCAATTCGAGTATTTAAATAACTTTTGGTTCCGCATACGGAAGTGAGATCCAAACCGAGGGTTTCTTTAAGGTATCAAATAAAATCATTTCAGTCGGTCCTCACTTCAAACTGATAAGATAAATAACATCATTTTCATCATCATTTCATATAAAAAAACGTCAATCAAACTAATGAACCGATTGAGAGAAATTAAAATGGAACCAACTTGAAAGAATACGCTTTAAAACAAAAAATGATTTTTGAAAACATAAAAAAAAAAAACAAAGGGTAGCACTGCGGGATTACACTGCCGGTAAAAGTGAAAACTCGCCTTTGCGGCGGTCTCAGGTCACGTGTCCGTCTTACGAATTTTCAATCAGGTCACATGTCCTGATGTGAGATAACATTTTTTACTTATCCCAAAAAGTGCACAACGCTGCCAAAGAAGTTTCCAGGTCACGTTTCCGTCTTACGAATTTTCGATCAGGTCACGTGTCCAGACGCGAGTTTAACATTCTTTACCCATCCAAAAAGTGCACAACGCCGCTAAAGAAATTTTCACAAACAATTATATACATATCAGAAAATTTTACAAATCTAAAAAAAAATGTAGTTAAGGCGAGGCCTCAAATGTTTGGTACCATCGCTCGGCAAAGGACTGATCAAGTGCGCGCATGGGATAGCGCTTGGCGGTTTAGCCCGTGAATGATGAGATAGGAGATAGTCTCGAGTAAAAAAAAAAACGTAAGCGCCAAATTCGTTATTTCTATTTTATATAAAATCAGACCGGTTAATTGTATTTTCATATTTACATTTTGATGAATTACTAATAACCTATCTTTTAGTCTAAAAATCATTATTTCATTCGTCGCATTTGAGCTACTATAACAAAAACTCTGCGAACGAAGACCATTTTTCAAAAAATATTTCTATAGAGAAAATTTTATCAAAACGTGTTTTCATCTTCAATTTTTGGAGATGAAATAGTCAAAAATTATATAACTTAGATTTGAAACTCCTAATTTAAGTATTTTGCGAGATAAATAAGGTTCAGAACAACCTTATTTACAGTGGTATCGCCTTAAACAAACGAATTGATAACCACTTTTTATGAAGTCGGTAAACAATAACATCCTTAATTGAGGTGAAAGCCGTGACACTGTCAACCCTGTAAAACAATCATATTTAAGTACCATATTCACGCAAGTACAATTAATGTATTTTGTGTTTGTCATTTACTTTATGTAGGTAGGTTATTCATAAAAAATTGCCACTTTAGTATTTAAAGTACCTGGAGTGCTATTTTTGAGATGATGCCGATTGTAAACGAGCGATTTTTCATACAAATATCGCTCGAAGATGAGTGTCACACTTTTAAAAATATACCCCTGGCGGTTATTACTACTTACCTGTTGTGTAATAAGTGGTGTTTAGGTGAAAGCAGAATAAATGGGTATCTCTTGGATAGGCATGTAACATCCTCGTCTTCATCGTCACTTACCATCAGGTGAGATGGGAGACAAATGCCTAATCCAACATTTAGTAAAAAAAAACTATATTTATAACAAATATATATTGTTATCACAAAAATTAACTGCATTTATTTAAACTTGTATAAAAAACAATAAAAAAAAAAATAAAATTGAACATATAAAAAAAAGTAAGTCACCGAGCGGGATTCGAACCCGTAACTCGTTTCTTGCCGTCCGTGTCCGGACGGTGGGTCGAAATTAGCGACCATATTCTGCGTGGAAAGAAAAACGCATAAAAAGAAAACACGCGTTTTCCCAAACATAAGACTAATTTAGATCGATTGTTTACCCCCGAAAACTCCTATATACCAAATTTCAGCGAAATCGTTAAAGCCGTTTCCGAGATCATAGAAATAAATTTATATACATACAAATATATAAATAAATATACAAGAATTGCTCGTTTAAAGGTATACGATTTACGTAAGTAAAATTAATGTATTTTGTGTTTGTCATTTACTTTATGTAGGTAGTTAGTCATAAAAAAATCCTACTTTAGTATTTAAATTAGGTACTAATTACATATGCATACGTAATAAAAACACATACTTGAAAAATAGATTTTAAACCTTTTAACCACTGCGTCACGGAGCTCAACTAATTTGTATATTTTGTGTTTGTATAAAATATATAAAACTAGCTTTCGTGACACATAAAACTAGCTTCAATGTCGATCCCTCGGGAATAGTACTTTTTCCCAGGATAAAAGGTAGCCTATGTCCTTCTCCGCACTCCAGAGAACTTGTATGCAAAATTTAATGATCGGTTTAGTACTTACGGCGTGAAAGCGTAACAAACAAACAAACAAATAAACAAACTCACTTTCGCATTTATAATATTAGTAAGGATAAGGACAAGGATAAAATGAAGTTTCTATGTTTGGTGGTCGTCAAGTCTTTGCCACCAATTAACCTAAAAATTAAACCTAAAACCAACGCAGTCGAATCAAATTATTAATACAAATTGAATTTGGGTGCAGTCATTAGCAGAATGGAATTCTAAATTTAAAATGCCATTTTCCATTGCAGGGTGACGACCTGAGCTGACATTTTGATGTCCTTTGTCAGTTTACTGGGATATTACCGTGGTTTATTCGTCCAAGATATTACCTTATGAATTACATTTTTCTTCTATCGAGTCGTAAAATGGCTTTTGCGTTTAATTATATATGTTTCGACCAGTGCATCGCCACCGCAATTGCCCGCTCGTTTGCTTCATTCAGATCTTGTTGAGAGCAAGAAATTGGTCTTTCTGGGCACACCAAGAGGTGGCTCACAGATTGGATAGCACCACAGTCGCACTCACTATTTTTGGAGAAACCCCACCTGACTCTATTTTCGTGGCATCTGCTAACACCAGCCCGCAGTCTGTTTAAAGACTTCCAGACTGGCCAGGGCGGAGTGCCACCCGGTGGTAGTTTGTCAGCAGGCGGTATCTGGTTTGGTGATGGCGGGTATTTGTCAAACCAATGTTCCACTCTGGCCTTGGGAGCTTGTTTAGGGCTAATATTTGGTTGCCGTAAGAAACTATTACGGCTCTTGAGTCGTGAGGGTGGAGGGATTTGTCCATAAAGTGGTTGACGTTTATCGTGCTCCTGTTTGTGTCTCTCATTAAATTGGTGACTAGTAACTACATACATAGTATCTCGTCTTTTTCCCTTCATCATCATCATCATTTCGAGTAGGTGTCACGGTCAATCGACCATGCACACCCTGGTGTCAGAGTTCTTCGGAACCGCCTCTCGGCCTCTGAGGTGGTTCCTTTAACATACCTTTAATAAACATTTATCATGCTTCCTGTCTGTCTGTCTCTATGTATGCTTAGATCGCATATTAAAACTAAAACTACGCAACGGATTTTGATGCGGTTTTTTTAATAGATAGAGTGATTCAAGAGAAAGGTTTATATGTACATTGCACCCGTGCGCAGCCGGGGTCCTTACTATAATCCTCATAGCTTTAAAAAAAATGGCGTCATTATCCTTAAGAGCCCGACATATGCCAGGCGGCGTGGCGATACAAACGCGGATGGTCTAAACGCGTTGGCTACTTTGGATATTTTCGTTTTTTAGGAATATTCAAGAGTTATTCGAAAAAGCAAAACATATGATGGCTGCCTTATCTGTAATGCAATAATAATCAAAAGTTTCAAGGTTAATTTTAATGTATTTAGTGAATAATGCTATATACCGAGTAAATTAGACGTGATTTGGAGGCAACTTTGCAATTTTTTTTCAATCGAGAAAATTTAACGCAATCGTGTTTTTGTGTCATATAGTTACCAGAGTTAGTCCTGGACTTTGCTGCATTTTTATTTCAACTTGAGTATTTATTTATTATTGATATAACAGCCAATCATGCAAAGCAGTGTGAGGTAGTATGGACCCTTAATATTGTATGCGAAAGTGTGACAATCAGTTGTCCCAATCTACTTACTATATTTTTGTGTTTTTAGAGTTCCGTACCCAAAGGGTAAAAACGGGACCCTGTTCATATGGCTCCGCTGTCCGTCTGTCTGTCATCAGGCTGTATCTCATGAACCCTGATAGTTAGTCAGTTGAAATTTTAACAGATGATGTATTTAGTTTTATTTCATTGCCGTTATTATTTAAGGCTTCATCAAATGTGATTTTTTTTGCTCGTTTTTGATAACGGCAACAACAACGGGCTTGACCTATTCGCAGAATATTTAATTATATATTCACAATAAAAATAAAAAAATTAATGTAAATATAATTAATATTCAAGGGGAGCTCCCATAAAACAGACATGATTTTTTTATAGATAACTAGCTTTCGCCCGCGGCTCCGCCCGCGTCAATCTAGATCCCTCGGGAATAGCATAAAAGGTAGCCTATGTCCTTCTCCGCACTCCAGAGAACTTGTGTGCTAAATTTCATCATGATCGGTTCAGTAGTTACGGCGTGACAGCGTAACGTAACAAACAAACAAATAAACAAACTCACTTTCGCATTTATAATATTAGTAAGGATTTATGTAACAAGCAAATTTATATAATGAAGTATATGTGTCATTATTGTATGCCCTTACGAGTAGTATGCCTATGGGACCAATACTGGGAACTCAAAAAACAATTCGGCATTTCTATTCAAAAGAGTTTTGCTGCCCGGCCAATTTGTATGGGTATGCCGATTATTTTTTTAAATTCCACGCATTGTTCCTATAGGAAAAGTTGAACAACTTTTCCTATAGGAACAATGCTAGGAACCGATGGGCTGAGTCACCTTTAAGGGGTTACACTTTGTATATATGTATTACAAACAAAAAAGAATCTTTGACTTTGACTTTCAAAATAGAAAAAATGAATAATTTACCATTTCAAACTCCAAAAAGAAATCCGCTCCAACGGTCCAATATTTTGATTAAGTACTGATTTTATCTTAAGATAAATTTAAGTACTTAATACTACTTAGGTTGCGAAATGACTGAGAGATGTACTAGTGAAGCGAAGTTATATATATGTACTTTGTGTAAGGGTGCGGTCACACCGACGGGTCAACCGTTCGGTGCAAGGTTTCCTCCTTGTGGTGTGAATTGACCGTATGACAAAAATATTATGGCTTAACTAATATATTATATTATATACATTGTGAAATTTTGATCGTTTTTGAGGGTCCAAAGGGTTGACTAAGATCAGACCATCAATATAAACAACTTTTTCTATAGGAACAACGCAGGGAACTCAAAAAAATTTCGTCATTTCCATACAAAAGAGTTCCGCGCCAGTTTGTATTTTTTTGTATGTTGAATTTTTTTTTGAGTTCCTAGTTGTTCCCATAGGAAAAGTTGTTAATATTAACGGGCTGAATTACCCCTTTAAGGGTTCAAAACGATCAAATTTTACCATGTATATTATAATAGATTACATACACTCCATGGCGCAGTGGTTAACAGTTAGGTCATGATGGAAAATGATCTTTTTCAGATTGGCCTGGGTCTTGGATGTTTATCTATATGTTACGGCTAATAGGCGAAGTGCGGATACACCTAGTTCTAGCCGGCTACAACTAGGTGCAGCCGGGCACATGCGGTTAGACTTAGGTGTATCCTATCTATCTTCTGTTAGAACTAGGTATAGTCTTCACCAGAGCGGCTAGAACTAGGTGCAGCCGCACGTCAGTGGTTAAACTTAGGTGCAACTCTAGCCGCTATGATGAAGGCTATACCTAGCTCTAACCGAAGATAGGTAGGATATACCTAAGTCTAACCGCATGTGCCCGGCTACACCTAGTTGTAGCCGGCTAGAACTAGGTGTATCCGCACTTCGCTTATAAGCCGTAACATATATATGTCTTATAGTATCGTTGAGTTAGTATCCCATAACACAATTCTAGAACTTACTTTGCTAACTTAATCTGTGTGATTTGTCCGTATATATTTATTATTTCAATGTCAATTACATATAATAATCCTTATCCTTACTAATATTATAAATGCGAAAGTGAGTTTGTTTGTTTGTTTATTTGTTTGTTTGTTACGCTTTCACGCCGTAACTACTGAATCGATCATCATGAAATTTTACATACAAGTTCTCTGGAGTGTGGAGAAGGACATACGCTTATACCGGGAAAAAGTACTATTCCCGAGGGATCGACATTGACGCGGGCGGAGCCGTGGGCGAAAGCTAGTATATTATAAATGCGAAAGTGACTTTGTTTGTATCTTTGTTGCCCTTTCACGCTGTAACTACTGAACCGATTATCATGAAATTTTGCACACAAGTTCTCTGGAGTACGGAGAAGGACATAGGCTACCTTTTATCCCGGGAGAAGCACTATTCCTGAGGGATCAACATTGACGCGGGGGGAACCACGGGTGAAAGAAATAAATGCGCAAGCGTGTTTGTTTGTTTGTTTGTTTCAGGGGCCGCTAGCAGAAATATACATGGTAAATTTTTTATCGTTTTGGACCCTTAAAGGGGTGACTCAGACCATCAAAATGAACAACCTTTCCTATGGGAACAATGCTGGGAACTCAAAAAAAATTCGACATTCCCATACAAACTGGCCGGGCGGCGGAACTCTTTTGTTTAGAAATGACGAAATTTTTTTTTAGTTCCCTGCATTATTCTAATAGAAAAAGTTGTTCATATTGATGGTCTGAGTCATCACTCAAAGGGTCCAAAATGATCAAAATTTCACCGTGTATATAATAAATAAATAAATAAATATATACGGAATTCTATCGTAAATTAAAATCATCAACCTCAATTAGTCAATCACCATCTAAAACTGCTTTAACAGAGTTTTGGACAAACATATGGTCGCAAGATGAGCAGCATAATAAAGAGGCAGACTGGATTCCTAAGGAAGAAAAACGCGTTGTACTCGTTGAGAGTATGGAGTTCGAGGATATAGAAATAGTAGAATTAAGATCCACGATCCAAAGAACGCATAATTGGAAAGCAGCTGGCATTGACGGTATCCATAACTTTTGGCTAAATCGATTAGTAAGTTTACACGGTATACTAGCCTCACAAATTACTAATGTAATAAAAGGCGATGCCCCTCTTCCAATTTTTCTAACCAAGGGAATTGTTTGGAACTTACCTCCTCCCTAAATCAGAAAATACACAAGATCCATCCCAATTCCGTCCAATAACTTGCCTACCAACTTTATATAAGGTTATTACCTCCTGCATCACTAATAGAATTAACAAACACATCGAGTACAACCATATATTAGCCGAAGAACAGAAGGGATGCAAACGATTTCATATGGGCTGTAAAGAACAATTGACAATAGATTCTGTTATTCTTAAATGATGACATGGTGTTGCTGGGTCCGTCAATCAGCTCACTTAGAAAGCTGACCAAAATATGTGAGACTTATGCTGAGTCGCACGGCCTGAGATACAATGTAATAAAGAGTGAGTTGCTGGTATTTCGGGCGGGGCGTACGAGCCCATCGCAAGTGCTGCCCGTCACGCTCGGTGGAGTAGCTCTTGGCCGTGTGACGCAGTTTAAGTACTTAGGCCATATCGTCACAGATGACTTGTGTGACGATGTGGACATCGAACGGGAGCGTAGGGCGTTGGCAGTCAGAAGTAATATGTTGGCACGCAGGTTTGCACGGTGTACAAGGGAAGTGAAAATTGCGTTATTTAAAACTTACTGCCAAACTTTTTACACGTGCAGCCTGTGGGTCAACTATACGAAAAAGGTTTACAATGCCCTACGCGTCCAATATAATAATAGCCTTAGGATGCTGCTGAGACTTTCCCGATACTGCAGCGCGTCAGGAATGTTTGCCGAAGCGGGTACTGACGACTTTTACGCCATCATAAGAAAGCGAACAGCCTCCATGATGCGTCGCTGCCGGGAGAGTGGCAGCAGCATACTAAACACATTAAGTGCCAAGATGGACAATCCCATTCTTAAACACTGGATGGGTATCCATCTTGGCACCAATAGATAAGATTTTGGTGTTGATTTTTTAAATTTAAAATTTATGGATGTGATCTGAAATAAATTATTATTATTATTATTATTATTTTGTCTCTTAAGTAACCACGGGCCGAAGCCCGGTCTTTTGAGGCTTGCATGGGGACACATGTCCAACATGTAGAGGCCTTGTGAGACGTTTGCTATAAAATGGGGTGGGGCACTATCCAGGTCATGACAGTAAACACACTATAGAAATGTGCTTACAGACAATCCCCAGAAGGTGCAAACCTATTGATATAAAGGAACACTACTCTTGGGCTATTGGGATGAATGGCTAATGGTTAGTATCTGGGCTATGGGAATAACTATGGCACCTGCCTGACCAATGTTGATACACACGGAAAAATAGGCAGGTGGTGACTCGCCGACTCAGTCAATGGGCCCCAGAAACGGCTGCACGACGCAAAAATGTGCAGCAAAGGGGCAACATTAGTTGAGCGGCTAAAGGGCGGAGAGGTGTCACTGGACTTTAAACGTACGATCACTTGCATCCTTAGAGGGTCCCATCACGCACGCCCACTCGCCACTTATGTTTCACATCCACCCTTTGAGCATATAGCTCTCGCGACTCCACTCTGACCGGCCGATTAAGGCAAGTCAGAGGTAGGGGTTCCTGTTACCTCTTCGGTGTCCACTCCGATCGGCCATCTAAGGCAAGTCGGAGGCGAGGAACAGGGGCCTCCCCTGGGAGCACTCAGGTCCGTGGGGTCGCTACTCCCCAACAGCTCGCCACAAGCTGCCCTGCGGGCTTATTATTATTATTATTAAACATGCGCAATCCGATAAAAAAGAATTATACACATCTTACATCGATTACAAAAAAGCCTTCGATAGTATTCCACATTCCTGGTTAATAAAGATTCTTGAAATGTATAAAATCAATATATCAATTATACATTTTCTCAAAACCGCCATGGAAAACTGGTCCACTACACTTAATCTACAAACCAGTGATACAACTTTAACAACACCTGAAATTCCAATAAAAAGAGGTATTTTCCAGGGTGATTCCTTAAGCCCTCTTTGGTTTTGTTTAGCCCTTAACCCATTATCACGGCAACTTAATGATTCATCTTTAGGCTTCAATATTAATAACGATTCAGATACAACTATATCCCATATTACACACCTTTTATACATGGATGATCTAAAGTTATACTCTGAGACAGACTCCAACATGACAGAATTATTGAATATTACACACACATTTTCAAAACACATAAAAATGGATTTTGGGCTGGACAAATGTCGTAAAGTTAACATTAAAAAAGGAAAAATGGTAGAGGGAAATTATACAATTAGTAAAAATGAACAGATAGTAGCAATGGGTAGTCAAGAGTTATATAAATATTTAGGTTATCAACAAGCAAAACAGATAGATCATAAACAAGCAAAATAAACGTTAAAGAAAGAATTTTATCATAGAATCCATAAACTCTGTAAAGCTCAATTAAATAGTAAAAATTTATTCAAATCCATAAATACGTACGCTATACCGGTGCTTACCTACTCCTTCGGTATTATCAAATGGTCTAAATCTGAATTAAAAAGCTTAGAAATAAAAGTAAGAACACTATTAACATTTTATAGATACCATCACCCAAAATCTGCAATAGAACGCATAACTATATCAAGGAAAGAAGGAGGAAGAGGTTTGATTGACATAAGCTTATTGCATGCAAAACAGATTCAAAGCCTTCATAAATTCTTTAATAGTAAAAAAACCTCTAGCTGCTTACATAATGCTATTTGTACAATAGATAACAACTACACGCCCCTTAGTCTTGCTGATGATAAAGAAAATATAGATATCCTTAAATATATCCAAGAAAAACATCAGATATGGCATCATAAGGAGCTGCACGGTAGGCACCCTAAAGATTTAGGACAAAGTTATATAGATAAGGAAGCATCTAATAAATGGCTTGAAGTAGGAGAATTATTCCCCGAAACTGAAGGTTTCCTTATTTCAATACAGGATCAAATAATTGCAACAAAAAATTACAGAAAATTCATAATTAAAGACAGGAATATAACGAGTGATCTATGTAGACAGTGTAATAACAAACCTGAAACAATCCAACATATTACTGGTGCATGTAGCAGATTAGCCCAAAATGATTACACCCATAGACATAATCAGTTAGTTCATATAATTCATCAGAAATTAGCTCGTAAACATAAACTCATGTCAGATATAGACACACCATACTATAAGTACACTGCACAGACAAAATTGGAAAATAACTCTTTCAAGCTTTACTTCGATCGTACAATTCTCACAGACCATACCGTTAACAATAACCAACCAGACATTACACTAGTAGATAAGGATAACAAGCACACATACTTAATAGACATTACAATACCCAATACACACAACATTCAGACATCAATCGCAGAAAAAATAAGAAAATACACAGAACTACAGGGAGAAGTCAAAAGAATGTGGAAGATGAACGAAGTACCCATTATACCTCTAGTTATATCAATCACTGGGGTAATACCTAAAGATATATTTAGACGCCTTAAACAGATAGGTCTGCCGAAATTCACGTACGTAACTCTACAAAAAGCCGCCATATTAAACACTTGTAGGATTGTTCGGAAATTCCTCCAACTCGACTCTGATAACTCATTAATTATATAAATAATTTTATTGTGTCAGCACTTGGTGATCAGCCCGTGCAGTCACAAAATTACCAGGCCTAGCCAGAGCACGAAATGTGAAAAAAAAAAACATAATAATAATATGGCTACGATTTGTTGACCTCTTTGGAGAAACCGAGGGTTTTGCTTGTGCAATTGCAGACGAAGTCATGATGACGAACAACTATCGGAGATATATCCTGAAGGACGGTACGGTCGACATTTGTCGAGCATGCCGCCGTCCTGGCAAATCACTCAGGCATATTATCTCCGGTTGTTCTCATCTGGCTAACGGAGAGTACTTGCACAGACATAACCTTGTAGCCAGAATTATCCACCAGCAACTTGCTCTTCGTTATGAGCTTGTGGATTCCGAGGTGCCGTACTATAAGTACACACCAATGCCGGTTCTCGAAAATGGTCGTGCCACGCTCTATTGGGATCTATCTGTAATTACGGATAGAACTATGGTTGCCAATAAGCCTGATATCGTGTTGACAGATCGATCGACGCGCCAGGCAAAGCTCATCGATATCACCATCCCGCATGACGAGAACCTCGTGAAAGCCGAGAAGGACAAGCTCAGCAAGTACCTTGACTTGGCCCACGAGGTGACTGCTATGTGGGATGTGGATTCGACGATCATTGTCCTGATAGTTGTATCTGCAAACGGCCTTATAGCGAAGAGTCTCGACCAACACCTCAAGAGACTCTCGCTGGATGGCTGGATCAAGGGCCAGATACAGAAGGCAGCACTCCTGGACACGTCACGCATAGTCAGGAGGTTTCTTTCTCTGCAGCCTTAACCGCCGGTAGCTTGAGCCTTGCCCCGCTGCTGGCGGCGAGCTAGGTTTAGGTTTTATAATGTTTTTATGTTTTGTATTATATTTTTATATTTTACTTTTTATACAAATATTATAAAACCTAGGCTTAAGATTAATTTTGAATAAAGAGAATAATAATATTATATAGAATAAAAACGACTATCAAAAATTTTTAGGGTTCCGTACCCAAAGAGTAAATACGAGACCCTATTAGTCTCTGTCCGTCTGTCTGCCGCGGACGAAGTCAAGGGCAACAGCTAGTTAAGAAATAAATTTAAGCAGGCGGGTATTGAACCTGCGAACTTAAGTCTATGTACGACTTAAGGAGAGAAAGAAGAAACTGATGCCCTTAGCTGGTGGAAGGGTAATTTGCTATTTTGTCAGCTCCTAATACGTCAACAACTGCGAAAAGGATGTGTAGTACTCAAGCATACATACAAAAAAAAAATCTAAATAAGCTAACTACTGAACGAGCAGGAAAAATAACATAAGTATCATCATTTATAGATGTTATTTTTCCTGCTCGTTCAGTTATTAGCTTATTTAGCTTTTTTTTTGTATGTATGCTTGAGTACTAAAGGTCCTTTCCGCAGCGGTTGACGTGTTAGGAGCTGGCAAAATAGCAAATTACCCTTCCACCAGCTAAGGGCATCAGTTTCTTCGACTTGAGACCAAATAAAGCGATTCTTCCAAAAGTTATCTTTTACTTTACAATCAGCTAATTTTTTCACGAAGTTTATTTTTAAACTAGCTGTTGCCCGCGACTTCGTCCGCGGCAATTTCTGTTATTATGATTAATTTTTTTTCTTAGCATAGATGAATAATTTTCCCCCGTTTTCAAAACATTTTTTATTGATGCTTCGCTCCTATTGGTCGCAGCGTGATGTTTTATAGCCTAAAGCCTTCCTCAATAAATGGACTATCCAACACAAAAAGAATTTTCCAATTTGATCCAGTAGTTCCTGAGATTAGCGCGTTCAAACAAACAAACAAACAAACAAACTCTTCAGCTTTATAATATTAGTATAGATGTATTAGTAACGTGGCACTATTGCCACGTGTTGTGATTGTTTCTTTGTCAAACTTTTGACCGACTGTGTTGTGTGAGTGTATTGTTTTGTTATTCATTATTTTCTTTTCTTTTGTTTTTTTCTTTTTGTGTATGTATTTTACTTATTTTTTCTTTTTTGTTATACTTTTTGTTGTTTGTTATGTACAAGTTCTCTTCCCAATTTAGGGAGACGTGGGACGGTCTGTGATGCCACAGAAGGTGTCTGCTGAAAATCGGTGTTGTACTAGGTCATGCATATGCCTATTACGTAATACGTCACCTTTTGTAATACTGATAGCACCGCCGTATAATTATGTTTTTGTCTTATACTGTCCTTTTTAACGAGAGTCGTGCTCCTGTAGTGGAGACTAAAAAGGACCTGATGATGATGATGATGATGATGTCCTTTTTTGTTTGTGTTATGTGTGCCATTGTGTATTGCAATAAATATTTTTCATTTCATTTCAAATCTTGGCCAAGTTCATAAATATATAGAATTGCTGTTATATCTTCTTCAGAATCGAATTCTATCCATGTGAAGTATGGTTGAGCAAATAAGCAGCTAAGTGAATTGATTCAATAGCCATTGCAGTCTGATTATCAATTAATTTCATAATAGTTTTTTTATTATCCTTGTCGACTTCACAGTCGACAAGGATAATAAAAAAACTATATACTACGTATTTATATATGTATATATATAAATACGTCTGATAAAGCAAAGTGATTTGTGAACTTAAATTCGTTAATATGAGAAATACTTTGTCTATTTTAGTCTCTACCTTCTAATTTTTTTATCGCATCAGCAATGGGTTCTAAGATATATGAAATCTGCTTTTTTTTATGGTATAGGACGGCAAACGAGCAAGCGAGTCACCTGATGGTAAGCGACCAGCGCTGCCCATAGACAACTGCAACACCAGGGTGTACAGGAGCGTTGCCGGCTTTTCAATGAGTTGGGGAAAGGACATGGGGGAAAGGACATTTTACTCACCGAATGAAGCATAGAAGTGTGCGGATTTGCATCACTGTGCAGTGTGACATAAGCTGTAGTATTTAGTACAATAAACAAATATATTTTGTGAAAATGATGCCAATGTTTATGTAAGCTTGGGGGAGGGGGAAGAGCTTTCTTGCTTTTGCTGACAAGGGGGAGGAGGGGGTTAAAAATAGCTGATATATCGCTTACGTAATACTATACTTGAACGGTCCCTTCTACAAAATTAGGTTCCGGTATTGAAAATATGATTTTTAATACCTTCGTGATGTTAAGTCAAGTAATGAGATAGGTAGATCTTAAAATCACAAAGCGATGAGTTAATTCAATAGTAGGTAATTATGGTTTTTATACCATTTTAAGTACATATAGGGTCTCTAAATAACTATAATTGAAATTTACTGAAAATATGTATTTATATTCTCTGTATTTATTTAATTGCTTAGGTATTTATAAAACTTATATAAAAAGTAAAATATAACAAAATATCATACAAAAAATACAACTTTTATAAAAACCTAATCCTAGAGGGCTGCCAGCAGCGGAGCAGGGCTCAAGCTACCGACAGTATTTATTAAATAGTAATATCCGAGCAAAGCTCGGTCGCCCATAGGTTCGATTCCCACGGAAAGCATACTTTAAGTTGTTTTCAGTTTGGTTAGGACATTGCAGGCTTGAGTCACCTGATTGTCTGATAATAAAGATGATTTCGTGCTTCGAAAGGCTCGTTAAGCCGTTGGTCCCAGCTGCCATCTGGTAGTCGTTAATGGAACCAGATCAGAGGCCGCGAGGCGGTTCCGAAGAACTCTGACACCAGGGTGTGCATGGTCGATGGACCATGACACCTACTCGAAATGATGATGCTCAATAATAACTCAAAGCATTCTCATAATTCATCGCTATAGAGATACTGGTTAGGTATCTCTGGCCCTGACTGTACCTGTACTGTACTGTAATATACATGTGACAAAAGTGTTTTTTATTAACACTGTTGTCACATCATTTTATTATACTCCCAAATGACATTAAAAATTCAAAGGACTATTAAGAAACAATTAGGTGGTCGCAAAAAGAAAAAAATTAACGCCATTTTTTTAAATCTATGGTTTTTAATAACAAAGCATATTTTTAAATCACATTTACTTTGATTTTTAGGGTACCGTACCTCAAAAGGAAAAACGGAACGCTAATAGGATCACTTTGTTGTCCGTGTGTCTGTCAAGAACCTTTTCTCAGGAACGCGTAGAGTTATCAAGCTGAAACTCAAACCTGGATCTGTGACAAAATCAAACTTTTAAGTCAACGTATTCAAAAGATACTACAGCCATTTAATTTTATGCCGCAAATTTTCGATATTCGCAAGGGAATCAAAACCTACAGGGTACTTCCCATGAACTCAGAATCTTGAAATTTGGTACGAAGCAACGTCTTATAGCACAGATAAAGAAAAAATTGCGAAAAGCAAAAAGTTTTAGTTACATCATCCTTACTTCCTTATCCTTACTAATATTATAAATGCGAAAGTGAGTTTGTTTATTTGTTTATGTTTGTTTGTTTGTTACGTTTTCACGCCGTAACTACTGAACCGATCATCATGAAATTTTGCATACAAGTTCTCTGGAGTGCGGAGAAGGACATAGGCTACCTTTTATCCCGGGAAAAAGTACTGTTCCCGAGGGATCGACATTGACGCGGGCGGAGCCGCGGGCGATAGCTAGTTATATTATAAATGCGAAAGTGAGTTTGTTTGTTTGTTTGTTTCGCTTTCACGCCGTAACTACTGAACCAATCGTCATGAAATTTGCATACAAGTTCTCTGGAGTACGGAGAAGGATATATATTTTATGCCGGGAAAATGTACTGCGAATTTGTTTTTGAGTTCCCATCAAAAATATATTCGACATTCCCATACAAACTGGCCGGGCGGCGGGACTCTTTTGTATGGAAATGACGAATTTTTTTTTGAGTTCCCAGCATTGGTCCCATAGAAAAAGTTGTTCATATTGATGGCCTGAGTCAACCCTTTAAGGGTCCAAAACGATCAAAATTTCACCATGTAAGTACATTTAGAAAGAAAAAAGTTACTGAATGTAAAATTAAATAAATAAATATAAATAAATATATACGGACAAATCACACAGATTGAGTTAGCCCCAAAGTAAGTTCGAGACTTGTGTTATGGGATACTAACTCGACAATACTCAACGATACTATATTTTATAACAAATACATATATAGATCCACATCCAAGACCCAGGTCAATCTGAAAAAGATCATTTTCCATCTTGACCTGGCCGGGGATCGAACCCGGTCACTCCGTGTCGCAGGTGCGCCACGGACCCAGGAGCTATCTTTGACTGATGGAGCGGAATTTATTTTATATATCTGATCATCTTCATCCTTTCGAGTAGGTATCACGATCAATCGACCATGCACACCCTGGTGTCAGAGTTCTTCGGAACCCCATCTCGGCCTCTAACGTGGTTCCTTTAACGACTGGCTTAACGTGCTTTCCGAAAAATTCAGGTGATTTAAGCCTGCAATGTCCTAACCAAACTAGAAACAACTAAACAAAGTATGCTTCCGGTGGGAATCGAACCCACGACCCCCGGGTCAACAGGCAATCGTCTTAACCACTGGACCACGGAGGCTGTCAGTACTAAAGTGGCAATTTTTTATGACTACCTACCTAAGTACATAAAGTAAATGATAAAAACAAAATACATTAATTTGTACTTACGTAAATATGGTACTTAAATATGATTGTTCTACAGGGTTGACAGTGTCACGGCTTTCACCTCAATTAAGGATGTTATTGTTAACCGACTACATAAAAAGTGGTTATCAATTCGTTTGTTTCACTACATTTTTTTTTAGATTTGTACAATTTTCTCATATGTACTTAATATAATTGTTTATAAAAAATTCTTAAGCGGCGTTGTGCACTTGTTGGGATGGGTAAAAAATGTTAAACTCGCACCAGGACACGTGACCTGAAAAAAAAGAACCAATGACAGCCTCCGTGGGCTGTCATTATATCTGATGAAATTAAGAGCCCGCCATATGCCAGGCGGCGTGGCGATACAAACGCGGATGGTCTAAACGCGTTGGCTACTTTGGATATTTTCGTTTTTTAGGAATATTCAAGGGTTATTCGAAAAAGAAAAACATATGATGGCTGCCTTATCTGTAATGCAATAATAATCAAAAGTTTTAAGGTTAATTTTAATGTATTTGGTGAATAATGCTATATACCGAGTAAATTAGACGTGATTTGGAGGCAACTTTGCAATTTTTTTCTATCGAGAAAATTTAACGCAATCGTGTTTTTGAGTCATATAGTTACCAGAGTTAGTCCTGGACTTTGCTGCATTTTTATTTCAACTTGAGTATTTAATTATTATTGATATAACAGTCAATCATGCAAAGCAGTGTGAGGTAGTACGGGCCCTTAAGCAATTACTGAGAGTCTTAACCATTTGCGTACATAAAGCAAAAACATAATTGAACACAAGGTGTGATGCATCTTACTTATTCAATATATTAGCATGTCTACCTTTTTGTTGACATCATTCGATGGATCGCAGGAATCGAAATTGCATATTTAACTCGACAAACAAGTATTAGAATAGGTTGCTAATAAAAGATAATAGGGTTCAGTACCCGAAGGTCGGGACCCTATTAATATGGCTCAGGACACGTGATCTGATCGAAAATTCGTAAGACGGACACGTGACCTGAGACCGCCGCCGCGGCGTAGGATAGGAAGTAATATCCTACTCTCTTTCTACCGCACGGAGTTTTCACTTCTGCCGGCACTACTGGAATGCAACCCGTTGTTTTTTAGGGATCCGTACCTAAAGGGTGAAAACGGCACCCTATTAATATCGCTCCGCTGTCCGTCTGTCTGTCCGTTTGTATATCCGTCTGTCACCAGGCTGTATCGCATGAACCGTGATAGATAGACTGTTGAAAATTCACAGTTAATCTATTTCTGTTGCCGCTTAACAACAAATATTAAAAAAACGAGTTGCACTCCGAGAGTAGGTAGAAAGAGAGGAGGGTATTACTTACTCTCCTACGCGCTAGCGGTCTCAGGCCACGTGTCCGTCTTACGAATTTTCGATCAGGTCACGTGTCCTGACGCGAGTTTAACGTTTTTACCCATCACAAAAAATGCACAACGCCGCTAAAAATTTTTTCACTTCAAAAATCACGATTGTTGTGTGGGATAACTATCAGAGATAAGTACAAGTTAAAAATACAAATAAACAAAAAGTAGTTTATAAATGAAATACAAAACAAATAAATATGGAACTCAGGAAAGTAAAATTTCATACAAATTGAATTTAAAATTTACGACGCTACTAGTTACGTACGTACATTAGTACGGTATTAGTAAAGCCGGTACTGCACGAAATTGTGAAAATTGACGTGTTTTCAAATTACTAGTACTAAGCGCTGAATTAATTAAATACATCAAAAGTATTTGTATAATTTAGGTCGATCCTTGAACAAGATCGCCCCCTTGTTGGAATTTAAAAGATACATATGAAATTAAAAAAATATCTAAGTTATGATATCTAAACACATTTTTCTTCGAAAACTTTGTAATTTTTACGTTTAAAACAATAATTCTCACATGACAATATTTATATTTACATCTCGGAGGTCGCCACCTTTTTCTTATTTTTTTTTATAAAAATATAAATACGAAAATATTAAGACTTTTCATCCTTTTTTCCTAATCGCCGAATGGTTCTGCGCAGCCTAATGGCTTGCGCAGTAGCGACGTTTTTCGTTCGCGCGGGACCCGCTAGTTACGTAAACCAAGTAAGTACTGAATGTAAATATAAATAAATAAATAATAAATAAATATATACGGACAAATCACACAGATTGAGCTAGCCCCTAAGTAAGTTCGAGACTTGTAAAATAATGAAATATACGAACCACGTTAAGTTAAAAAAATATAAAATCGTAGCAGCTTAATAATTGCGATTAATTTAGGTAATAATAATAATACCTTAATTAATCGAAATGTGTTGTGTGTGTTTACGTTAGACGGCACGCTGCGCTTGGCGGAACGATATGTTGGCATCTGCGCTCGGGAGTCGGGAGTCAAAGTAATTATACCTACGAAATCTTGTTACCTACCTACCACCGCTTGCCTCTACTCGCGGTGTTATTCGAATAGATAATATTTATTCTAATTTCCCTTGTGTAGGAGTAGGATTCATATTTTTTCAGTTACCACCGTCCTATGTGGGCTCGTTTTTAGGGTTCCGAACAAGGAACCTTTATACGAGTAGTTTCGCCATGTCTGTCCGTCTGTCCGTCCGCGGTTTTACTCAGAGACTATAAGTACTATAGAGCTGTATAATTTTGTATGAATATGTATATTAATAATAATAATAATTGTCGTACTATAAGTACACACCAGCGCCGGTTCTCGAAAATGGTCGTGCCACGCTGTATTGGGATCGATCTGTTATCACAGACAGGACTATTGTCGCAAATAAGCCTGACATCGTGCTGACAGATCGATCGACACGCCAAGCAGTGCTTGTTGACATCACCATTCCACATGACGAAAACCTCGTGAAGGCCGAGAAGGACAAGCTTAGCAAGTACCTTGACTTGGCTCACGAGGTGACTGCCATGTGGGATGTAGATTCGACGGTCATTGTCCCGATAGTCGTGTCTGCAAACGGTCTTATAGCAAAGAGTCTCGACCAACATCTCAAGAGGCTCTCGCTGGATGGTTGGATCAAGGGACAGATACAGAAGGCAGTACTCCTGGATACGGCACGAATAGTCAGAAGGTTTCTTTCTCTGGGGCCCTGACTGCCGGTAGCTTGAGCCCTGCCCCGCTGCTGGCAGCCCTCTAGGATTAGGTTTTTATAAAAGTTGTATTTTTTGTATGATATTCTTTTATATTTTACTTTTTATATAAGTTTTATAAATACCTAGTCCTAAAAAATTAAATAAATAAAGAGAATAATAATCATTTATTTTTCGACCACCTATAGATCATTTTTTGTTAGTAACACAGTAACCTTAAAAACCTAATGTTAGTACACAAACACAATATATCGCGCAAAAACACATCACACCTGTTCGTTCCTCAGCATATGTATCATTGAACAGTGATTCACATACTGAAAATTAATCATGCCGAAAAAACAGTAAAATAAAATATTGAAAAAGAAACTAGGACTTTATAAATCTTTCGTCAGTTACCACCGTCTTATGTGGGCTCGTTTTTAGACGTTAGATAATGGTTGAACCCTTCATGCGCGAGTGCGACTCGCACTTGGCCGGTTTTTTAATCGTTAAACCGTGAGGCGTGAACTCAAAGCTGGCATTCGCAACTACGGAACCCTACACTGCGCGTGGCCCGACACGCACTTGGCCGGTATTTTCCTTCTGAGGTACGGAACCCTAATAAATAGCTTTCATTTCATTACACTATAGCACGGTAAAGATAGCGATCTCGTCAAAGTCAAGGGAGGTCGTAAACTTTAGTTTACGTCCATTAAAACATCCTTTGCTATCGCTAATATATAACAAAGATTTAAAAAAAAAATTGCGGAGACATTCATACTTCTATGATTTAACTAGACAGTGATAATCATTACTTAAGGTTGTCACACAGTGGCAAATATAATATTACTAGCTTTCGCCCGCGGCTCCGCCCGCGTCAATGTCGATCCCTCAGGAACAGTACTTTTTCCCGGGATAAAAAGTACCCTATGTCCTTCTCCGCACCCCAGATGACGTGTATGCAAAATATCATGATCGGTTCAGTAGTTACAACGTGAAAGCGTAACAAACAAACAATGAGTTTGGTTGTTTGTTTGTTACGCTTTCACGTTTAGGATATAAGGAATTATGAGAAAACTATTCCATAAAGTTTCGGAAAAATATGTTATTATAACTTTTGAGTAATCAAACTAGGTACGCAAGTGAATATTATTGGAATCTTCATGTTTATAATAGAATTTATTTACCTCCAAAGTTGGGTTAAAATGTTGCTAAAATACCGATGTTTAAACAATTAAACCATCGAATTTGTTATCAAGCTGTATAAGAACATACACAGATTATGACGAGATAAATTGAATTGTACCAATATTAACAAACTAGCCGTTGCCCGCGACTTCGTCCGCGGCTATTTCTGTTGTTATGATCAATTAGTATAGATGAATAATTTTCCCCCGTTATCAAACACTTTTCATTGATGCTTCGTCCCCGAGCCTTCCTCAATAAATGGACTATCCAACACAAACATAATTTTTCAATTTGAACCAGTAGTTCCTGAGATTAGCGCTTTCAAACAAACTAACAAACTCTTCAGCTTTATAATATTAGTACAGATATCACCGCAAATCCCTTTAGCCATTTGTATGGGGGTTTTCACCTCCACAGGGGAGCCTTAGTTGCCAATTGTTTTTGCATGAGGTTGGCAGTCTAAACTTAAGTATTCTAACTAAACCTAACTAATACTAGTGGTTCTGCGAGAACAGTAGACCTCGCGAGCCCTTACAACCAACATCCACATTTGCCCTCCAGTGCTCTAAAATATATCTGTTCCTGATATGCTAATTGACTAAAGTATGATTTCCTTCAGTTACTATTTCCCAACCCCCCCGCTGCTCTTAATTAGGTACCAGAGGAAACGGAAATTTAAACCTACATTCCCCTTACCAGAAAACCCGACCAGACCCTTTTTTAAGAGGAAACACTAAGCTCGAGAGAATTGAAAAATAGATGTCTGTAATATCTATTGCTGTCGCGCCGCGTGCCCAAACAAACCCCGCAGAGTGCGATAGAGATAACTGCAGCTCGGCCGAAATACTTATAAAAATTACACAAAATGAACGCTTCGTAGTCCTCTGATTTCTTTTCCAAAACTTAAAAACATTAAAAATTTAAAATAAGCTATGGCTGTGTTTCTTTTTCTTATATAATTGCCCAAATTTGTTTTCATGATGTTTGAACACAACGGAAATTCGTACCAATTTTTCATGTATTGAAGGTTCATATCTCTTTAAATAATTCAATTATAAAAAAAATATTAACATACGGATTTTTTTAGTAAAAAATCATTACTCTCTTAGTACTATCCGGCGAGGAATCAGGGGACTAGGTCTTGTATGGAAACACGGCCCTTGAGCACCATATTTAGTATGATTTTGAACACATTAACTAAGTTGGAGTGATCCTCTTCAAGATCGGAAATATCGGAATAGCGAACTTGGCATGGGTGAATAGGAGGCAAAGTTTAAAATTTCATGAGAATCGGTTGAGAAATGCGACCTGTAGGCGAGAACAGACAGACAGACAGACAGACGGACAAAAGAATTTTGGGCCAGTGGAAACTGAGACGCTTCGCTCGCTCGGTCAGTTACTAGTGGTTCTGCGAGTAAAACAGTAGACCTCGCGAGCCCTTACAACCAACATCAACATTTGCCCTCCAGTGCTCTAAAATATATCTGTTACTGATATGCTAATTGACTTAAGGATGATTTCCTTCAGTTACTGTGTCCCAATCCCCGCTGCTCTTAATTAGGTACCAGAGGAAACGGAAATTTAAACCTACATTCATCTTACCAGAAGATCCGACCAGACCCTTTGTTAAGAGGAAACACTAAGCTCGAGAGAATTGAAAAAATAGGTATTTATTATAATATCTATTGCTGTCGAGCCGCGTGCCCAAACAAACCCCGCAGAGTGCGATAAAGATAACTGCAGCTCGGCCGAAAAATACATACCTATAAAAAGTTCACAAAATTAACGCTTCGTAGTCCTCTGATTTCTTCTCCAAAACTTAACCGATTTAATTTCTTTTTACATTTAAAATAAGCTATGGCTGTGTTTCTGTGTTTTCTTTTTCTTATATAATTGCCCAAATTTGTTTCTTGATGTTTGAACACAACGGAAATTCATACCAATTTTTCATGTTTTTGAAGGTTCATATCTCTTTAAATAATTCAATTATGATTCGTTTTTTGGTACAAAATCATTGCTCTATAGGTACTATCCGGCGAGGAATCAGGGGACTACTCTTGTATGGAAACACGGCCCTTGAGCACCATGTTTAGTATGCTTTTGTACACATTTACTAAGTTGAAGTGATCCTCATCAAGATCGGAAATATCGGAATAGCGAACTTGGCATGGGTGAATGGGAGGCAAAGTTTAGGTACCCGGTTTCATAGTTGTTACCAATTGGTCAAAATTTTAATAGGACGCTAATTTCAACTACTATGGCAGACAAACATGCGAATTTTACGTAAAGAAGTGGCCGCCACCTACGAGTATAAGGCCCGGGTTCTAGTCACAGGATAGCATGTGAATCTTTTTTATTTATTTTTATTTCAGGATTCTATGTTAATTCAGTGTTTTCAATCAAAAAGTAATTCGCAGTATCATGCTTTAAGCCTTTTTTTATATTTTGATATATGTTCCTTAGGGAAAGTTGTTCAATTTCACTCCCTCTCCCACTTCAACGAGTATTTTAACTTCTTTCATTTCAATTTATAATTAACTTTTGTACTACATATAGTCTGTGGGTTTGAGCAATATGGGAGTGAAGTTTATTTCTGTGTAATCTACTCATAAAACCCTTTTATTTGATACTGCACATGGTACATCTTAATATATATAAATCTCGTGTCACAATGTTTGTCCTCAATGGACTCCTAAACCACTTAACCGATTATAATAAAATTCGCACACCATGTGCAGTTCGATCCAACTTGAGAGATAGGATAGTTTTTAACTTATGGCGAAACGAAGTTCGCCGGGGCAGCTAGTATGTTTATACATATAAAACACATTTTTTCCCTGACGTCGGCGACGTCACAGTTGCTACGCAACATTTTCATACTTATCATACCATAGATTTGTATTTACGACATCATACTGAATGCACTAATAAAAAAAATATACAGAAAATCGATTTCAGACAACTTTTGGGCAAATTGCCGACTATAAACACGTTCAAGTTTATCGTATAAAAAAGTTGTTCAGACAAAAAAGTTGCGTCTTAATGAGAATAACAAAAAAGTCTAATGACATTTTTGATTTATTTTTCAAATAGCTGTGCAAGTTTCGGACCCCCATATTTCGGCCATTTTTTAAAACTTCGAAAAACTGGCCCCGTCAAAAAAATTCTATATATTTACCGAACCTGCTTACAAAATGTCATGACAATCGGTAAAGAAATGCGACCTGTATGCGAGAACAGACAGACAGACAGACAGACAGACAGACGGACAATAGAATTTTGGGCCAGTGGAAACTGAGACGCTTCGCTCGCTTCGCTCGCTCGGTCAATAAATGCGAAAGTGTTTGTTTGTTTGTTACGCTTTCACGCCGTAATTACTGAACCGATCATCATGAAATTTTGCATACAAGTTCTCTGGAGTACGGAGAAGGACATAGGCTACCTTTCATCCCGGGAAAAAGGACTATTCCCGAGGGATCGACATTGACGCGGGCGGAGCCGCGGGCGAAAGCTAGTCGTTTTATAAATAGACGTATTTACAAACTTTTCGAAGGAAAATGTTTTTAGATGTCATCACATAACATATATGTATCGTGTTTAAATTTCATATGTACGCTGTTTCAAATTCCAACAAGGCGGTGATTCTATTTCAGTGGCGGTGATCTTGTGCAAGGAAGGACCGACCTTAACATTTGACTAGCTCTGTGGCGTAGCGGTCACCACGCCAGCCTGCGACACGAGAGTGCCCGGGTTCGATCCCCGGCCAGGTCAAGATGGAAAATGATCTTTTTCAGATTGGCCTGGGTCTTGGATGTGTATGTATTATTGTATATGTATTATTGGATGTGTATATATTATATGTATTTGTTATAAAATATAGTATCGTTGAGTTAGTATCCCAAAACACAAGTCTCGAACTTACTTTGGGGTAGTTGATCTAGCGAAGTGTACTAGTAATTTAACAAATGATTTACCTAATTTAAAAATCTATTAATACCCGACCCGACTGACCCAGCGCCATCTATTTTGCGAATTAGGAACTAAGTTTATCAATTTGCTATATATATATTGTTGCATTTATATCCGTAAAATGTATGTTTTAGCTGACGTCACATTGCTCATAAGACTCTTGGGAAGAATACAAATCTAACGAGGCCTCATTCCTCAAAATTGGTCAAGCCATTAGGGTTACAGAAAGTAACAACTCTTTGCAAGTTTCTGCCAGTTTAATTTCGCCATATTGATATTTTACTGACGTCACATAGTCTATGACACTCCAGGAAATAATACAAATCATATGACACCTTTCATTTTAAAATCAGTCAAGCCGTTTAGGCTACAGGCAGGAGTGGACAATGGAACATTCATACTTACATACATATATACGTATAGGCATACATACGCGCGAAAAACATTACCCTTCTTTTGGGTGGGTAAGTCGGGTAAATATATAAAATATCATACAAAGCCCTTCAGGCAAGTATAGTAATACTACAAGTAATATAATACTATAAGTAATACTGTTTAAAAGAATTCTTTCGGCGTCTTCTTCTCTGCAGTGGTCGGTTCCGAAACGCTAGTAGTTTGTAGCTTTTAAACAATAATAGGCTTGTTTACAAAAAAAATACAATTAGTTCGTCTTATAGATTATCGAACGTACTAATTGTATTTTTTTAGGAAACTAGCCTATTATTAATATGAATATAATTTCATCATCATCATCATCCTCATTTCAGCCGCAAGAAGTCTACTGCTGGACACAGGTCTAATATAATTTAATAAGTTATATTTAAAATGTGAATTGACGAGAAAAAGAGCCTGAAAAGGCCTATTTTCTAAATAAATCCTTGAATCTTATTATTAGTATATCTATAGGTAAGTACTATAAATAAATAAATATATACGGACAAATCACACAGATTGAGCTAGCCCCAAAGTAAGTTCGAGACTTGTGTTATGGGATACTAACTCAACGATACTATATTTTATAATAAATACATCTATACATATAATAAAACAGTAATATTTTATAATAAATACATCTATACATATAATAAAACAGTAAAAATATTTTGTCTGTACATTTAGAATTTTCGACTGAAATGGATAGAGGGACACTTAAAAAGATAATTAGAAAGCAAAAAAATTTTTTTCGAATTTCTTGTCTGTCTGTCTGTCTGTCTGTCTGTCTGTATGTATGATCACGATTATCTCCGAAAATACTGAACCGATTTACTTCAAACTTTCACCAATTGCTTTGTTTTAACCCAGCAAAACATTTAAAGTTTGTTTCATCAAAATCGGTTCATTAAAAAAAAGTTATCGTCATTTGAATGAACTCAAGGCATTAGTTTGCCTGCAAATATACACGGTGAATTTTTTATCGTTTTGGACCCTTAAAGGGGTGACTCAGACCATCAAAATGAACAACTTTTCCTATGACAACAATGGTGGGAAGTCAAAATAAAATTCGACATTCCCATACAAACTGGCCGGGCGGCGGGACTCTTTTGTATGGAAATGACGAAATTTTTTTGAGTTCCCGGCATTGGTCCCATAGAAAAAGTTGTTCATATTGATGACCTGAGTCACCCCTTTAAGGGTCCAAACTGTTCTCAGGAACAGTTTGGATGGACACTAACAGCGGCGGCGTAGCCGCGGGCAAACGGCAAACCTGACTTATATATCAACGCAACCAAAACTGCTGCGCCTAAAAACTTGAAATTTGGTACAGGGGTTCTTTTAATGATGTGAGTGAGCGCTAAGAAAGTATTTTTAAGAAATTAAACTTCTAAAGGGGTAAAATTTATATGGAATTTTCTCATTTTTGGACTTAGAAGTATTAAAGAAGGTATATAAGTTCTAGATTAAAATTAAAAAAAATGTGTGTAGGTATATGAAATTTGCTAAATTCCCCCACCCCCATTTTACCCCTTTAAGGGGTAAAATGGGGGTGGATGGGTGGTATAAACTTTGTATGGAAATTTTCTCATTTCTGGACTTAGACGTATGAAAATAAGTATATAAGTTCTAGGTTACATTTAAAAATATCTGTGTAAGTAAAATGGACGATATTTTCCCCTGTACCCCCTACAGGGGAAAATATCGTCCATTTTACCGGAATATTTTTTAAAATAGCGGGGTCAAGATTGTATAGGAATTTACTCATTTCTAGACTTAGAAGTATGAAAATATGTTAATACATTCACGATTACAATTGAAAAAGATCTGTGTAGGTTAACTGGAAAAAATCCCCCAGAAGGGGGGTAAAGTTTGTTTGGAAATTTTCTCATTTCTGGACTATGAAGTATGAAAATAAATAGGTATGTAAGTTCTCGATTACAATTAAAAAAGATATATGTGGGGGAAATGGACTGAATTCACTCCTAAAGGGGTAAAATGGGAGGGTAAAGGTTTTATGGAAATTTCCAAATTTCTGGACTTTGAAGTATAAATAATATCCATACTTCCATACTAATACTAATATTATAAATGCTAAAGTAATTTTATCTGTCGTTTTTTTACGCTAAATTTGGTATGGAGGTGTGAGGCCCGGGGAAGGACATAGAGTATGTTTGATTCCGGGAAATTCTACTGTTCCCGGGGATCGACACTAACGCGGGCGGAGCCGCGGGCAACAGCTAGTATATAAATATATCCAAGACCCAGGCCAATCTGAAAAGGATCATTTTCTATCTTGACCTGGCCGGGAATCGAACCCGGGCACTCTCGTGTCGCAGACTGGCGTGTTGACCGCTGCGCCACGGAGCTAGCCAATCATTTTAAGCCACTATGTTACACTTCCGCGCACATTTCCTGATTCGCGTGGCATGGTGATATACTATGTACCTACGTACTGTCTATCATTTTCTCTTACGCAAGCGTCTTCACTTCTTGTTTGAAATAATGATGTTTTATTTATCTACCTAAAATTTTACATACGCGCAGGAATCAACGCATTATAATTGTATACTATATATACTCTATATTACATACATATGCATTTTGTCTGAGGTTGGCATTCTAAACTTAAGTATCCTAACTAATACTCAACTCGTGAACGGGTGCTGCCAGGGGGGGACAGGTCTGCTCGGCCTCTTTGAGACTTTTATCATATCTGTTGTTGTTGCACGCTCGATCGCTAACATAACGTGTTCCACAAAAATATGTAAATTAAAATTGTATATAACATGACATCAGAAAAAAAAGAAAAATATTAAATATCATACAAAGCCCTTCAGGCAAGTAGGCGACTAATACTGTTGAAGAGTTTCTTTCGGCGTCTTCTTCTCTGCAGTGGTCGGTTCCGAAACGCTAGTAGTTTGTAGCTTTTAAACAATAATTAATAATTTGAATATAATATAATAAGTATTATTTAAAATGTGAATTGACGTGAAAAAGTGCCTGAAAAGGCCTATTTTCTGAATAAATCTTTGAATCTTTGAATATTATGAATGCGAAAGTGAGTTTGTTTGTTTGTTACGCTTTCACGTTATAACTACTGAACCGATCATCATGAAATTTTGTATAGACTCTCGCTTGCATACGGTATATATGTATATATACCGTATGCAAGCGAGAGTGCGGAACAAACGATAGAGAGGCACGATCAGCCTAAGCGTTCGGCTTGTGACGCATCTATCTCTCTCACCGTTATCACGTTCAATTATCATCCGTAAACCGACTTTACAGACAACCAATTTTTTATTTTTCTTCAATACTAGCTGTTGCCCGCGACTTCCTCCGCGACAATTTCTGTTCATCATCATTTCGAGTAGGTGTCACGGTCAATCGACCATGCACACCCTGGTGTCAGAGCTCTTCGGAACCGCCTCTCGGCCTCTGACGTGGTTCCTTTAACGACTACCAGATGGCAGCCGGGACCACCGGCTTAACGTGCCTTCCGAAGCACGGAATCATCTTTATTATCAGACAATCTGGTGATTCAAGCCTGCAATGTCCTAACCAAACTGGAAACAACTAAACAAAGTATGCTTCCGGTGGGAATCGAACCCACGACCCCCGGGTCAACAGGCAAACGCCTTAACCACTGGACCACGGATTATAGACATATACTGTCGCTGACATTTTTTTGTTCGTTCAAAGAGGAATTTTTTTGGGTAACCGATTTAAAAACAATTTTTATGATGCTTCGCTCCTATTGGTCGCAGCGTGATGGTTTAAAGCCTAAAGCCTTCCTCAATAATGCCTATGTCCTACCTTTTATCCCGGGAAAAAGTACTATTCCCGAGGGATCGAAATTGACGCGGGCGGAGCCGCGGGCGAAAGCTAGTTAATATTATAAATGTGAAAGTATGTCGAAACTGTCTGTCACCTTTTCACGCTTTAACCATTGAACTAATTTGGTAAGGAGGTAGTTTGAGGCCCGAGGAAGGATATAGGGTACCTTTAAATCTGGATAATTCTACTGTTCCCGAGGGATCGACATTAACGCGGGTGGAGCCGCGGGCAAATGCTATAGTTTATTTATAAAAACAATACATTGCTTTCGAATTGTTACTTTCATGAAATAAATATATACGGACAAATCACACAGATTGCCCCAAAGTAAGCTCGAGACTTGTGTTATGGGATACTAACTCAACGATAATATATTTTATAATAAAACTTATAAAGATAAAAATCCAAGACCGAGGCCGATCTGAAAAATATCATTTTCCATCTTGACCTGACCGGGGACCGAACCAGGGACCTCCGGGAGAGGCAGTCTGGCACGATGACCACTTGGCCACGGAGCTACAAGATAAACCAACAGTATTTGTGCCTATTTTATTTTCTAAGAAATCACTACACACTATGAATACTCTTGACGGGAAATACCGCGCTTTTTGACTGTTTTACAATACCGCTTTTGCTTTCAACCGATTAAAAAACAATGATTATGTCTATGCCGTGTGGTTTCCGGCAGAGTAGAATAGGCTTGATGGCTTGATCACAGACGACAAATTTCATATTTGACACGCACACGCAGTAAAACAAAATTATATCAATTCCACACATGTAAAATACCCGCACCTTATTTTTACAGACATTGTGTGAACCCTACCCTAATTTTGGCGGCCATAACCGCTTCCTAACTAAGCAATATTTAAAACAATAAATACGTTCAAAATATAATAGCCGTGTGGTTTCTGGAGTAGAAAAGGGCCACTCCAAGTCTTCCCGTGGATGTCGTAGGAGGCGACTTAGGAAATACAAGCTAAACAAAGCTTATAAACATCAATGAGACCTCTCCAACCCGTCTGGCCAGCGAGGAGAGTGTAGGCCAAATCCTCTGTCTGCTCTGGCCAAGTATGGCTCCGGTAGTACAGAGAGGGTCATGCTCCTGCAGTGGAGACTAAAATAACCTGATGATGATTATGTCTATGAATCAGCATTGACATTGCTTAACTCAGCAGACCGTTAAAAGGTCTAAGCGCACGTTTTATTTGATGAACCGCAGACGGACTACTTTTTAGTCGGCCGATAGTTGCCCGATTTATAGTTTTTATGGTATTATATACGGACAAATCACACAGATTGAGCTAGCCCCAAAGTAAGTTCGAGACTTGTGCTATGGGATACTAACTCAACGATACTATATTTTATAACAAATACATATATAGATATACATCCAAGACCCAGGTCAATCTGAAAAAGATCATTTTTCATCTTGACCTGGCCGGGGATCGAACCCGGTCACTCTCGTGTCGCAGGCTGGCGTGTTAACCGTGTGCCACGGAGCTAGTCAAATATCAATAAGTAGATTATATAAAACATTAGGTACGTCTTTTTATTTTCTGGTTTGACAAGCCATAAGTTGTAAACGACGAAATGTATTGTGAGATTGAAAACGGTATTAGAATTTAATAATTTTTCGACACTCGCAAGGGAATCAATACCTACAGGGTACTTCCAGTGATGTCAGAATCTTGAAACTTGGTACGAAGCAATGTCTTATAGCACAGATAAAGGAAAAAGCATTAGTTTTAAGTTACATTATATAATAAAAAAGCTTTATATATTATTATATTTATAATAATTTTAATCTTATTATATATAATGTACGGAACCCTTCGCTCGCGAGTCCAACACGCACTTGGCCGGTTTTCTTTTCAATCAAATTAAATTCGTTTATTGCATTTCATATTTACACATTACATCGGCTCTTACAATAATACACTGCACTGTAGTTATAGTACAATATGAACGTAATGTATCACTATCGCATAAATAAAAAAGGTGGAACGGCAAGCGGGTCTAATAAAGAATTTAGTCAAATATTATAAAATAGAGGGTAATATATTTTTGACCACAGCGTTCCGTAAGTACTCCTTACTTGATTTTTATTAGCTTTGATGACGTAACATATCTAGCCCGCTATGTAAGTCTCACTACAACCACACTGTAACTGTGACGTTTTACTTATTCAAACATTGTTCATAAACATAGGCATTTATAACACCAAATTATACCGATTTCACATTAAAAAGTTCACTAGAAGCAATTTGCAAAACATTCAAAAACAAAAACTGTGCAATACGAAAAATTTCCGGCAAGAACCCACGATGTTAGGTAAATGGACCTAACATCGTGGGTTCTTGGCGGAAATTTTTCGTTCTAAGACATTTTTATTTTTTAACGTGCGTGTAGCGTTCACCGATTTCTAAGACGTTATCGTCTTAGAAATCGGTGAACGCTACACGCACGAAAGTGTCACGTTCCGTATGTAAGCGAGAACGCGGAACAAGCGACAGAGAGGCACAATTGGCCTAAGCATTCAGCTTGTGACGCATCTATCTCTCTTCCACCGCCATCACGTAAAATTATTATAAACCGATTATACAGACAATTATTTATTTAATGTCAATTTCTCATTACGTATATGTTATTATTACGTATGCTTATTGTCATTATTATTATTTGTTAAGTTATATATTTATGTAAATATATCGTTTGACTAATAAATGCACCGTTGTCATATTTTTCTTAAAAAAAATTCTACCCTATGGTATGAGGTTGGCTGGAAGAGATTTCATTTTGCGATAAATCCGCCTTTGTACTGATTATTTGTGTCTTATTTCCTTAGTGTATCTAATTTTGTTTAATGGTGTAATAAAGAATATATTCATTCATTCATTCTTATTGTTGTCATGAACTCCGCTACAGAAAAGTGGCCAGTCTACCACATTTTTTTAAGGTAAATTTCTTATTGTTGCCATGAACGTCGCTACAAAAAGTGGCCAGTCTACAGCCATATCTACGAAGTAGGCCGTTGACTATGATGAATGAACTATGTGACTATGACGTTGCATCAAAGATCGCGTCCATCGGCCGCGTTGTTTGTTACGTAATATGACGTAATGCGTTGAGAAATTAATTAAGATTATTTTTAGTATGTCTAAACTAAAGGGTATATAAATAGTTTGAAGGCTTTATATATTGTATAAGCAGAAACTGGTGTTCTATCTTATTATGAACTAGCGACTTGGACCCCGGCTTTGCGCGGGTACAATCTATACTTAATAATAAAGCTAAACAGTCTTATTATAAAACGAGGATTATCTTTAGTACCTGGTTTAAACCATTATCCGACCAAAATAAGTCGACACTTATCATTTTGACATTTGGTCAACTGTCATTGTCAATTTGTTTTGGACGGATATTGGTTTAAACCAGGTACTAAAGTTAGTCCTCGTTTTATAATAAGACTGATCGAGTTTGTTTGTTTGAACGCGCTAATCTCAACTACTGGTTTAAATTGGAAAATTATTTTTGTGTTGGATAGTCCATTTATTGAGGAAGGCTTTAGGCTATAAAACATCACGCTGCGACCAATAGGAGCGAAGCATTAATAAAAAATGTTTTGAAAACGGGGGAAAATTATTCATTAATCGTAATAACAGAAATTGTCGCGGACGCAGTCGCGGGCAACAGCTAGTGTGCATATAAACCTTTCTCTTAAACCACTCTATCTATTAAAAAGAACCGCATCAAAATCCGTTGCGTTGTTAAAGATCTAAGCATACATAGGGACAGACAGCGGAAAACGACGGGACTTAGCACGAACATTTTTATTTATTTACACTGACGTTTCTAAGGAGTTAGTTACATACATAATACATATTATCACGTCTTTATTCCTTACGGGGTAGACAGAGCCTAGTCATAAGACCAAAAGGCCACGTTTAGCGTGTTGGTGGGGGTAAAGGTGGAAAACGGATTAAAAATAGTGATGGGTTGCTAGCCGCATCGCCTGTGTGTCATGATTCTTAAAATTTTCGCCCGTTTCCTTGACCAGCTTCTACGGTCTGCGCGGGAAGAGAAGCAGCTGGCACATTCTACGTGTTTTCTTTTCAATAGTCATCTTAAGATATTTTAAATATAATTTGGTGAACGGTAACTTAAATAACACATTATTATTTACAACATTATTATTGTTGACGTCAATAACTTACTTAGAGCTAAATTTACGCCGCTTCCAAAGTGGAGTGCAGAAGAAGCGGCAACAAACTGCACAGCGCATTTTCTCCAAATGACATCAACTTACAATCTACGACATACTTAGAACTAAATGTGTGGACTCGAGCTTACATTGTCATGTCATAAAATAAAATTTATTTAGTAATATGAAATAATAGTAATTTTCGCCCAGACCAGCATGGAATTAAGTAAGGAGTTAGTCGCTTTACAATAAAAGTAAGTTGCGAACTTGTATCGTGGGATATAAACTTGTAACGTCCACTATTCCTACTTCCTACGGGATAGTCGAACCCTCACATAAATAGGAAGTAGGAACAGTGGAGAACAGAGACTCGACACAAAACACACACAGAGAATAACTTTATTGTTACAACTTCACTTTACAACTTCAACTATGTAGATGTTGACTTCAATAATTAATATCAGAGACTGTTATGCTCCGAGGGATGGTAGTAGACTCAAGAATGAGTGATGAGAGAGAGAAAAAGTTATCTAAAAATGGAATGGAATGAAATTTGAAATTAAATGAGGAATGAAAAATGGACAGGATGAGAAAGAAATGAGGTTGGACGAGATACAGCATGCAGATGGCATGCTGCAACGTTACAAACTCATCGATACTATATTTTATAAAAGATACTTATAGTATAGATAAAGATCCAAGATCCATGCCAATTTGAAAAAGATTGAACTGACCGGCGATCGAACTAATCTGGTAGTCGTTAAAGGAACCATGTCAGAGGCCGACAGGCGGTTCCGATGAACTCTGCCACCAGGGTGTGCATGGTCGATTGACCGTGTCACCTACACGAAATGATGATGATGAACCCGGGGCTTAGGTGCCATGCAGGGCACAGGGCAATCCCACTGAGACACAGAGGTTGTCTATCTTATAAGGTAGTATGAGGTATCTAATTAGGTACTTAGTAAAATTTTACCTAATAAAAATTAGTACATTCAAATACAGTACATTCTAGATCCATCCAGCCGATAGAAAGATACGTAGTAATAATGAAATTTACGAATACATAACTAGTCATTTCTTGACAGTCGGCTAAATATAAGTCACGGACACACCCACTCCAAATTACTTAACTATTTTACATAATTAACATTTTTTAAAGAGAATGTTACGCATCTTAAAAATAATTTGTGATAATTAGACCTGCACCATTTCAACATTGACTTTCAAAGGAATGTTTACTTACATACATTACCATATAATTGTATGTCATTTCCATACAAATTAGTGTCTATTTAAACAATTTAGTTGACAAAGACAATATTGATGGCTTGGGGTTCGTAAATAAGGCAATGGGTCAAAAGTGAGCTGTTAGAAAAGTGAGAAAGGCTTCAATCAATCAATCAATCATAATTTATTTGCAATAAATGTGGCCATATATAAATAAATAAATATATAGGGACAAATCACACAGATTGAGCTAGCTCCAAAGTAAGTTTGAGACTTGCGTTATGGGATACTAACTCAACGATACTATATCGGGTCTTGGATGTTTATCTATATACAAATACATATATAGATAAACATCCAAGACTTAGGCCAATCCGAAAAAGATAATTTCCATCTTGACCTGGCCGGGGATCGAACACGGGCACTCCGTGTCGCAGGCTGGCGTGTACACCGCTGCGCCACGGAGCTAGCCACAAAAAATTTAATGCAGTAGACATAAACGCGATTTTGACTCGTTGATGTCTTTTGAATTGCACATAGCTCTTTGTGCCTCTCGCATTGTGAACGGGTCAAATAACAGCCTCCGTTAGCACCATGTTAACCACTGCGCCACAGCCACAGCATAACATCATCATCATCATCAGGTCTTTTTAGTCTCTACTACAGGAGCATGACCCTCTCTGTACTACCGGAGCCATACATGGCCAGAGCAGACAGAGGATTTGGCCTACACTCTCCTTGCTTATAAGCACTTTTTTTATGTATATTTGACGGCAAACGAGCAGACGAGCCACCTGATGGAAAGTGGTTACCGTCGCCCATGGACATCTGCAACACCAGAAGAGGTGCTGATGCGTTGACGACTCTTAAGATACGTTTAAACACGCCTTTTGAAGACCTCAAGTCACTCACAGCATAACAGCATAACAGCGCAAATATTATTCAATGCGCGTGCGCACCGTACAAGGTTAGCGAAATGTGTCATGCGGTTCGATTCTCCGCTCGTACTGTTATGACATACTTGCTGGAACGTTCAGTTTCATTTCGATACAACACGTCAATGCCGTTAACGGAGCAAGCAGAGCTTACAAAAATCATCCTTACTAATATTATTCATGCGAAAATGAGTTTGTTTGTTTGTTACGCTTGAGCTGAACCGATCATCATAAAATTTTGCATACACGTTCTCTGGAGTACGGAGAAGGACATAGGCTACCTTTTATCCGGGGAAAAAGTACTATTTCCGAGGGATCGTTGACTGTTGACGGAACATTGACGCGGGCGGAGCCGCGGGCGAAAGCTAGTTACAAGACAAAGTCCTTAACCGCGTCTGTCTGTTCGCGATGAACTCAAAAACTACTGCACGGATTTTCATGCAATTCTAACTAATAAATACAGTAATTCATGAGAGAAATATAACGAGTGTTAGATGTGTCGAAACAAGTTAATTAGTTATGTCAAGCAAGCAATATATAACACACAAAGCAATGCATGGTAGGATATTGCTATTTTATAGATCTATGGGGCCAAACAGACGAGCAGCGATTTGCTGTCGACCAGTCAACTGCAAGCAGTCGTCAGATATAACTGCAGCTGTCGAAAAAACCAACTGAAGCTGTCGACACTGTTTGGCAGCAGAATTCGACACGTCGACCAATGCAGCCCAATGACTGCTAAAATGCTGCTGTCGAACAGTGTCGACAGCAGCAATATGCTGTCGACCAGTCACCTGCAAGCTGTCGACAGCTGCCGTTAGCTATTTCGACAGCTGCAGTTGTATCTGTTGACTGCTTGCAGTTGACTGGTCGACAGCAAACGCTGCTCGTCTGTTTGGTGTCTACGAAAAATCGTGTCTTCGCATGCTGTTGCCGCATCGTGCAGATTCAAGGACAACGTTAGTTTTGCTTGCAGATCGATCTGAAAACTTTTATAGGTTAAATAGTCTGAACCCGTAAAAGTTTTCACACTAGTAAACAAAGTCATAATAATATACTACTTTTTAGGCCGTCCGTAACACACCTGGTGAGGGCGCGTCCTCATAATTTAGCCTAGAGCGGACAAAACTTCATCAGTCGCTATGGTGAGGTTTCTGAAATGACATTTAATATCACTTATATCAGGGAAACCCAGATTAAGACGGCCAAACGTACATACATAATATCACGTTTTTTCCTTGCGGGGTAGACAGAGCCTAGCTATAAGACCATAAGGCCACATTTAGCATGTTGGAGGACGTGTAGATGGAAAACGGAATCAAATTTTAGTTGTGGTAGAGCCACGCTACTGGCAAAATTAATTTTTGCTAGTAGCATGAATGGGCCGGCTCTTCCGGGGAAGTACCACACTCTCACAGAAAATCGACGTTTGAGTAGGAGCTTTACCGCTTCTATGCTTTGTTCGGTGAGTGAGAGAGCCGGAGGCCCATCCTTCCCCCATTTCCTCCCCCCATGTCCTTTCCCCAACTCCTTGAAAGGCCGGCTACGCTCCTGTTACACCCTGGTGTTGCAGTTGTCCATGGGCAGCACTAGTCGCTTACCATCAGGTGACTCACTTGCTCCTTTGCCGCCCTATAACATAAAAAAAAATAGTCATGGCCCAATCCCTCGATCGACTTTTACGATCTGTGTGGGAAGAGAAGCAGCTGGCACATTTTACGTTTTTTCTTTTCTCCCAGACCAGCACGGAAAAACGTGATCTTAGATAAGGATCATAAATCTTTCGCCTTTAAAACTGAAACGATTAAGCTTCGTGCTCGCTCGGTCAATTACCTTCTTTTGAAAATACAAGATGGCCTTCCAAAAACCCGAAGAAGACCTTCAACCCCAGGTGTCAAATCGAAGTTCCGTGGTCAATCGATTTATTGAACATCCTGATGTTATATCCCAATAAGGATATAGGAAGTTATCATTATGAGAACCTTGCTGAAGATGAGTTATGTCCGTAATAGGTTCCTGTTATTTTTGGCTCAATGTTGAATAAGGTGTATGGAGTAAAAATAAACTGACTAGTAATGTTCATAGGGTCAAGGCGGTTCAATATTTGAGTTTGGGATTCAATCTGAGTAAAACGTCTTCTTTAAGACCGCTCCCAGTGAAATAAAGACTTTACGTTGAGGACTAATATTTGTCCTTCAACACACACATACTATTCTAACACAACAAAGTATTATGTACTAAAAACGGGTCACTCACGTGCTATTTCGTCGGGATTGCCGACTATAGTTTCGGACTCGTCAGGAGCCCATTTTCAAGGCGAGTGCGAGTGTCGAGAGCAGTTAGTTCCGGACCCTCCGCCGCGCGTCTCGCACTCGCCTTGAAAATGGGCTCCTGACGAGTCCGAAACTATAGTCGGCAATCCCGACGAAATAGCACGTGAGTGACCCGTTTTTAGTATATAATGTCTGTATCTCACGTTAGTTTCAATGATATAACGACAAAGTATTTGGTAAAATTGTTTTTTTTTCCGTACCTCAAAATGAACAAACGGAACACTTATAGGATCACTTTGTTGTCCGTCTGTCTGTCAAGATCCTTTTTATCAGGAACGCGCGGAGGTATCAAGCTGAAATTCATATCTAATACTTAGGTCTACGGTCCCTTGGAGCTGTGAAAAATTCAAATTTCTGAGTCGACGCAATCAAAAGATACAGCCGTTTAAGTATGCCGCAAATTTTGACATTCGCAAGGGAATCAAAACCTACAGGGTCCCATGAACTCAGAATCTTGAAATTTGGTACGAAGCAACGTCTTATAGTACCGATAAAGTAAAAATTGCGAAAAGCATTAATTTTAAGTAACATCATATAACAAAAATATTTTCATTAATTTTAAAGTTATCATAGATAATAGTACGAACCCTTCGTGCGCGTGTAAACCACTCGCACTTGGCCGGTTTTTACCTCAAAAGATCTACATATTTTTGGGAATAGGTGATATACTGAGAGAGTCTGTTAGTTAGTAAATAGCTAATACGATGGCTCAGTGTGCGTAAGCATTATTAGTGCTATCGCATGTAAAGCAACCCTGGGCGGTCACCGCTGGGATGGGTTACCACAAGCGGCATAAACATATCTCTAGCTCCTCTCTGCTTTGGCTCGTTAAGCGCTTAGTCTTGGCTGCCATCATTGATGACAATCGTTAACTCGTTCACTGACACTTAACCAGACACGAAAGAAATAACAATAGAATTACGTCTACAGGCGGGCAGTGTCAGCGAAAGTGTTAAGCTATGTCAGGCCCCTTGTTTGCTTTTTGTGTCTGACACCAGGGTGTGTAACTTTGTACTTCCTTCGTGGTGTGCAACCATGCACACCCTGGTGTCAGAGTTCTTCAGCGCCTCTCGGCCTCTGACGTGGTTACTTTAACGACTATCAGATGGCAGCCGGGACCAACGACTTAACTTGCCTTCCGAAGCACGGAATCATCTTTATTATCAGACAATCAGGTGATTCAAGCCTGCAATGTTCTAACCAGACTGGAAAATTATGCTTCCTGTGGGAATCGAACTCACGACTCCCGGGTCGACAGATAAACGTCTTAACCACTGGACCACGGAGGCAGATCACTAACCATGTGCAAGTTCTATGGTCAGTGATCTTAGAATCTATTAAGCAATTTCTGCCGATGAACAATATCGCATTCGTGGTAACAGTTGCACCAGACAGTCGAATCTGAATACAAGTGGACGGTAATGGCGTTGCGTATTGCGTTTTAATTTAATATTGGTACAGCTCGCGCCTAACTTTATTATAAGTCTGAAGTGAGTTGCGAGTGCTTGCGTACGCTGGTACAAACAACGAGCGCGTGTGTTCACGTAGGAATGTAATACTCACACTGAAACAGAAAAGAGAGACGCCACAATACGTGCGATACGATTGACGATATTTCCATTCGTGTCTAATTGCGGCGACCCTGTCGTCAGTTTCTGAATTCAGGATAAGTAAGGTTTTTTTTTTTGGAAGGACTATGTTGCTAGATCCAAGTGAGCTTTCGCTACTTCACCGGGCGTTTGAGGTGAGGGCAGAGTGCTCTCAACCTTTTAGACAACATCACCAAAGGGCCCCCAGGAGGGACGGTCCTCGGCTTTGGGCGTTGCCTGTGTGCGCAAGGCTTGGAGAGACAGCAAACTCTCATATTGCCTGATGGGCCGCGTATACGTGCCTGCAAGCCTGAAGGGCCAATCTGAGAATCAATGGCAAAAGCCTTGGAGAGCAGCAACTCTCATCTTTTGCCTTATGGGCCGAAGGCTACGTTGCCAGAAGGGCCTATCCTGGGTGCAAGTCACCCGGGACCGCCGGGCGGTCACCAGTAATCGGAGCTAATCCTACTCTACTGTTCCGGTGTCGAGTGCGAGGGGTTCGGGTGGTGGGATTCCTCTGGCTATTCGGAGCCGTAAGAGGGGTCGGGAGGGGATTTAATAGGCAGTCGCAGGCTGGCGTGTTAACCACTGCGGCACGGAGCTCGCCGTGTTTGAAATAACTGCCGTCGTTGTGGGTGATTCAGTGGTTAACGCGTTTGCCTGTAGACCAGGGGGTCGTGGTTCGATTCCCACGGGAAGCATACTTTGTTTAGTTGTTTCCAGTTTTGTTAGGACATTGCGGGCTTGAATCACCTGATTGTCTGGTAATAAAGTTGATTCCGTGCTTCGGAAGGACTTTAAGCCGTTGGTCCCGGCTGCCATCTGGTAGGCGTTAAAGGAACCACGTCAGAGGCCGAGAGGCGGTTCCGAAGAACTCTGACACCAGGGTGTGCATGGTCGATTGACCGTGTCACCTACACGAAATGATGATGATGAATGAAAATAAACAAGAATAAAATCAAATGTTTCTAAACAAAAGATACCAAATGTTTTATTTTGTTACAATTTGTTAATAAAATATTGTTTCAAAATGTTTACTAACATTAGCTAACATGCAATTTTTTTTTACATTCGTGATCAAATGTTTTTGAACAAACTTCTAACAGCAGTGAGTGAGCACCATATTGAACGTATTTTATAGGTGAACAAAGTGATGTAACCATCCTCCTTTGAATATAAATGTACAATTATACTGTTGCGTATAGTGATTTAATAAATAGTTGCTCTACATTTAGACCATAACCAAGGTTAGACAGTTATTGAATTAACTTCATTTACAAAACAAAACCTGCCAAGTGCGAGTCGGACTCGCGCACGAAGGGTTCCGAAGGGTTTACAATTCTAACTAATATTATAAATGCGAAAGTGAGTTTGTTTGTTTGTTTATTTGTTTGTTTGTTTGTTGCGCTTTCACGTTGTAACTTCTGAACCGATCATCATGAAATTTTGCATACACGTTGTCTGGCGTACGGAGAAGGACATAGGGTACATTTTATCCCGGGAGGAAGTGCTGTTCCCGAGGGATCGGCTTTGGCGCGGGCGGAGCCGCGGGCGAAAGCTAGTATTAACAAGTTTGAAATTATTAAAAATATTTTTATTCTATGATGTAACTCAAAATTTATGCTTTTCGCAATTTTTATTTTGTGCTGTAAGACGTTGCTTCTTACCAATTTTCAAGATTCTGAGTTCATAGGAAGTACCCTGTAGGTTTTGAGTCCCTTGTGAATGTCGAAAAAACACGAAAATTTGCGGCATAACCAGCTGTATCTTTTGATTGCGTTGGCTTATAAGTTTGATTTTTTCACAGCTTCAAGGGACAGTTGAGTATTTGATATGAATTTCAGCTTGATACCTCTACGCGTTCCTGAGCAAAAGGGGCTTGACAGACAGATAGACAGATGGACAACCAAGTGATCCTATAAGGGTTCTGTACCTCAAAAGAAAAAACTGAACCCTTATAATATCACTTTGTTGCCTGTCTGTCTGTCTATCTCTCAAGACCCTTATCTCAGAGACACGTGGAGGTATCAAGCTGAAATTCATATTAAATACCTAGGTCTACTGTCCCTTCGAACTAAGAAAAAATCAAACTTCTAAGCCAACGCAATCAAAAGGCCAGAGCAGATAGATTCGGCCTACACTCTCCTCGCTGGCCAGACGGGTAGGAGAAGTCTCATTGATGTTTATGAGCTTTGTTTAGCTTGTATTTCCTAAGTCGCCTCTTACGACCTTCATGGGAAGACTAGGAGTGGTCTTATTCTACTCCGGAAACCACACGGCTATTATATTTTGAACGTATTTATATGTTTTAAATATTGCTTAGTTAGGAAGCGCTTATGGCTGCCAAAATTAGGGCAGGGTTCACGCAATGTCTGTAAAAATAAAGGTGCGGGTATTTTACATGTGAGAAATTAATATAATTTTGTTTTACTGCGTGTGCGTGTCAAATATGAAATTTCGTCGTCTGTGATCAAGCCATCAAGCCAGTGAATTCGTGGGAATTGTCGCCACTCCGTAGAATAAACGAAATGAACTAGGTACACCACTTAATGTATTTCAGTACGGTACACCATAATTTTGTTGATTAACTAGACAATAGACATAGAACAGGCGCGGAAAATATCATTTATACTACCTACTGGCTAAAATAGGTACGTCACGCGCGCGTGAAAGCTGGGGATTTTGCCGATCGTTATATAAGGTCAATTTAACCCTTACCTAGAAAAATGCTTTAGAAGCAGAATAAAGAAAATCGACATGCTAGTTTTTGAGATATCTGGACCTGAACATTTAGAAAAACCGACGAAAATAACACCCTGTGTACAAATATGCACTTTATTGGCCATTAACTTTTAACAATTATCTACTGCTAGCTTTCGCCCGCGGCTCCGCCCGCGTCATTGTCGATCCCTCGGGAATAGTGCTTTTTCCCGGGATAAAAGGTAGCCTATGTCCTCCTCCGCACTATAGAGAACTTGTATGCAAAATTTCATGATGATCGGTTCAGTAGTTACGGCGTGAAAGCGTAACAAACAAAAAAAAAACAAATAAACAAACAAACAAACTCACTTTCGCATTTATAATATTAGTAAGGATGGACACTAAGTCAATGACGTCGACAATCAAAACAGCTGATTTATCGATTTTAATAAAGAAAATATTATATATTTTGTATGAAAAAATATAAAAAGAATCTAGCGTGTCAATTTCTTAATTTTTGCTACTAAAGCATTTCTTTGACCTATGGGATCCAGCCCTTGGAATATTTACGCTTAATTTAAATGGACTTTTATAGTGTTTTGAACACTGTTTTTATCTGTTTTAAAAGTAAAACAGAAAAGAAAGGAAATGTACACTTTCAATCTGTTTTTTTAAAAATACCGGTTCATAAGTGTTAATAACTGTTACAGCCAATAAGGTTTACATTGGCATATGATTGAGATGCGACAGCTCACGCACACTTGCATGAAAAATGCCTATATGGATACGAACTGTGTAAACACGTACATATAAAAGTGCACGAAAAATGTAAAAACAGTTTTCTAACAGGTTGGTTACAGAAACATTATATCTGTTACACTTTTATAAGTTTTGGGAGAAAAAAAGTTTTTAAAACACCCAAATAAGTGTTACAGGAAAAATTATGTAACAGATTTGATGAGGAACCTATATAAATAAATAAATATATACGGACAAATCACACAGATTGAGCTAGCCCCAAAGTAAGTTCGAGACTTGTGTTATGGGATACTAACTCAACGATACTATATTTATAATAAATACATATATAGATTTCTTATAATTACTTATGAATGTGTATCCTTTAGATTTTTTTTTAAATCTATGTTTACATACAATAGTATTTTTGAGTCCCTGGTGAAATCAGCCATAATAAAGAGAAAAATATCATTAATGACATTGACATTAGCATTTTTTGTTTATGGCTTTTCTGCGTGACATATTTAGCCAGTATCGAGTAAAGTAGCAATTTCCCGCGCTTTTCCTTAGTCTTGTTTATCAACGGAATGATATTGTTATTCACTTCGTTGATTCGAGCCCCTGGCGACAATTGACAACTTACTACAAACCGCAAGTGATGGTTTTTATTTATGCAGTCGAAAGTACCTTAAATATAAAAACTTCCAGATTTATTTCAATTTTTTTTATCAAAAATTAAACTTTTTATGACTTTTTGAATAAAATCCCAAATGTAGGATTTATAAAGCAATATTCCCATGCATCATATGACAATGTTAATGTCATTATCAATCTGTCAAATAATGATGACGTTGACAGCCAACTCTTATGAGTTGCCAGGTTGGGGAATATTTTTCCCGAAATTTGGAAGTGTACATGGACTGTTTTTTTTGTGATACTGCTCAGCTTTTATTGTTGTAAAAATATGTTTTATTTTACTATTGAATACCTACCTCTACTATTTGCCACATTGAGGATTTTCTGAAATGTCGTTAACCAGGCGGCCGCACTGAGAGGTTCAGTTCAGACAATCATACATTTGGATTTTTTTCAAAAATTCACTTCCCGTTTGTAGTAAGTTGTCAATTCTCACGGATCCACTGGCTTAATCATAGACAACGCAGTGAGGCGGACAACCACCAGCCCGCTAAGTAAATCTCACTACAGCCGCATCATGACAGTTTTTTTAAAGTAATTCCACACATCGATCATAAGTGTGACTATCTACATACACTATAACACCAAATTGCACCGATTTCACATTATAAACATCACTAGAAACACTTTGCAAAACAATCTAAAACAAAAACCGTTCAGTCCGTCAAAATTCCCGCTAAGAACTCCCACACCGGCCATTAATATGAAACTTATTTTTAATGTTTTTTTTTTTAATGGCCGTCTTTGAGAAGACAGTGTTCTTACATTAAAAATATCAATCTAGTCGCGTAGTGTATATATTCTTTGATCAAGTGCTATTGCAAAATCAAGGAAAAACGATACCTACTTTTGTTTTGCAACGGCATTGGGTAATAGTTGGATACAAATCAATTTGGTATAGATTTTGTACACTAGCATTTAGCATGACACGCCGAATAATTATTAAACTATGCAAAATGAACCAGAGTAAAACTAAAAAGGTAGTTATCGTAAGGTATCTCGGAATTTTTAGGGTTCCGTACCTCAAAAGGAAAAAATTGAACCCTTATAGGATCACTTGGTTGCCCGTCTGTCTGTCTGTCTGTCAAGACCTTTTTTTCTCAGGAAAGTGTAGAGGTATCAAGCCGAAATTCATATCAAATACTCAGGTCTTCTGTCTCTTGAAACTGTAAAAAAAAATAATTTTCTTAGCCAACGCAATCGATAGATACAGCTGGTTATGCCGCAAATTTTCGTGATTTTTCGACATTTGCAAGGGAATCAAAACCTCCCATGAACTCAGAATCTTAAAATTTGGTATGAAGCAACGTCTTAAAGCACAGATAAAGGAAACATTGCGAAATACATTAATGTTAAGTTGCATCATATAATAAAAATATTATTAACAATTTCAAATTTATTATATATAATGTACGGAATCCTTCGTGCGCGAGTCCGACTCGCACTTGGCCGGTTTATTTGTAGTTATTGATGTCCGCTATAATATAACTGTAGCACTGCATATCACTTTGCTCTATTGTTAATAGTTTCCGCAGTTTACAATATATAGGGATTTTTTTCACACCTGGGGATACACAATTAAAGTTGTTTGTTCGCTGTCTGTTCGCTTAGATCTTTTAAAAACTACTTAACGGATTTTAATTTAGTTTTCAGATATAGATAGAGTGATTAAAGAGTAAGGTTTATATTCTTACCCCATATTAGTATCTACAATGCACCCGTGCGAAGCCGGGGTGGGTTACTAGTTTTAAATAAATCCTCTTTGGTGAGGTCTGGCAGCAATATGATGTTGACCTCTAGATAAGGGTATCCTAACTTACTTTATAAATGTTAAGGCGAGTTTGTTTGTTGGTCTGTATGTTGGTTTGTTTGTTACTCGATGACGATGGAGTTGGAAGGTAGGCATAGGAACTCTAAAATTAAACAAGGTACACCAAATGTGTGTGCGCTTATTTCATTTGCCTTGGAAAAACTTTACAGCGTGAATTAATCCTTATCCTTACTAATATTATAAATGCGAAAGTGAGTTTGTTGGTTGTTTGTTTGTTTGTTACGCTTTCACGCCATAACTACTGAACCGATCATCATAAAATTTTGCATTCAAGTTCTTTGGAGTACGGAGAAGGACATAGGCTACCTTTTATCCCGGGAAAAAGAAATGTTCCCGAGGGATCGACATTGACGCGGGCGGAGCCGCGGGCGAAAGCTAGTTAATAATAAAAGCTTGACACAAAAATGTATTTTTTGCAATAAAAAACATATCAGACTTATGACATATTAAACGTTTATGTTGATTCTCATTTAAAAGTCTAAAAATATTTTTTCAAATCTGTGATTCATACAGACTTTGTTGACGTGAACACGTCTTGAATATTGATAAATGCCCACAGCACGCACGAAAAAGAGTCACGTTGCGTATGCAAGCGAGGGCGCGGAACATTAGAGAAGCACGATTGGCCTAAGCGCTCGGCTTGTGACCGACAACAATTTTTTTTTTTATACATGGTTATAGTTAACTAACACAAAACCTGCTAAAGACGACTTAGGTACATCATGACTAACAACGTTTGTTCTATGACTTTTACCTAAACGCAATACATAGTAAGATTTTACATACATTAGCTTTTATGATACATTATATGATACATTAGCTTATATAGACAGCTCCGTGGCGCAGTGGTTAACACGCCAGCCTGCGACACGGAGTGCCCGGGTTCGATCCCCGGCCAGGCCAAGATGGAAAATGATCTTTTTCAGATTGGCCTGGGTCTTGGATGTTTATCTATGTATGTATTTGTTATAAAATATAGTATCGTTGAGTTAGTATCCCATAACACAAGTTTCGAACTTACCTTGGGGCTAGCTCAATCTGTGTGATTGTCCGTATATATTTATTTTATATTTATTTAAGTGGATTTCTATCAAACGTTAAGTCTATGTTTAATTCTACAAAGCTGTGAGTGTAGGTATCTACTATTATTACCTCGTAGCCGTAGCGCTGATTGCCATAGAGTTAAGACAAGTAGAATTCCTTTTTTTGCGTTTTGCTTTTTTTTTTGTATGAATAAAGCATACATCGAATTACACAAAGTCATATAGCAAACGTAGATCTTGATGTACCTAAGTCGTCTTTAGGAGGTTATGCGTTAGATACCACTTACCCTGTATATTTTCATCAAATAGTCTAACTTCAAATCATGAGTGCAGCCGTTCCTGTAGTGATATATTAACTTGGGTGATTGGGTATAAAACAAGTAATTCATGTAATTAATAATTATAATATGTAACTTAAAAAAAAAAAAACGGGTTGCACTCCAGGAGTGCTGGCAGAAGTGAAAACTTAAACGTTGTGAATTTTTGAATATTTTGGAATGCCACGTATCCGTCTTATGAATTTTCGATCAGGTCACGTGTCCTGACGCGAGTTTAACATTTTTTTACCCATCCCAAAAAGTCCACAACGCCGCTAAAGGAGTTTTCTTTTGACATCATGTTTATAGCCTTTCATCCGACTTCAATCAAACTAAATAAATAAATATATACGGACAAATCACACAGATTGAGCTAGCCCCAAAGTAAGTTCAAGACTTGTTATGGGATACTAACTCAACGATACAATTTTTATAACAAATACATATATAGATACACATCCAAGACCCAGGCCAATCTGAAAAAGATCATTTTCCATCTTGACCTGGCCGGGGATCGAACCCGGGCACTCTCGTGTCGCAGGCTGGCGTGTTGACCGCTGCGCCACGGAGCTAGTCGAACTACTAAACCGATCGTGATGAAATTATTTTATTTATATGACAGAGTTCTGAGGTTCTGAGGAGAACAAACATTAAAAAAAGAACATACAACCGAATTGATAACCTCCTCTTTTTCTAAGTCGGTTAAAATTGGTTGGGAGTGTCTAGGACATTAAAAGTGTTTAAAATAGATCAGATCTTTGGACTCGTCAGATAGAAGTCTCAAGAGGAGGTTATTACGTGCAAATTATGATTACAGTTCGATGAATCTTATGCAAGCGATACGTGTTCCGTACCATACTAACTCCCTCTATAAAAAGGAGGTAGTAGGCTAACGCATTTCCGCCACTTTCACAATATAAAACCCAGAAAAAACATTTCGAAATATCGAATACATTAACAGAAACAATGATATAACCAAATTGCACAACTTACCCAAATACATTCCTTTGCCAATAAAAAATATATCACACACTATGGTCACTAAAAAAAATAGAACACACACTTCGTTTTCCGAGACAAATCGAATTCCGAACGCACTCAACTGTCAAATGGAAAGCGCGCGAACGGCTGCAGCCATGGCGGACTCGCGACTATCGTAACCGCCAAAATATGAGGCCAAAATGATAGTTACATAACCTTTATTACAGCATATTACATAAAGATCGCCTCTAGCTGGTCGTATATTATGCAAAGTTTAAATTTTTAGGTTATTCGCGGCGTCCTTTAGCGCGTTTATATTTTTTTATTACTTTTTTTAAATTCCGGCACGGGCGTTCGGTAGAAAATTCCAAATATGAATGGACTCCTGGATATTGTTTGTATGACGGATGCCCAAACCCCCCCTTTCTTGGCAGTAGGTCAGCGTCAGAGGATCGAGCGGACAACTGAGCGAGAAAGTGCTTATAACAAGGTCATATGAACGAACGTGCAAACACGCAGCGTAACCTTTTTGTTGTAAGCGATTTTTGAAGACGCGTTGGTTCAAATAACGATGGTATAGAAAGAAAACCTTGCGGTTTCCGGGTGCCATGGATTTTTCGCCGACCGCTAGGTACTTCCTTTAAAGTATTTTCCGAAAAAAATATAATACATCCGTCAGTTACATGATCAACGAATATTAGACACATATTATTTATTCTGTCGATCAAACAAAAAATGGTAAAGATATAGCCCTTTGAAATTCCGTGTGACGTCATAGTTTGCTAAACTTTTTAACAAGCTTTGACGTCACAAAGCTCCAATCATGAACTTCGACGCGCTTTATCTCTATAATTTTAATTTTATTGTACAATTGACTAAAGGAAAAATACGTGTCCAATATTTTATGATTATCGAACTGACGACTTATTTTCATGTTCTTATTTTGACCCAGAAAACAAGCCTATTAAGCTATACATAACTAAATATCTGCATCTGGAAGCATATTGGGACTTCTGAGGAGAAGATTCTGAGTTCACGGGATGTACCCTGTAGGTTTTGATTCCCTTGCGAGTGTTGAAAAACACGAAAATTTGCGGCATAACCAGCTGTATTTTTCGGTTACGTTGGCTTAGAAAATAGATATTTTCACAGTTCTAAGGGACAGTAGACCTGAGTATTTAATATATATTTCAGCTTGATATCTCTACGCGTTCCTAATAAAAAGGGTCTTGACGGACAGACAGACGGACCTCTAATCCTATAAGGGTTCCGTTTTCCCTTTTATAGTACGGAACCCTAAAAAGATCATTTTTCACCTGACCGGTGTAGAATCCGACTAGTGAAGCGGTCGGGCTGCAAAAGATCGTAGCTGAGATATTGAAGAGCTATTTCTATAATATTTTTATTTTGTGCGAACATTGCTATGTTTTTTTCTTCATTATTTATGTTTGTGGTTGCGTGACTTTTATCATAATAACTTTATAAGCACGACACGCCATCTTTCTATCACTTACGGGGTAAACAAAGACACAATACCTAAAAAACTACGTTTGACGTGTTGGACCTCAGAAGAATAACAAAACTGAAAATTAAAAGTAAAAACTTTTTAAAACAGGCTTTTATATACATCACTTTATATTTCGAGTTATATTCAGCGAGCCCTTTAATTTGCTAGCCATAATGTCGAAGTGCAACAAAAGTAGCTATTCCGCCATTTTGGTGTTCCGCCATGTTGGATTTAGAATGACGTCATGCCGCTTACCATGCATTGTCATCCAAAGAGTATACATAATTTCAGCTCAATCAGTGAGTATTTGGTCCATAAGGCAAAAGATGAGAGTCGATGCTCTCCAAAGGCTTTTGCCATTGTTTCTCAGATTGGCCCTTCAGGCTTGCATGCACGTATACGCGGCCCATCAGGCAATATGAGAGCTTGCTGTCTCTCCAAGTATTGCGCACACAGGCAACGCCCAAAGCCGAGGTCCTGTACTTCCTGGGGCCCTTTGGTGATGTTATCTTCAAATGCCCGGTGAAGTAGCGAAAGCTCACTTGGAGCTAACTACATAGCCTGTAGTGTTACGCTCGAAGACCGAAGAAACTAACGTGTGGCTCAGAAGACACAGCAAAGTCGTGATCTGATGTCATCAAGCGTATTGCGAAGCTGAAGTGGCAATGGGCTGGCTATGTTGCCAGAAAACAAGGTTCGTGGTGCAAAGATCTGGTGGAATGGATCACGTGGGGCGAAAAACGCCCACAGGTAAGACCTCAAATGCGCTGGTCAGACGATATTAAGAAAATAGCAGGGGTGAAATAAATAAATATATGCGGTCAAATTACACAGATTGAGCTAGCCCCAAAGTAAGTTCGAGACTTGTGTTATGGGATACTACCTCAACGATAGTATATTTTATAACAAATACATATATAGATACACATCCAAGACCCAGGCCAATCTGAAAAACATCATTTTCCATCTTGACCTGGCCGGGGATCGAACCCGGGCACTCTCGTGTCGCAGGCTGGCGTGTTGACCGCTGCGCCACGGAGCTAGCCAAATTGCCAAGTGGATCGAAATTGCCCAAGACCGACAAAAATGGCATAAACTAGAGAAGGCCTACCACCCATGCAGTTGAAAAAGGCTAAAGAGAGAGAGAGAGAGAGAATAGTTTTTATAACACAATAGACGAATGTCAACTTATTCTACCAGCGACCATGAAAACTGCAGTTTTCGTAACGTTAGGTGTAAAAATCCTTTCCTTACTAATCCTTATCCTTACTTAATATTATAAATGCAAAAGTGAGTTTGCTTGTTTGTTACGCTTTCACGCCGTAACTACTGAACCGATCATCATGAAATTTTGCATACAAGTTCTCTGGAGTGCGGAGAAGGACATAGGCTACCTTTTATCCCGGGAAAAAGTACTATTCCCGAGGGATCGACATTGACGCGGGCGGAGCCGCGGGCGAAAGCTAGTAATGTAATAAACGCGATCATTTTAAATCCGTTTTCTAAGTAATGCCCACCAACATGCTAAACATGGCCTTTCCATCTCAAACACAAAGATCTGTCTACCCCGCAAGGAAAAAACCGGCCAAGTGCAGGTTGTACGGAACCGTACGTGCGCGAGTCCGACTCGCACGTTATCTATAAAAACGGCAAAAACATCATGTCTGTTGTATGGGAGCCACCTTAATTTTTTTTTATGTTACAGAGCGGCAAATGAGCAAGCGAGTCACCTGATGGTAAGCGATCAACGCTGTCAATGGACAACTGTAACACCAGGGTGTCACAGGAGCATTGCCGGATTCAAGGAGTTAGGGGAGGACATTGGGAGTAGGGAAAAATGGGGGACATGGCTCTCTCACTCACCGAACGAAGCATAGAAGCGACAAAGCTTCTTCTCAAACGTCGATTTTCTGTGAGAGTGTGGTATTTCCCCGGACGAGCCGGCCCATGCATGCTACTAGCAAAAATGAATTTTGCCTCTAGTGTGGCTCTACCATTTTTTTAGTATTTGTTGTTATAGCGGCAACAGAAATACATCTGTGAAAATTTCTACTAACTATCACGGTTCATGAGATACAGCCTTGTTGACAGACGGAGAGACAGACAGACAGCGGAGCGATATTAACAGGGACCCGTTTTTACCCTTAGGGTACCGAACCCTAAAAAGACGTGATATCATGTATGGATTGCGTGACTTTAATCAAAACTATTTTTTATTTGAACGACGGCACGCCACGCTTCTGCAATGGTAATGAACTACTTAGGTTTGAAATAAAACCACAAAACAAGGAAGAATGTTTATTGAACTACCGGGTGAGACATTAGTTTTAAAAAAATCGGCCTAGTGCGAGTCGGATTCGCGTACGAAGGGTTCTGTACTATCATTACTTCCATACTGATGTTATAAATGCGAAAGTAACTCTTGTCTGTCCGTCGTTTTTTCACGCTTCAACCATTGAACCATTTTGGATGAAATTTGGTATGGAGGTAGTTTGAGGCCCGGTGAAGGACATAGGGTACCTTTCATTCCGGAAAATTCTAGTGTTCCCGAGGGACCGACATTAACGCGGACGGAGCCGCGGGCAACAGCTAGTTATCTATATAAATAATGAATGAGTTTAAAATTATTGAAAATATTTTTATGATATGATTTAACTAAAAATGTATGCTTTTCGCATTTTTTTCTTTATCTGTGCTATACGACGTTGCTTCGTACCAAATTTCAAGATTCTGAGTTCCCTGTAGGTTTTGATTCCCTTGTGAACGTCGAAAATTTGCAGTATAAATGGCTGTATCTTTAGATTGCGTTGGCTTAGAATTAGAAGTTTGATTTTTTCATACCTCCAAGGGATAGACCCGAGTATTTGATATGAATTTCAGCTTGATACCTGCATGCGTTCTTGAGAAAAAGTGTCTTGACAGAAGACAGACGGACAACAAAGTGATCCTTTTAGGGTTCCGTTTTTCCTTTTGATGTACGTAACCCTAAAACGGTCATGTGTGAGTAAGATTCGCGCACAGAGGGTTCTGTACCTAAAGTTACGTTTTTTAAGGGTTCCGAACCCATTGGTACGGCCATCGTCATCATCATCAGGTCTTTTTAGTCTCCACTGCAGGAGCATGACCCTCTCTGTACTACCGGATATACCATACTAGGCCAGATTTTGGTCTACACTCTCCTCGCTGGCCAGACGGGTTGGAGAGGTCTCATTGATGTTTATGGGGTTTTATTTAGCTTGTATTTTCTAAGTCGCCTCTTACGACCTCCATGGGAAGACTAGGACTGGTTCTATTCTACTCTTATGGAAACCACACAGCTAATTGGGTACCAAAAGGAACCCTATTATTAAGCCACCGATGACCATCCATCGGTCTGTTACAGGCAGTAGTTGTTTAGTAACAAGCAACAACATCTCATAGAGACTTGTGAAATATCCTGTTGTCGCTATTTTTTACTAACCTATACTATACTTACTACTTATGGAGGAGACCTCTGCCCAGTAGTGACTGGGCAAAGTATCCATGCCTTCTGTGCAACTTCTGTCAATTTTTTACACTTATAAATAACGCGTGATTTTGAACCTCTGAACTAGGTATATTGAAATCCTGGATTGCAAGAAAAATTTGAATTGAGAATTGCAAGAAAAAAAGGTAAAAATCGAACAATAAAAATAGTTTTCACATACAAACTCGCCAATCAGCTGGGCGAATTTCTATGGACGGTAAATTTTTTTTGTAGTTTTTTTACGTTTTTTTCTTGATTCTGTATTCCATCGGGGATTCTGATTTCAATATAGTTCAGAGGTTCAAAATCACATCCTTATCCTTACTAATATTATAAATGCGAAAGTGAATTTGTTTGTTTGTTTATTTGTTTGTTTGTTTGTTACGCTTTCACGCCGTAACTACTGAACCGATCATCATGAAATTTTGTATACAAGTTCTCTGGAGTACGAAGAAGGACATAGGCTACCTTTTATCCCGGAAAAAACTACTGTTCCCGAGGGATAGACATTGACGCGGGCGGAGCCGCGGGCGAAAGCTAGTATAGTATATTTGGAAAAAATGGACGGAAGATTTTTTTTAAAATATACTTTATAATAATTGGACACGCGTTTTTTTTTTATTTTAGGTACTTTTGTCAACGGTTACAAAAAAGGTTACTGCCGAATACCGGTACGAATGACGGTTTGCAGGGACTATATAATTTGTAAATAATTATATTTTTTAAGTAGAGTGAGTAGTATCCCAATACCTTCATTCCCTTATTCTTCTTTATTCTTTATTATTTATTTGAATTAGTTAGTTTTAATTATTATTAGTTAATTAGTATTATTTTAGAAAATATTTATAATTGTTTCCTTGTTAATTTCTACAAAGCTCACAATACTACGAAAAAATTATGAAACTAAACATACTATTACTATACCTACTATAATGGTTAAATGCGTAATATCATATGGTCATAAAAAATGGGGTCAGTGGCCACGGTGGCCACATCGCTTGCACTTGGTCTTCGTGCCATTCGTGAATTGATTCTTATGTAATTAAGGTCGACGGCCCCAAACTGAAGTAGAACACTGGCCATCCGAGAATGAGGAGGTTTTAGCGCCTACAAAAAAAGTTTGGCAACATGTTGCTCATAAAATATTTATAGGCGCTTTTTTAGTATTTTTATAGCACAGCCGGCCTATTTGCTAACTCAGTGTAGGCGCAACGTTTAGATAATCTCTTCAAAATACATTACATTTTATATAGGTAGGTATTTTATACACAAATTATCAGTCATACAAAAGCAGCAATGTATTTTACAATGACTATTAAAACGTTGTTCACTAAGTTACTAAATAGGCCGGCTGAACAGACATACAAGATTACTATTTAAAAATTGGTAGTCGTAATGTCGGTTTACGGACGATAATTTTACGTGATAACGATGGAAGAGCGATAGATGCGTCACAAGCCGAACACTTAGGCCGATCGTGCCTCGCTATCGCTTGTACCGCGGTTTCGCACAAGGGACGTGCGTGACACTTATTCGTGCGTGCAGCCGGCGTGCATCGATTTTTACGACGTTATTACGCCAAAATTTACTTTTTATTATAACTGATTTTAGACGATCTCATAATATAATGTATCTTTTACATATTTCATGTTTAGTTTAATACTTTTTGTTTTTTCGTGGAATAACGAAAAAAGAAGCATCTGCTTTCTTTTAAAAAAAAAGTTGAAAGTCAGTTGGTTCGTACTCATTGGTAAAGTGTGTAAACAGCTGAAACCAATACCTTCCTGTAATTGGTTGTTTTCAGGAATGGGTGTTGCCTTGTCCAATAAGCACCTAGTATTTGTGACAGTTTACCTCATCATTACCAAATTATATGACAACTTACTAGTTGTTGTGTTTTTATTGATTGATTTTGATTTGCAAAATAAAGGCTTGTTTTATCTAAATAGACGTAAAACTTGAGGGATTATAACTTGGTTTACTCAGGAGAAATTTAAAGTAAAAATTGTTGCTATGTTTCTTAATAAAAACAAGTTGTAAATATAGTTTACGTGTGTTTTGAAAGTCTAAACGTGTTTCAAGATTTTTTATTTCATTTTCCGCAATTCACGCAAGTAATCTATTCAAATTCTTTCCTTTTTAGGTGAAAACACAGCAAAAATGCTTCAACGCACGTATTACAACGAGCAGGATATCAGAAAACGCCAAATCGACACGTTAAAAATCTTCAACGACAATGTCGTAGAGATCGAAGCAAACTCTGAATACAGAGTGGAATTCAACGCTAATGGGAAAAATATGAGTTTAAACGTGGTTCTGAGCCCAGAATTTCCCAACGAGAAACCTTCAATCTTCGTCAATCCACCAATTCCCCATCCATGGGTATCGGAAAACTCCAATCAAGTTGTCGGAGCTCCTGGGCTAATCAGCTACACCCAACACTCAGATCTGGGACGTATAGTCCAAGCTATTCTAAGGGAGTTCCAGAGGTCAATACCTAACCTAAGTGATGATAAGAGTGAAGTTAGTACCCATTCTGTCAGTGCTCAGTCGTTGATGTTTCCGGAGTTGAGTGAATTGAATGTTGAAGAGTTACAGGAGATATTGGAAAACCCAGACCTACAGGTATGCGGCTAGCAACTCATCACTATTTTGCTTCCATTTTCCACCTACACACCTACCAACATGCTATATGGTGCAAGGGAAAAAGATGTAATACTTTGTATGTATCTATGTACCTACTAAGTATGCTAATCTACCAAACGCAAGCTTTTGAACGATAATTAATAACTTGGATATAATTTGATAAGTATTATTTAAAATGTGAATTGACATGAAAAAGTGCCTGAAAAGGCTTATTTTCTAAATCTTTGGATTTTTGGAATCTGTATTTTTAGGGGTTCCATAAATTCTCAATAGGGCAGTAATAAGAATTTATTTTTTGTCTTATTCTAATTATCAAGTACCAATAAGTAATTCATTTAAGCGGCCAAAACTGGTATCAGATTATTTAAGCTGCCTTAAGACACCCGGCTTAGCCACTGCCCTCAATCAATGATGGCAGCTGTGACCAAGATAATGGGGTTTCGTGGCATCATTTACATAGCCGGTCATTTGAAATTGTTTTGAGCCAGTAAGTACCGATTATTTGATAAAGGCAAATTGAAAAAAAAAACTCAGAGAAATTGGGAGTGTACTTTTGTTACTTTCCATGTTTCGCAGCTTCTAGTTATGTGAGGGGCCAGCCATAAATGATGTCACACTTATTTCATGAATCATAAATTATGAAATATCCACCACATGTCGCCATCTGTGTGACTAGGAGTGTCCCCCCACTCCTAATCACACAGATGGCTTTATTTGTGTGACACCCTTCCCCCTAGTGTGACGTCACAAAGCTTTTGGCCTTTACCCTAGCAATCTGTGTGACTAGGAGTGGGGGGGACACTCCTAGTCATACAGATGGCCACATTTGTGTGACACCCTTCCCCCTAGTGTGATATCACAAAGCTTATGACCTTTCCTTGCTTTCATACATTGTCACACTTTGTTGACAACCAATCATCATCATCATCAGGTCTTTTTAGTCTCCACTGCAGGAGCATGACCCTCTGTACTATTGGACATATCATACTTAGCCAGAGCATAGAGAGGATTTGGCCTACACTCCTCGCTGGCCAGTCGGGTTGGAGGGGTCTCATTGATGTTTATGAGCTTTGTTTAGTTTGTGACAACCAATAAAACAACCCTTTCTCTTAATTGTGGATAAATCTGACATACATTTTCTATGAAAATGTTTGTCGGATTTATCTGAAGTTCGCGGTCAAAGGGTTAAAAAGGGTTTAGGTATATAACTTCTATTAAATAGGTTACAAATCCTGTACATACTTACCATTATTTTAAATTAATTTACAGGACAAATTACTAGAAAACAGTCCACAACTAGTCGAACTTGAAATGGAAACAGAAGAGCTGATGAACAGCATCGAACGCATAGCTCAAGACAATATCGCTAAGCAGCAGTCCCTCGACGATCTAAAGACTGAAGTCATTGATCGCATATCAACGATAGTGCAGATGAAGATGAACTACGAAGAGCTGCACCGGAAGCATCAGAAGCTAGCGGAGATGTACGATCCTCATAGGATACGGGATTGCTTGAAGATCGCTGCGATGCAGGCGGATGAGGATGCTGAGGGGGTTGCTGAGCAGTTTCTATTAGGTAAAAAGATTCTTTCATTATTTTTATAAGTTATTTATTGTGTATTTACAAGGCTATTTTGATATATTCTTAATAAATTAAGAAAGAAAATATTCCCCAACCTGGCAACTCATAAGACTTGGCAGTCAACATCACTTGACATATTGACAATGACATTGACATTGTCATGTAATGAAGCATGGGAATATTGCTTATTAATCCTACGTTTGGATTTTATTTCAAAAATGAATAAAAAGTTGAATATTGGACAAAAAAAATTGAAAAAATTCTGGAAGTATTTACATTTAAAGTACTTTCGATTGCATAAATAAAAACCAACACTTCTGGTTTGTAGCAAGTTGTCAATTAGTTTTATAAGTTATTTTTCGCATTCACAATAATATTTGGATATACTCTTTTAAATTAAGAAATGAAATATGTTGAACTTTCATGACAAGGCTTACGTCACCTAACTACCCAACTTTTACAAGGGAGGTATTTGATTCAACTCATTTTAAAATTTATTTGAAAATCACCTAATATGTAGCAAGCCATGCAATATTTTTATGTGTTTTATTTTGTATAGTAATATTCGTATGTTCTGACCTACTAAGGTTCTGACACAACAATTTTATAAATTTTATTATATTAAGAAATAAAATGAGTATTTATAATATCCATTATCTAGAACTAAATTTTGTATTCACAATGCTATTTTGATATCTATTATTATCTTATTAAATTTCATGCGGGCGGGGCTTGAACCAGCGACCTAGGTCTATGTACGACCTATGCTCTGCCAACTGAGCTACCTCATGATTCTTACCTCGGCGTCGAAATTCTCCACCATATCCCATTCCCCCTATACGTATTAAGGATTACGTCACCTAACAAAACTACCCAACTTACGATGGCGGTAATATCGGTTATCAAAACTCCTTAGGTTAAGATGCTTTTGAGCATTTAGTCGTAAAGGCTCAATGTATATTGCCAAATCGGGGGGAATTTTAAGAATTTCACAGAGTACAACCGCCTCTATAAGTATGTCAATAAAGTTCTAATTCGTATCAAGAAATTAACGGACGCTCAAAGTCGCACGACCTCCGGCGTATATTGCCGTTTTTTGTTTAATGAAATTTGAACTTTATTATTATAACTAGCTTTTGCCCGCGGCCTCGCTCGCGCTAAGTTTCATACAAATTTTCGTCCTCTATTTTATCCCCTTGGGGGTAGAATTGATCAAAATCCTTTCTTAGCGTACGCCTACGTCATAACATCTACCTGCATGCCAAATTTCAGCCCGATCCGTCCAGTGGTTTGGGCTGTGCGTTAATAGATCACTGTTAACGTTCGTTAGTCCTCTCCATCCATTGGTTGTCTGGTAGAGATTGCTTTTAGCAATAAGACCGCCCATTGTACATACTTGCTGTAAAATTAATGTTTTTGTAAACTTGTATTTATTTGGTGTACAATAAAGTGTTACTTACTTACTTACTTATGTCAGTCAGTCACCTTTGAGTTATATATATTAAGAAGATTATAGAGCCGATAATGGTTTCTTTTTTTTTCAGGTAACATGCCAGTGGAAACCTTCGTAGTGAAGTTCGCTGAGAAGCGCGCGTTAGGACAGGCGAGGCGAGCTAGGGAGGAAAGGCTAGCACATCAACTCGCACAACTGGACAGAGCGACAACTTAAATGTTATTTATAAATGAATGCACTAGTTGGTCAACAAATCCGTCTGGCAGGTCTGTCTCACTCCTCGTGTCGGTATCGAAAACATACCTACGCGCAGCGACACCTGCGAAGCGGTAACACCGCCAGTAGGAACCAAAAATCCAGTAGGAACGACGGCCGTTTAGTCACATGTGTTCACCGACTTCATCTAATTATGAATCGTTTGTTCAGGGCTATAAGAATGAAATTGGCTTGCAATGGATTCTGTAGGTATCTAAACGGTGCTGCGTTCTGATGTGAGCTAAATTACACCGTATCGCTAACTACATTGAGTTGATATTCCTTTGAATAACTTCGCTGTGCGACTCCTGTACGTAAGTACTTATTCTGTGGTTTAGGGAACGCTCCATACTACGCATTGAATTAGGAAAACTATGGAAGCAGCATTGCGCTCAAAAACTGACACTACGCAAAGTAACTCAAAGCGGGCGGGGCTTAAAAAGTAGATTCTTCGCGAACTAGTCTGCCGCGCGCTCCGTGACGGAAGAACGCGTCGATAAAAGCATTTAACGACATATTTTTTGTGAACATCGGCGAAATCTTAACGAATTAAGTAAAAAATTACTTCTTGTGTCGTACCGTGGTGCAAAAAACGCAAGGAAAGACGGAAAGTGACACTGGAGTAACTTATCATAGCGAGCGAGGCGAGCTGCTAGCCTACCTACCTCCGCTATGTTGACACCATAGCGTTCATCAGATATGTTGACACCGCCCCGTGACCTTGACGCGGTCAATCGCAAACTAGCTTCGTCTGAGTGCGTAAGTTTTTCGTTGTGAATTTAGTTAAGTTTGTTTGCGTAAATGGGACTGATATAGAATCGTTAGTTGTATGAGAGTTACGCTTCCATATGTTTTTCTAATTCAATGATACTACGTGACCTGTTCAGGGGAGGGAGGGGAGGTCTTCATAATACCACGCTTTACCACAGAGGGAAGGAGGGTCTTAGGTGTTTGTCACGTAGTCAATGTCCTCTAAGGAAATTTTGCACATATTACAAGCCTTTTTTTTAGTTTCACCTGTCCCGATGTGTGTATGTAATCAAATCTTGCAAGTTAAATTTTATCCGCTTCCCGGTTTACGATTGAGCTGAAACTTAGCACGTATGTGTAAATCGGATGACAATACAATATTATGGAATCGTTGCGCTGGTCTGATGATGGAGTCGGAAGGCCATAGGAACTCTTAAACTAAACAAGGTACACCAATCGTGTTTGGGCTCATTTGATTTGTCTTAGAAAGCACTTTACATTGTTGGTTCGTATATAAAGCTTGTCATAAAAATGTAATTATTGCAAAAAATCTTGTTTAATTATGATCGTAAGACATTAATAAATAAGTGAAATATGAGCCAAATTATTTCTTTATACTTGCAAAAATATTAACTAACCATATTTATAATACTACGGGTGGTCACGGAGGCGGGGGTGTGAATAGTAAATCTAACACGGAGCCTCACGAGTATTTTGTACATCAATGTATTTTGTATGAGTAATGAGGCGCCTGTTATGAAAAAACCGGCCTAGTGCGAGTCGGACTCGCGCACGAAGGCTCCGTACCGTCATGTATAAAAACGGCAAAAAAATATTTTTATTTAATTATTTATTTTTAAAGTGAATATATAACTAAATATTCTGTGAATATTTCAAGCGTCTGCCTGTTGCCGTTATTAATATCGAGCAAAAACAAGCAAAAAAACTCACGTTTGTTGTATGGGAGCCCCCTTAAATATTTATTTTATTTTTTAGTATTTATTGTTATAGCGGCAACAGAAATACATCATCTGTGAAAATTTCAACTGTCTAACTATCACGGTTCATGAGATACAGCCTGGTGACAGACGGATGTCACAGTAGACTGTCACACAAATGTGACCATCTGTGACAAGGACGGGGTAGGGGTCGTAAAATCAAGAAATCGGTGTAACGCTTCGATCAAATATAATGGTAGATACAGTCCCATACAAAATGAAGCAAATTCAAATTCAAAATTTTCAAATAATATCCCCGAGCCAAAACATCATGCTTACAAACAACGACTAAAACGGTACATACTAAAACTATGACATTCTTTTTCACTTTTGACGCGTAGTTTTTGCATCTTTTATTTGACCTTCGTCATCGCGAGACGTGCGAGTGCTAGCGCGGTTTATTAAAACTGTGGACAAAACAGCTCCGAAACTCGATTAGTGCGCTGTTTTGCCGGTACCACTTTTTGACCATTATATTTGATCGAAGGTGTGACGTAACGAATGGAGCCCCTAAAGACTTGTATAAAGGCTGTTAAGGAGCGTGTGGCTGACAGTTTTGCTATAAGATGGATAATCAATTTAAAGACAATCACTAGTTAATAAAATTCGAAGGCATGCGAATATAACGCGATGATCGACGGTTATGTACTCGTATGATATTGTAGGGTAGTTGCACTTGTTATTGACACTGGTCCTAATAATGAACACCGTTCAGAATTATGATGAGTGTCAAATGCTTTTTCATATCTTCCAGTATTCCAAAATGTTGTTATAATGTACTTAATATAAGTATTTATATGTGCAATAAATTGTTTGCAATATACAAAGTTCAAACTTTTTTATCTTGTTTTATTTTATTTGTTAAGACTGCGTGTTTGGTTTGCAGTTCTATTGTAGTTGTGCCAACTGCATGCAAACTCACTTGAACAGGAAATTAGCGAAGTTGAAATGCGGTCCGTCTGTCTAGAGCCTAAGAGGAATGGGGAAAATAAAGAAATAAAAACGGTAAAATAGCTATTTATTTAAAATAATAATCACAAAGTAATTGAAAAATTGTGTTATGAAAATATTCATGCTTAGAAACTATTTATTTTTAGACTCTATCATATGATAACAATAATAAAATATTGACTAAGTATACATATGGGTCATTCGAATATTACGTAAGCAGCGAATGTAGGGGTGGGGCGGGAGGGGGTCTGGGCTAGGCTTATTTTCGCTGACAAAGGGGGTGAAAGGGCACGGTGGTGACGTCACCACCGTGCCCTTTGTTTGTTTATTTTGCAAAATGTTGCTGACGTCAGCAACATTATGCAAAATAAACAAACATTTTGTAAAAATTATAGCATTACTTACGCAAGCTAGGGGGAGGGGAAAGAGCTTTTCTTACTTTTGCTGACAAGGGGGAGGAGGGGGTTGAAAATGACTGATATAGTGCTTACGTAATACTTGAACGGTCGGCTTGACCTTATTAAGTCTATAGGACTGTTTAAAAAATCGCTCAAGATTAACTATGTTTACAAATATTGTAGACATGATTACACGCGACAAGATTATTTTTCAGAGTGTATAGGATAGCGGTCGTCACACTACTAGGCAAGGGCCACACATGACAATGTGAGTATCAGGACCGGGCCGCAGAGTATGTGAAGGCGCTTCAAGAGCCTTTGCACTCTTATACATGCTAGTCCATACTAATCTTATAAATGCGAACGTACGTCTGTCTGTTACCTCTTCACGCTTAAACCACTAAACCGATTTACATTAAATTTGGTATGGAGATAGTTTGAGTTCCGGGGAAGGACATAGGATAATTTTTATCCAGGGATTAACTATAACATAATATGTATTCAGTTCATTTTGTTTGACAACATTTTGTTTATGATTATGGTAATGTAGGTAGTTGAGTATTAGTGCAATTTACTTTACCGCGGGCCGCACAAATAACGGCCAATGGTATAGGACTGACCCATCATCGGTAAATCGCAGTCAAGAAAACCAACCTGCAGTGTAGCAAATATGTTTTTTGACTACCATTATAAGTTTTACATTTGTGTTGTTGTACCAGTGCAGTACTTATCGTTCATTTAATAATTTGTATCATTTAATAATAATTAACAAGTGTCCAAATGACCTATATTAAATAAACGTTTTTTGAGTTAGATTTTTTTTTATTTGGGCGTGTTTTCGCAAGTTTCATAATCTGTAACATTCTAATGTTGCCATTTGCAATTTCTTCTTCTTTACCTTTTTCCACTTATCTATGGGGATTTATAATTAAACTCACATATTCTTCAAACCTATCATTAATTTCTCAAACCTTATAAAAATAAGCAAGGTATTTAAAATCCGACATTGCAAAATTTGCGGTTTTCGCGGCCTTTACATTAGCTGTAAGTACATGAGAAATAAGATGTGATGTCTTCGTATCGTAATACTATGTTACATTGTTGCATAATAAAACTTAAGTTCAAAATAGCGTTTACAAATACGTAGCTAGCTTAATCAATTAAAAATTCTCTTTTTTCTTATTTTCACTAACGATAAGGTAGATAATACTTTTATCAATTAGGTACAATCTTCAAGATAAGTATACCTACTTTTTAACAATTGTACTCACGAAGTACATTTGATTTAATGTATTGTCTAATACTAATTAATTCAGATTCTAAAACGCGGAAGTTATATAAAGTACATATACTTTAGAAATAAGTACAATCAATGCCACCCCAGTAGATATGTTCTTGCAGTAGTTTCTCAATATAGAGAAAGAAAACTATGCCTTAAACTGAAGTTTGCCCTAGATGTTTTGTTAGTCAAAAGTCTTCTACACCCAATAGCATGAGCTGATCAAAAATAAATAAATATATGGCTCTAGTAGTACAGAGAGGGTCGTGCTCCTGCAGTGGAGACTAAAAAGACCTGATGATGATGATGATGATGATACGGACAAATCACAGATTGAGCTAGCCCCAAGGTAAGTTCGAGACTTGTATTGTGGGATACTAGCTCAACGATACTATATTACATAACATTTACAATATACATATATCATCATCATCATCAGGTCTTTTTTAGTCTCCACTACAGGAGCACGACCCTCTCTGTACTACTAGAGCCATACTTGGCCAGAGCAGTCAGAGGACTTGGCATACACTCTCCTCGCTGGCCAGTTGGGTTGGAGAGGTCTCACAGATGTTTATAAACTTTGTTTAGCATGTATTTCCTAAGTTGCCTTCTACGACATCCACGGGAAGACTTGACTATACATATATATGTATAGATAAACATCTGAGACCCAGGCTAATCCGAAAAAAAATCATTTTCCATCTTGACATGACCAGGGATAGAACCCGGGGAGCGCCGATGTGGCAGCCTGACATGATAACAGAGTCATCACACTGGCTAACTCCGTGGCGCAGCGGTCAACACGCCAGCCTGCGACCCGAGAGTGCCCGGGTTCGATCCCCGGTCAGGTCAAGATGGAAAATAATCTTTTTCAGAGTGGCCTGGGTCTTGGATGTGTATCTATATATGTATTTGTTATATAATATAGTATCGTTAAGTTAGTTTCCCATATCACAAGTCTCGAACTTACTTTGGGGCTAGCTCAATCTGTGTGATTTGTCCATATATATTTATTTATTTATATTTATATCATGTCCCTTAAGTTATGTTAATAAAAAGACTTTAAAAACTAATGGGACAACTTTAATATGAGGGCAGCTTTCCCCAGAAAGGGAAGTGTTCTATTTATATGAATATAAGTGCCTCAGGGAAAGTTGTTCAATATAACGAAATATCGTGCCCTTTAAGTATTGATACCCTTTTCCGTTACACCTGTATTTTATTAAATAAAGCTTTAAATTTTCAATCACAATTTACGACAAATTTAATTTATTTGTAAGTATATCACAAATAACAGTACCTACTTGCTTAGTGTACGCTCCGTGCGCACAAAAACAGCCGCAAGAAGTCCACTGCTGGACATAGGCCTCCCCCAAGGTTTTCGAATACGACCGGTCGGAAGCGGCCCGCATCCAGCGTCTTCCTGCGACCTTAGTCAGGTCATCCGACCATCTGGTCGGTGAATGTCCGACGCTGCGCTTGCCGGTACGTGGTCGCCATTCGAGAACCCTTCTGCCCCATCGGCCATCGGTTCTAGGCGCTATGTGCCCCACCCACTGCCACTTCAAATAGCTAATCCACTGAGCTATGTCGGTGGCCTTTGTTATCTTACGAATCTCCTTGTTTTTGATTCGATCTCATACATAATTATAATTAAAATTATATTAACATAATGCAAAATTTATACTAGTAATTTTTTTTAGATATGGTCATCTACTATCTGTGGTACAGTACAAACACATTTACCCTAATAGTTCGTTTATTCTTTTAACTATTCATTTATCTTGCATTGCATCTAGTTATTCTACCAAAATATATCAAAGATGTCACCTTCTTTCCATATACAAAGGAATCCATATAATTAAAAATAAGTAAATTAATTCGATTTGCTTCTCCGTCTTCCCCTTCATCCTCTTGGTCATTAAACAACAATGAAAAGCACTTATTGATTAGCTGTTAATACATACATGGTATCACGTCTTTTCCTTTTGCGGGTTGACCTTATGGCCACATTTAGCATGTTAGACGGCCTATTGACATGATTCCGCAGATTTTAGCCCATTCCCTCGATCGGCTTTTACGATCTGCGCGGGAAGAGAAGCAGCTGGCACATTTTATGTTTTTTATTTTCTCCCAGACCAGCATGGAAGGGTTAGCTGTTAACACACAATTATTGGGAGAGAGCGGGACATGCTCCTGTAGTGGAGACTAAAAAGATCTGATGATGATGATGACATTAGCTTACATCGCTTAGAAGCACATCAGGTGGTTGGTCCGATGTACATAGACAGTGAATTGTCATTGAATGACAAGGATGACTTGTCCTTGAAACATTCGTAACCTAAGATACTGCATAACCTATCAGACAAAAAAAAAACCATCAGTGCCAACTGAAAACACTATGGCAGAGGAGGAGATAGGCAGTAGCAACTAAAAGGTTGCCCAGCATGACTGGGAAACCAATCTTCAGGAACTGCATAAAGGTGAACCTATATCCGTGTTGCTCTGCTACTCCTGCGCAGACCACGTTAGCACTGGCGCCGATAAGGGTGCCGTTACCTGGAAAATAAAACACGAAGTTAGGTCAGGGGTGTCATCCTCCCGGGTGGAAGGCGTGTCGGTGTCGAGAGACGCCCACCCTAGCGGGTACACTTGAAGACCGAAGGGTCGCCCCGCAGGCCACTCCGAACCTTCTCGACGGAAAAGCTACTGAGAGTAAGCCGAGCCGAGCCACAAAAGTGGCCACCGCGCTAGGCTGTGAAGCAAGAGTAGCACATGGCCCCGGCAGTGCGGTAGAGGCGTCGACACCGGGGGGTTTTTAGTGGGTTCAAGCCCCAAATACCCGCCCTGCTCTCCCGTGGCAGAGTGGATGATGCGAAGGCATTTTTCCTCCCGACCCAAAATAAAAAAAGGGGAGAACTGCTTGTCCGGTGCTGGAGGAATGGCATTGGTTACGCGCGCCCGGCCTCCCGAGCTGCTACTTGCTTTTCCCCCATTCATCTGAGTAGTATCCCAACTCCTTCTTTTCCCGAATCCAACAAACTCCTATCCTTCCCCAGCTTAAAGATGATTTCGGCTATAATGATAAAAATTATATGATGATTAGAGGTTTTTGGCTTGATGAACCATCTTCGCCCCAAAAGGTTTTGTTTGCTGCAATATGCCTAGCTTGCTTTTTGTAGCAAGCTATTGGTCTGGTGTAAATAAGTGTTCCAGAGGTTGACTCTTGACTTCGTCCTTGAAAAGGATGGCTGGCTTTTCTCTTTGATCTCATCTTCATCATCATCATCAGATCTTTTTAGTCTCTACTGCAGGAGCATGTCTACCGGAGCCATACTTGGCTAGAGCAGACAGAGGATTTGGCCTACACTCTCCCCGCTAGCGAGACCCTCTTGGTATTCAAAAAGGGTTGTAATTGTAATCAATATGATATTATTATTCTTCTTGATGCAGTGTTTCTTTGCATGAAATAGGCCTACCTATTATCTCTGATATAGTTAGACTTCGATTTATTTTTATGTTATAGCAGGATCGCAGACACAAAACTATGCTCAGCACTGGAAGAAAATAGCTGTGTTGCCTTATCTTACCTCCTAGACAAGCTCCGAAACTTAACGCCCAAGCCAGAGGAGCTAAAGGGAGAGCCAAACCACCAGGGTCTGCCAGGGCAACCGTGACTCTGATCATCATGGTTGTGAGGGGGATGTTGTCCACAAAAGCTGAGGTTATGCCGGACACCTGGAAACAAGGGATCATTAAAAACTTGGATAATATCATCTTGAATCACAAAGGTTAACTAGTCTCAACACTAAAATGACAAAAATTAGCTCTAAGAACCCATAGACATAAGACTAACCTTTGTAAATGGAGAAAATAAACATTTATTATTATTATTATATTATAATTCTTCACTCGCTTTGAGGTGCGGCGAAGTTATGTAAGTTGTTGTTGCCAATTGTACCTATATTGGTTTTCTGATATCGTAAGTGTGCGGGGGTGGAGATCTTGCTCGCTTAGACAGACCCAAATTGGCCTAGTAAGGCAGTCATCTTAAATTTTGAAAATATGGTATTTAAATTAGTTAAAGTCTACTGTCCTATTGTGACTTTTATATTTGTATTATTCGCTTTCGCGCTGTACATAGAAATCCTAATTGTCACTCGGCACGGCAGCAGCGTCGGAAGCACAAGAAGCCAAAGAAACTGCGCTCGCCAACCCGCCTGCCAAGCGTGGTGAGTATGACAATATCCTCCCATAGAACGAACAATCCTTGGGAGAGGCCTTTGTCCAACATTGAACTTCTTACGGCTGATCTGATGAAATGGTTTCTGAGCCACAATGCCGCGCCCATTATCAAAAACTTCTGTCTGTGGCGTGATGACACGCCAGCCATCTGCATCGAATCAGTTATCATCATCATCTCAGCCACAAGAAGTCCACTGTTAGACGTAGACCTCCCTCAAGGATTTCCAATACAACCGGTTGGAAGCGGCCTGCATCCAGCGTCTTCCTGCGACCTTAGTCAGGACATCCGACAAACTGGTCGGTGGGTGTCCGACGCTGCGCTTGCCGGTACGTGGTCGCCATTCGAGAACCCTTCTGCCCCATCGGCCATCGGTTCTACGCGCTATGTGCCCCGCCCACTGCCACTTCAAAGAGCTAATCCGTATTGATTATACTAACGACCTTTTAGTAATAGGACGGCAGAATTGCTTTTCTTCACGTAAGTAGGTACTAAAGTCACAAACCCATAGCATCAGCACAATAGCGACAGCAAGCCGCGACTCTTCGCCGACTTGCAAGATGAGTGATTCTGTTATTTTCCCGATCCAAGCTATGAGACCCAACTTTGACAGCACCTGAAATAATAATATTAAAAATTACACCAATCATTATAAAATTTACGTGGATACTTTATATGCCTGAATGAGTAGTTGGTAACTAGGTACTGTTATCCTAATCCTTCCTAACTAATATTATAAATGCGAAAGAGAGTTTGTTTGTTTGTTACGCTTTCACGCCGTAACTACTGAACCTATCATCATGAAATTTTGCATGCAAGTCCTCTGGAGTACAGAGAAGGACATAGGCTACCTTTTATCCCGGGAAAAAGGGGGATAAACTATTCCCGGGGGATCGACATTGACGAGGGTGGAGCCGCGGGCGAAAGCTAGCTATAAAATAAAGTATGGTTGAGTTAGCAATCCAAAACACAAGTCTCGAACTTACTTTGGGGCTAGCTCAATCTTTGTGATTTGTCCGTATATAGTTATTATTCCCATCTGATTACCATTATCCCAGTAGACACAACCATAATGGTGATAAACTAAACAAGAAATTTCCTAATTGTCATCGTTAGTAACATTTTGTTGATAATGTGGTCTCCTAAAAGAACAAGAAGTATTACCTCCATAAGAACGAATAAAGCAGCAAAGAACAATAACGTCGACCACTCCACTCTAGCCAGCACTGGTTCCAGGTCATCCTTTTCAGCCAGGAGTAGTAGCAGCAACGCTCCAAGCAGAGCCGTCCAGCCAAGTGACAGTCGTTCTGGAATAATTATAGTCATTATTAGCATTTACGCGCCTAAAGCTCGTTCCATCGTAGATCTTGTCTTTACCTTTCTGTTCGTTCTGAGTTAGTCTAAGGTCAAGAGTTTAGTTTCAGGTGGAGTTTCTCTAACAATAGTGAGTGCGACTGTGGTGCTATCCAATTTATGAGTCAGAAAGCCAAAATTAGGCAAACGAACGGGCAATTACGGTAGCAACCATAGAGATAAGATAATCCTGACGGTAGCAACGCACTGGTCGAAACATTTTTAATGTAATACGTAAAGCCATTTTACGACTCGATAGAAGAAGAACATGGTCAAGAGTAAGCCTATTTAATACTGCCTTGCCTGATGTGAAGCAACTATGAGGTTTAGGATGGTACACGTAAACTCAAAAATTGCCTATTGACTCTTGCCTTGAATATCCCCAAATTATATGTGTCGGGAAATAACAATGCGCGGAAGGTGTTTCATTCTTTAGCGGTTAGTATGTAGTTCTCGAAATATAGGAGGAAGCGAAATTATTTTATAATTGTATTCTAGGGCATTCTTACAACTAAAATTAACTTAAATACACAACAAAATGTTTAGGCTGCAGAGCATGCTGAGTTTGATTTTCATAATTTTGATGTATCTGGATGACATATTGATGCGATCTCACACCAACGGGGGATCAAGTAACAAGTATTAAGTGAATTATATTATCTATAAGTGTACGCTATAAAAAGAATGTAACGAGACTCACGTAGTTCAGGGATGGCGTGCAGGAAGAACACGGTGACCACAAACGCGACGCTCACTGTCGCTTTTATTAGCAGCTGCTTGTTCCTGATGCGATACTGGAAAATGGTAAAAATGTGTCATCATCTTACGGATAATGTCATGGTATATGTTAAGTCTTTAGACTGCGGACTGGTGTTGGTAGGTGCCACGAAAATAGAGTTAGGTGGGGTTTCTCCAGCAATAGTGCGACTGTGGTGCTATTCAATGGTCACCTCTTGGTGTGCCCAGAAAGCCCATCTTCTTGCTCTCGAAAAGATTTGAATGAGGCAAATAAACGGGCAATCACGGTTACAAAGCACTGGTCGAAACATATTGATGTGTACGTACAGACAATTTACGACTCGATAGAAAAGAAGTAATCTCTCTAAATTGTCTTATCAAAACTCAAGAGTGAATAACACAATTTATGCTTTACTTTATTATTTAGTCAAATAACTTAGATGTGTATGATAGTGTGTGATGCAGTTTTACTCAAATTCAAAACGTTTATTTAGCATAGGTTATTTGGACACTTATTAATTGTCATATTTGATTTTGAAATGAGAATTGTTGACGTCAGTAATTTACTTATAGGCTAAGTTTAGTGCCGCTTCCAAAGCGAAGTGCAGAAGAAGCGGTAACAAACTGCACAGCGCATTTACTCCAATCGATGTCAACTCTCAATTTTAGTTTATCTTACAACAAGGTATGTGGACTGACTATACATTTGATTGTCCTTATTATAATTAGTCATCCATCATAAATTGAATTTTAAATACTCGGGAAAAATCCATTCACTTTAAATCTCTTTTGATATAAATTCACCCTCAGTCTCCAGTCTCCAGGTTTCCTAATGAGAATGAAACTCAATACATAGTTGTCTGAATTTCTACATGATTAGATATACAATATTGAGGTAATTTATAAATTGGTTAGACTTACCTTTTCTTTCATGTGCGCTAGCGTTGTACAAAACCGTGGGTCAGATTTGGAACTACCTTTGCCGGCTTCACGTTTAGTTAGTATTGTATTTAAGGTCTCCACCTGTAGATTAAACAATAAGCTTATTATTATAATTTAATCAGCAATCTCTTTCGTCACGCGTTCTAAAATAGTACCCCTGAGATTATCTTCAACTATTTTATGTCGTGCGCGTTTATGCGAGTAAATTAGTAATTTTACTACCTTTTTCTCTAAAGCTCGTCGAACGAGGTCTTCATCTCTGGAGTAAGAGGACAAAGAAGCTGCTGCCCTCTTCCACACTGCTATCTCTTGGCGCAGTTCTGAAAAGAGTTTAAAAAATAATTTTCATTTCATCATCTCAGCAGCATAAAGTCCACTACATACATAAGCCCCTCCTAAGGGGGAGAAGGGATGGAGTTAGGGTTGGCAACATTTTTTTAAAAGAAATAATATGTTTTTTTTTAAACCGAGATAACCGGGTATCTCTAGTAAAAACTTGTTCAGACGATGACCCATCTAATGAACTACCCTGTCCTACTTCCTGTGCTGTAGAGGACTTGATTAAGGGACATGATCGTGCCGTCGAAGTGGCCAAATTTTGGTCTAACTTCCTTCATATAACATTTATTATATTCTAGCTGATGCCCGACTTCGTTCGCGTGGTAAACAATTTTGTTTAAGGCGTCATTTTTATATTTCTTATAGTTTAGCTGGACCGTTATAGTTCTGAATCAGGTGTTCCAGTTTTCAAAATAAATTATATCCTATATATTGCTCAGGCTTGATAGCTATCCAATGAAAGAAGTTTCATTCGAATCCGCCCAGTATTTCCGGAGATTAGCGTGTATAAACAGACAGACATTTTTTTTTAATTCTTACTCTATTGGTATGTCTCCATCGCCCTTTATATTTTTTTTGTAAATATATTCAACGTAGACACATTTTTTTCACTCTTTTATTATATTTATTGATATAGGTAGCTATTTTGACTCGAAAAGAAGAAGAAGAAGTTAGGGTACCTTGGATGTCTATAGGAACACTGTGCCTTAGTTTGTTCATGTCTCTGAATATGAACCGTAGCTGTAAGTACGTCTGTATCGACACCAGAAGAATGCCAAGCCCCATGTGTACTGTGAACGTTGTGAAGTTTATGTTCTGAAAGAAAACAATAAATATTCAAGTTAAAAATACGGTTTCAATATGTATAAAGTAATAATATAAAGTAATAACTGAAAATCAGTGTTTTTGTACGTAAGTGCAAAATAATCGCTGAGTTATGGCCTTTTCGTCTTGCTGCAGCACACAAATGACTGTTCTTTTGTTTATGTACTTAGATTTAAGATCGCCTGTATTACTAATTTGTGTGTTTGTGGCAATCAAATAAACGTATTATCTATCTACTCGTATATCTACGTAATATAAATAAATATATAGGGACATATAACACAAATTGAGCTAGCCCTACAGTAAGTTGTGAACTTGTGTCGTAGGATACTAACTCAACGGTACTATATTTTATAATAGATACTTATATAGATAAACATAATATATAATGGCAGAGTCGCTGGAGGATCTGAGTGCCATGCTCAATGACCTCAATGAAGTTTCCCAACAAGTGGGCCTTAAAATGAACATGGACAAGACGAAAATAATGTAGAATGTCCATGTTGCGCCTTCTCCAGTGCTTGTTGGGAGCTCCATACTTGAAGCTGTTGACCAATATATCTATCTGGGTCAATTGATCCAGGTTGGACAGTTCCAGCTTCAAGGTTTGAGCTCTTTCGACGAATCCGACTCGGCTGGGCAGCGTTCGGGAAGCTCCGAAGTGTCTTCTCGTCCAAAATACCTCAGTGCCTCAAGTCGAAAGTATTCGACCAATGTGTGTTGCCAGTGATGACTTACGGGTCCGAAACGTGGTCGTTTACTATGGGCCTCATAAGAAAGCTCAAGGTCGCTCAAAGAGCTATGGAGAGGGCTATGCTCGGTGTTTCTCTGCGAGATCGAATCAGAAACGAGGAGATCCGTAGAAGAACAAAGGTCACCGACATAGCTCAGCGGATTAGCTCTTTGAAGTGGCGGTGGGCGGGGCACATAGCCCGAAGAACCGATGGCCGATGGGGCAGAAAGGTGCTCGAATGGTGACCACGTACCGGCAAGCGCAGCGTTGGACACCCACCGACAAGGTGGTCGGACGACCTAACCAAGGTCGCAGGAAGACGCTGGATGCAGGCCGCTTCCAACCGGTCATATTGGAAATCCTTGGGGGAGGCCTATGTCCAGCAGTGGACTTCTTGCGGCTGAGATGATGATGATGTTGATAGATAAACATCCAAGACCCATTCAATCAAACCGAGGATCGAACACGGACACTCTCGTGTTAGGACACTCGTACAAAAAAATTGGTGGTAGTTAAGTCGGCTTATATGTTGCGTAGTAACCAGGACAAGTGGAGCAAAACCCTAACTCACTAGTATCCGAGGGACGGGAAAAGAAACAGGGGAAGACAACATACAAGATGGGAAGATGAATTAAAACTCACTGCAGGCCCTAACTGGAGAAGGGTTGCCAGTGACAGAAAGCAGTGGAAGCGGTTGGCGGAGGCCTTTGCCAAGAGGCACACTGAACTCAGAGACATACTATAAAAATGACTAACATAACCCAAGAGTTCAGGATGAAGGGCTTATACAATACAATACAAGTCGGCTTATGAACGGTAATTTAACGTGATAACGGTGGAAGAGAGATAGATGCGTCACAAGCCGAACTCTTAGGCCGATCGTGCTTCTCTATCGAAGTTCTTTCATATGACCTGTCATCATTCCAGCCGTAAATGTAAGGTAAATGTCCACTGCTGAACAAAAGACTCTAATAATACTTCGTTCCATGGTAGGATATTGCCATACTCACCACGCTAGGCAGGCGGGTTGGCAATATTAGCCTGTAATCTGTATTAAAAATGCCATCAAAAACATAACTTTAAAAAATCCAAGTCTCGCAACTAAAAAAAAGGATAGTCCTTGCTAATATTTTGCTCGACTTTGTGGGGGCACTGCCATGCACCCAAATAAACGATTTGATTCTTGCGTACAGGCAGTCATCATCATTTCGAGTAGGTGTCACGGTCAATCGACCATGTACACCCTGGTGTCAGAGTTCAGGCAGTCACATTCGGATGAGAGGGAAAGAAAATGCTTACCTCTCGCAGTATAACGGGGTGGCTAGCTATTATTACGTTGGGTGGATCCCCGACTGGAGTAGCAGCACCCCCCACGTTGCTGAAGATCACCATGCACATGAGAATGGGCACAGGGTTGAGCTGCATCACTTCGCATAATCTGAAAAAATATATAAAAATTTTTAACTTATCTAACTGACCTATATAGGGCTTATAGAACAACCTCATGGGTACCTTCTGATGGGAAATGGTCAAGAGGCAAACCAAAAAGAAGATGGACAGACGACTTGACTATTTTTGATGAAACTTGGAGAGAGATGGCAAGAAATAGAGCAAAGTGGAAAAATAAAGGGGAGGCATAAATAGCTAGTAAAAAACAACTACGAACTGACCAGACAGACGTTCTGTCTTTTAGGATAGAGACCAACTGTCAAACGACAGGCATTACGATGCTAAGGTTACTTTTAAAAATATAGTTAATAACGTTAAGTTTTCTCATTTTTTTTAATTTTTTTTACTTCATAGGAATCTTCTCCTAAAAATCAACGGGTTGCGCTCCGGGAGTGCCGGCAAAAGTGAAAACTCCGCGCAGTAGAAAGAGACCATATTACTTCCTCGCCAACGCCGCGCCGGCGATCTCATGTCACGTGTCAGTCTTACGAATTTTAAATCAGGTCACATGTCCTGAGTTTAACATTTTTTACAAATCCCAAAAAGTGCACAACGCCGCTAAAGAAGTTTTTTACTTCTAAAAAACTAAACACGACAATAAAAGTCTTAACCAAAACGGTCCAGCCGTTCACATGTAAGGGAAAACAGGATTCATTTTTATATATCAGGTCCATTTAAATTATCGCAAATATATTAAGGGCTGGGTCTCATAGGTCAAAGAAATGCTTTAGTAGCTAAGAATTCACCCGCTACTTTTTATATAGCGTGATTTTGAACTCCCTAGCTATATTCAAATCTGGGAATCAGAATCCCTAATGGAACACAGAATTGCAAGAAAAAAAGGTAAAAAACTAAAAAATAAATTTAACCTTTCATAGAAATTCGTCCAGCTGATCGGCGACTTTGTATGGGAAACCTAATTTTCTTTTTCGTTTTTTGCCTTTTTTTCTTGCAATTCTGTGTTCCATTAGGGATTCTGATACCCAGATTTCAATATAGCTAGGGAGTTCAAATTCACGTTGTATTAAAATTGATAAATCAGCTGTTTGGATCGTCGAGGTCAGTGACCAAGTATCCATAGTAGATAAAAAAGTTGTTGGCCAAGGAAGTGTTTATTTGCACACAGAGTGCTTTTTCCGTCTGTTTTTTAAATATTCTGGTCCTTTTATAGATTTTTTTATTTTGCTTTTACAGCATTTTTCTAGGGTGCCTTTAAAATATTAAACATAAAAATTAACTTATATATAGTTAATCTCCTCATATCTCCAAAGTTCGGTCACAGAATTTATATAAGTACCTACAAACTAACGTACAGAAAGATAACTCGCAGCGTCGCCCCGCAATACTATTGTCCGCGTACCTCTTCCCCTGTTCTCGGGTTTTTTTTTGTTTGCTTTGAAAACAGGGTTACCTGCTACTGTTGCTAGTCGCACGTTCCGCGTCGTCTCTCTTGAATTCATTCTGCGGGTGACAACCCTGATTGTTAACTCACACATTGACGTGTGCACGGATGTAAAGATTCATTTGTAGTAGTAATAGGTATTACTACTCACAGCTTCGATCAAATATAATGGTAGATACGCTATTATAATAGTTATACACGAATCGCGCTCGAAAAGTGACCAGCGCAGTAATCGAGTTTCGGAGCTCTAAAGAGTCGCGATGACGAAGGTACAGTGAAAAGATGCAAAAACTACGCACCAAAAGTGAAAAAAATAAAGATGGAGTTATACTTTCAGTATGTACAGTTTTTGTCGTTGTTAATAAGTATGCATGATGTTTTCACTCGGGCCATTATTAAGCCTTCATTTTGTATGAGACTGTGTATCTACCATTATACATATCTCGTCGATCGAAGACTCGCAGTCATAATAATCTACCTGCCACTTGGCCAGTTAAGTAAATTTTATGTAGAGCAAGGCCATGCTCAACAAAAACTTTTTGAAATTAAATATGAAATGAAAATTTAAGATGGTAAACTTCATAAAATATATAATCTAATTATATACCTACCTTATTGTGACAGGAGTCATAAGAAGCACGGTAGTGACGTTGTCAAGGAATGTTGAGAACAGGGCAGTGAAAAGACACAGGCAGTTGATGAGCGGCCAAGTTCTGCCGCCCGTTAGCTGCAAACAAAATAGTTTGTATGCAAGTTCTTAAATTACAAGGTGTATGATTATTTCTCAATAAATGTAGACCTGTATCATACTGTATTTTGGCAAATAAGCCATTCTCATTCTCATGCATGAGCATGAGAATGCGAATGGTCTATTTGCCAGCATAAGCATGAGCTCATTCTCATTCTCATTCTCATTCTCATTCTCATTCTCATTCACATTCTCATTCTCATTCTCATTCTCATTCTCATTCTCATTCTCATTCTCATTCTCATTCTCATTCTCATTCTCATTCTCATTCTCATTCTCATTCTCATTCTCATTCTCATTCTCATTCTCATTCTCATTCTCATTCTCATTCTCATTCTCATTATCATTCTCATTCTCATTCTCATTCTCATTCTCATTCTCATTCTCATTCTCATTCTCATTCTCATTCTCATTCTCATTCTCACTCTCATTCTCATTTTCACTCCCACTCTCACTCTCACTCTCACTCTCACTCTCATTCTTATTAACACGGAACACAACTATAGCCAGCCCACGTCACTCCAAAAACTTACTTCGAATGCCACCACAGCGAGATAGTCAAACAGGCCAGTTTCAGCTAGAATAGCGACGAGCAGCATCATACTGAACAGCAGCAACAACGTCTCCACATCCAGCCATGACACCAGCTCTGTGAGTGAGGGTCTGGCGCCGCAAATAGCCAGGACGGCTATACCGAGGGTGGACGAGAGAAGGGCAGCGATGGTCCTATTTACCACCTGAAAAAAGTGTTTACCACGGAGTAGTGTTAACATATGAATAATTTACGCAGAATAACATTCTTGCCAGCCTGCGACACGAGAGTGCCCGGGTTCGATCCCAGGTCAAGTCTAAGCAAAATCTTAATTTAGAAATTTGGCCGGCTGATGGGCGACTTTGTTTAAAAGGATTAATTAATTTTTCGTTTTTTACCTTTTTCAATAGGTACTGTATTACTAGGGATTCTAAATATGAGATTTCTATATTCTCAGAGGTTCAAAACCACGCTCTATGCTCATACGTATATATGATTGTCCGCTTATTATAGGCTATGTGACGTCACATCAAATTCAAAATGGCGCTCTCTAGAATACAAAAAGTCGCGAACTTATAGTAGGTAGGTCCCGGCTGTCATTATTAGATGGCGGACATAGCTTAACATGTCAGATGCCTTTATCTTATCTTATCTTATCATCAGGTCTTCTTAGTCTCCACTGCAGGAGCATGACCCTCTCTGTACTACTGGAGCCATACTTGGCTAGAGCAGACAGAGGATTTGACCTACACTCTTCTCGCTGGCCAGACGGGTTGGAGAGGTCTCATGGATGTTTATGAGCTTTGTTTAGCTTGTATTTCCAAAGGCGCCTCTTACGACATCCATGGGAAGACTTGGAGTGGCTGCTCTGCCGGAAACCACACGGCAACCGGAAACTATACGGCAAGTCGGCAGATGCCTTTAGGCAGCTTGAAAAATGTGACACCAGTGTTGGCCACTTTACATGAAAAGCAAGCATCGACAGCCTTCTTGGGTACTAACCTCAAATATGATGAGTAAGTACAGTGAAATCAAAAGGAATGACGCGAACAACAGGCCTTCTGTCTCTCTGATAGGATTCAGCTGGTAGGAGACTGTCAGTGGAACAGTGGTGTTGCTGGTGGAACCGATGCATAGGGACAGTGACGTGCCTGAAAAAAAAAATAATTTTGGTAAAGGCACACGCAACCTCTTGTGCCGCTCAAGTACAGGCCACGCTTCACTTCTATATGAAAGGAAGGTCTAATGATGGATATAGATCTGCCCCGACAACTCTTCGGCTCCGAATAGCCAGAGGAATCCCACTATCCGAACCCCTCGCACTCACCACCGGAATAGAGTATGAAGAGGATTAGCTCCGATTACTGGTGACCGCCCGGTGACTTGAATCCAGGATAGGCCCCTTTGACAACGTAGTAGCTGCTCTCCAAAGGCTTTTGCCATTATTTCTCAAATTGGCCCTTCAGGCTTGCATGCACCTATACGCGGCCCATCAGGTATTATGAGAGTTTGTCTCTCCAAGCCTTGCGCACACAGGCAATGCCCAAAGCCGACGTCCGTCCCTCCTGGGGGCCCTTCGGTGATGTTGTCAAAAAAGGTTGAGGGCACTCCGCCCTCGCCTCAAATGCCCGGTGAAGTAGCGAAAGCTCACTTGGAGCTGCAACATAGTCATTTAAAAAAAATATTGGATGATAAATGACTTTTCCCTTCAATCTAACCGGCATTTTGGGTTACAAAGGACACCAGTCACCTGATGCCTCTTTGCCCACGCCGCCGTCGTTATGTGGACTTTGATATCGTTGTCGATGTCCCCGGATGCGCTAATGTTAGATCCCAGGTATTTACATTCAACATCATCATCATCATTTCGAGTAGGTGACACGGTCAATTGACTATGCGCTTCCTGGTGTTAGAGTTCTTAGGAACCGCCTCTCGGCCTCCGACGTTAACGACTACCGGATGGTAGCTGGGACCAACGGCTTAACGTTTCGAAGCACGGAATCATCTTAATTATCAGACAATCAGGTCATTCAAGTCTGCAATGTCCTAACCAAACTGGAAACAACTAAACAAAGTATGCTTCCCGTGGGAATCGAACCCAAGACCCCCGGGTCTACAGGCAAGCGCCTTAATCACCACGGAGGTAGTTAAGTATTTACATTGATCAGTTGTACATCAACATCAGTACATCCGCTTGACCACGTTTTCGCCTATGCGTATTTCGTTTTTCGTTCGTTTACTCATCATCAGGTCCTTTTTAGTCTCCACTACAGGAGCACGGCCCTCTCTGTTCTACTAGGGCCATATTGGCCAAAGCAGCTGAGGACTTGGCCTTCACTCTCCATGCTGGCCAGACGGGTTGGAGTGGTTTAATATGTGTGTATTTATGGTAAGGAGTGTCTTGCTCAACTGCTTGGCTGGTGGTTTCAGGTGGCACCGGGTACGTGCGTCCGGCCTTCCCCACTACGAGCCGAGTTAGTAGTATCCCAATGCCTTCAATCCTTCTCAGATCCAACAAATTCCTATCCTTCCCCAGCTTAAAAGTGCTTTCGATGGGCAGCACCGTCGGAAGCGCAAGAAACCAAAGAAACTGCGCTCGCCAACCTGCCAAGCGTGGTGAGTATGGCAATATCCTCCCATGGAACGAAGAATCCTTGACAAGCTTTTGTCCAGCAGTGGACATCTTGAGGCTTAAAAAAATTTTTTTTTTTAGATTTACCATTTGCATTACTATGTGACCGGATACTATGTTGCTCTTCAGTGATATTGCTTCCACCATTAGCTATATATAGGACGTTAGTTTCTGCTACGCTTTTTGAAAAATCTAGTACGTCGTCCGGTTGTAAATTTACTGTCCATATTGAGGAGTTCTGAAAAAATAAGCAGTTATCTAAATATATATAACTTAAAGGCTAGACTGACATAGTGATCTATCAACGCACAGCCCAAACCACTGGACGGATCGTGCTGAAATTTGGCATGCTGATAGATGTTATGACGTATGCATCCGCTAAAAAAGAATTTTAAGAAATTCAACCACTAAGGGGGCGAAATAGGGGGTGAATTGTCGAAAGCGAAACAGGAGAAAGTCGCGAGCAAAAGCTAGTTAAAGACATAAGAGCTCTTCGATGCTGGTCTGGGAGGAAAGAAAAAACGTAGAATGTACCAGCTGCTTCTCTTCCCCCGCAAATCGTAAAAGCCGATCGAGGGAACGGGCAAAATTCCGAGGAATCATGTTAATAGCAACCCATCACTATTTTGATTCCGTTTTCCTGCTACCACCAACATGCTAAACGCAGCCTTTGGGTCTTAAAAACCTAGGCTCTGACTTCCCCGCAAGGAAAAAAGACGTAATACTATGTATGTATAGGAAAAAAATCGAATTATTTATGTGACTCAGTCTGTGTATCTATGACGCAAATGCCTGTTAATCCCAGGGTTTGATTACCTATTACAAATAGACATTGCAGGCTTGAATCACTTGATTGTCTGATAATAAAAATGATTCCGTGCTTCGGCAGGCACGTTAAGCCGTTGGTCCCGGCTGCCATCTGGTAGTCGTTAAAGGTCAGAGAAACGTCAGAGGCCGAGAGGCGGTTCCGAAGAACTCTGACACCAGGGTGTGCATGGTCGATTGACCGTGTCACCTATATGAATGAGTGGTGGAGTGACAATAACACAGAATAACAAAGACATTAGAAATGGCAAGGGGGCGTGGCACGCGAGCCGACAATGCGCTCGATCGGCTCACTTGAATCACCTAAGTAGTTTGTATTAATTTATAATTATAATAATTGTGTTGCGTTAGTAGTATGCTAAACACGAGAAATAAAAATAAATTAGCTACACCAGTTTTGCGATTGCAGAAAACTATGGATTCATTTCTGGATCTAGGAGTACCTACGCTTCTATAATAAAATTCCTGCAGAAATATTAGGTCTGCCTTTACTTAAGTTCAAAACGATTGTAAAAAACCAGTTAATAAAAAAGGCTTATTACTGCATTGATGATTATATAACTGATAAAAATGCATGGAAATTTATATAAATTTATTTCATGTTAATAATTTAATCTGTAGTATGAAAAATTGTGTTTAATGTTAACAATGTATTCAGAGCCCTTCAGGCACGTAGGGACCAAGGCTGGATTGAGTTTCTTTCGGCGTATTGTTCTCACCAGTAGTCGTTCCGAAACGCTAGTAGCAAGTCAATTTTGCATATATTCAAAAATATATAAGAAATAAAAATATGACGTTCAAAAAGAGATACATGTATCCAATTTTGAATAAAAATCTTTGACTTGACTTTGTTTGAAATGAGGCGACACTGGTTTTCATAGAAACCACGCGTGATAACATTTTTAATGTGTATGTTGCTCTGTAGTTGCGTTTTATGGCCATAAAACCTTCATAATACCTATTACAGATGGAGTGACAATAACCATCGTCCTCAAATTGTTTATTCCGTACATATTGCATGACAAACACACACGTGTTACAAAACAATGCTTTAAAACAGCTATAAATATTTATCACCATACTTGGTGTGAGCATGATTGGTCAACACATGTTAACTGGTACTTATAAACAAACGTATAGTGTAATAGGGTTTAGGAATATTTCATTCTACTTGATACATTCGGTTCATGAACGTTTCTCCAATTTTTTTTCGTGTATGTGTCACGGTCAATCGACCATGCACACCCTGGTGTCATAATTCTTCGGAACCGCCTCTCGGCCTCTGACGTGGTTCCTTTACCAGATGGCAGCCGGGACCAACGGTTTAACATGCCTTCTGAAGCACGTTTTATCATTGGAATACCAAAGAGTCGAACTTAACGCTTTGACAGTTCCTTTTTGATTCGAGTAGCTAAAGTGCGAAATGAACTGCCTGCGTCTATATTCCCAGACAAGTACAGTCCCGGAACATTCAAAAGTAGAATACTTAAATGGGTATTGTCTTGGATAGGCATGTTACATCCTCGTCTTCATTGTCACTTACAATCAGGTGAGATGGGAGACAAATGCCTAATCCAACATTTCGTATAAGATAATCAGGTGATTCAAGCCTGCAATGTCCTAATCCTAACCAAATTGGAATCAACTAAATAAAGTATCCTTCCCGTGGGAATCGAACCTACGACCCCCGGGTCTACAGGCAATCGCCCACTGGACCACGGAGGCAGTTACCGTTTCTCCGATGACGAAGAGGAGTTAGCCATAAAACGCCACGCTGGCAAGTGCATCTTGACGAGTTCTTCCTGCCACGTTGGACTGAGCTGAATAGTTTTATAGTGTCTATCTATCTATAATTTAAGAACTGTGTTCTTGTCGGTGGAGTACTCTCCATGTCTCTCGGTTCTCAGCTCACCAGTTGTTTGGTCACCTTATACGACACGATCAATTTATGAAAAGTATTATAGAGGGAAAAATTGAGACAAGGAGAGGGAAAGGAAGACCAAGAAGAGCATATTTGGATGAGATAAAGGAAAAGGCTGGAGTTGTGTCATATGGAGAGGTGAAGAGAATGGTTTTATAGTGTAGATTACTATAAAACGATTCAACTCAGTTTACCAGGGGGTACCGCTGCCGCGAGGCCAGATGGAGTGATGGCAGATGGAGCAAGGACTTGACCGAGTGGTGGCCTGGAACCGGGGAAAGAAGCGTCGGACGTCCTCCGATGAGGTGGGTTGACGATATAGTCAAAATCGCGGGTCGCTTCTGGATGAGATCAGCACAGGACCGAGATGGATAGCGGAAGTAAAGAGAGGCCTATGCTTAGCAGTGGGCGGAAGATGGGTTGAGATGATGATGATGATGTGTCGAGGGCAGATAAATGTTACCCCCTACAATTTAAAATTTGTTTTTAGAGGGATGTGTTTTATCTTCGACTGTTATACTCATAGACATACCTTAGACTTTCAAAATGAAAATGAGTAGTACGTCATTATACGGCTTCACTGTGCTTTAGAAAGAGAGATAAGACTGCTGACAGCAGGCCCATTTTTAATGACATTTGACATTACCTGGGCACAACAAGGCCCGCTGAATTTGAAAAGGAAATTATTTTACCTAAAATATAAATAATCTTTTAACTTACACAATAAAATTAGGTAAATACCAACATGGTGTCTTGTGCGGTTGTCGAGTGCACTACAACCCGTAGGAATGATCCTAGCAAATATACATTTCATCAGTAAGTATACATTTTTGTCACCGGTATAATTTCGGTAAAAAACTCGAACAGTTTTGATTTCTACTAGGATAGTATTGTTAAGTATGCTTCATAATTGATAGGAAAATGAAAACATTTAATCATAAACGAGAATTAGCGAAAATATTATGTAAAGAAAGTTCGCACACGTTTACACTAGTGCTTGAAGTTATTCATATTTTATCGACATCGACAATAGTTTCGATTGCACTCACTGAAATATTGTTACTTGATATTTTACCCGACTGCATCCGGAGCAGGTTTATTGTAGCTTTCACGTACTTATATGTATGGTATGCTATTTCACTCTTCCATACTGTTCAGACAGAAAAGAATAAAACGTAGAATGAACCGACTGCTTCTCTTCCAATAAAATCTTGTAGATCTAGGAAATGGGCAAAAATCTGATAGATTATATTAGTAGGAGATGCAGCTAGCAACCCATCAATATTTTGATTCCGTGCTGAACGTAGCTTTTGGGTTAGACCTGTCTACCTCGCGAGGGAATAAAAATGTAATAGTACGGATGTATCTATACATTTTATGGTACGCTCCATAGCCATAGCCCAAACTAACATTATTGTTTGTGTTTTATTTATTGCATTACAGTTTTTAATAAGAGCATAGCTAGTAGAGCATCATTAGCATACTTTGAGTACGATGACCAATTTGTTAAATATTGCATTGTTGTAAATTGCTATGAATAACAAGTGTCATGGTTGTATTGTTTCTTTTAATTTTTAACTTGCCCATTGAAGTTATTCCAAAATTAACGTCATCATCATCATCATTACCTCAGCCACAAAAAGTCCTTTGCTGGACATAGGCCTTCTCCAAGGATTTCCAGTACTATAATTGGAAAGGTCAACTCAGGTCGTCAGACCACCTGGTCTGTGGGTGTCCAACGCTGCGCTTGCTGGTACATGGTTGCCATTCGAGAACCTTTCTATTCCATAGGCCGTCCGTCCACTTCACGTAACGATATCTAACAAAAGTGTGCTCAAAAGTATTTTCAGCTAGATGCTTACGTCGCCGTATTTTTTTAGAATCTATTTGTTATGCATGTTTCTTATTCTTGCAGACTCGCGGGTGAAACTATTCACATGGACATAAAAAAATCATACAGCGAATCTTTAAAAAACATCATAGAGTTTATTCAGGTACGACTAACTAAACAAATTATGTTTAGAGTAGCCTGAGCCTGTATATCAGGTGTGAAATATGTTTGTATACTTATGGTTTATTTTTCGTAAAATATTTTGATATGCATAGAGAAAATGTACGTATTATATATCCTCGGTGGGGTCATTTAGTCTGTGCACATGACAAATTTTCTCTATAGGAGCAATACTAGTTAAAATACATTGCTAAATCTATTGATTGTCTGGTTAAATTATTATCTTTTTATCTTTTATTATTATATATTATTAGCTGACCATTCAAAAATGGGCTGATTTGTTACCCGACTTCAAAAAAGGACGAATACTACGAATACATACGACTACGAATTCGGCCGTATGCCTTTTTTAATCGCATGACTGTTTGAGTCCTCATAACCGCATAAATCTTTTTTTATATAAAACGGTATGCTTTCAAGTTTTTTCCATTTAAATTTTATCAAAATAAGTTCTGTAGTTTGATTGAAGTCGGTTTTTTGTATGAAAAATATTTAAACTATTATTTAAGTGTCAATAAAGAAATGAAAAAGGTATCTATGTTTTATTTGCTGTGTTTCAATGTAAATAAATTATTTATAGAAGTTCATTGCCTTTTACTCTTTGTAAAGTTTCTCTTCGGAAAATGTATATATCCCTGTAAAACTGTATAATTTTGCATCTTTTCTCAATGGGAAGGTATAATGATTTGACTATCGATACATTGACATACACCAGGTACATTTTAGCCAAACACTACTGAATACATATGCAAAATCACACCCACAACTGCATTTCAAAATCGGTCTCGTTTGACAGCATCCGTTTGAATCTCTATCCGTCAGGATTATATTATCTCTATGGTTATACTAGACTTGTAATACGAGTGGAACATAATGAAGGCATATGGAACTATAAAGGTGTGTGAGAGGAAAGGAAAGAATTGCTTACGATTAAGTCGTCATAGACTTATGGTAGCTGGTTCAAATCCCGCCCGTTCAAATTGTTTCACCATATTTTATAAGTTTATATTTTTTTTACTAATTATTGAAGTAGGCATTTGTCTCCCATCTCAGCTGATGGTAAGTGACGATGGAGACGAGGATGTATCAAAATGTGAATGCAAAATAAAACACAGAACTATAAAGAATCTCTTACTTGTTCGAGAAGCAGCCCATCCACATCAAAAGTCTTGTGGAGCCACAACTGTAGTATATTCGTATTGTCGTTATTTGGCACATCTTCGAAGGGTCCTGTCAGGGTTATGAGGGCTTGCGCCCTCCCGCCTGCCACTGGTAGGTTATACTCTGGAAAAAGTAAATCATCATCATCATCAGGTCTTTTTAGTCTCCACTGCAGGAGCATGACCCTCTCTGTACTACCGGAGCCATACTTGGCCAGAGCAAAACAGAGAATTTGGCCTACACTCTCCTCGCTGGCCAGATGGGTTGGAGAGGTCTCATTGATTTTTATGAGATTTGTTTAGCTTGTATTTCCTAAGTCGCCTCTTACGACCTCCATGGGAAGACTTGGAGTGGTCATATTCTACTCTGCCGGAAACCACACGGCTATACTAAAAAGAAAATGGCTGTCTATAAAGTCGGTTTGCGGATGATCATTTTACGGGATAACGGTGGAAGAGATAGATGCGTCACAAGCCGAACGCTTAGGCCTATCGAGACTCTCTATCGCTTTTTCCGCTCTCGCTTGCACACGGAACGTGATACTTTTTGGTGCGTGCATTAACACCTATTATAAGAGGTAGCATCGTGAGTTCTTGGCCTCCGTGATCCAGTGGTTAATTCAATTCAATTCAATGTATTTATTGCATAAAGCGTTTGCCTGTAGACCCGGGGGTCGTGGGTTCGATTCCTACGGGAAGCATACTTTGTTTAGTTGTTTCCAGTTTGGTTAAGACATTGCAGGCTTGATTCACCTGATTGTCTGATAATGAAGATGTTTCCGTGCTTCGGATAGCACGTTAAGCCGTTGGTCCCGGCTGCCATCTGGTAGTCGTTAAAGGAACCACGTCAGAGGCCGAGAGGCGGTTCCGAAGAACTCTGACACCAGGGTGTGCATGGTCGATTGACCGTGACACCTACTCGAGATAATGATGATGAGTATTATATTGTCTTTGAAATTATTTCATGGACTATCTCTTGCCCGCGGCTTCGTACCTACCCGTTAAATTTCATACACACTTTCATCCTCCATTTTATCCCCTTGGGGGTAGAATTGATCTAAATCCTTTCTTAGCGGCCACCTACGTCATAACATCTACCTGCATGCCAAATTTCAGCCCAATCCGTCCAGTGGTTTGGGCTGTGCGTTGATAGATCACTATGTCAGTCAGTCCTTTGAGTTATATATATATATATATATATGTAGATAGAATATTGTTTAAAATGCATAGTATGGTTACAATACCTTTAATCTCTCCAGCTTGAACAGCAGTGTGAAGCACGGTATCCGTCTTCTCTGTATTTAATATTAGGGCAAGAGTCAGCAGCATCCAGCATAACACGAGGGCTGACAACTTCAGTATCCTCGCAAATTTTAATAACTGTAATTAGTTCAAACATTTTGTTATTAGTCTTCATCTTCCTTTACCTTTCTCATTTTTTATGTGGGGTCGGCACAGTATGTCAGTTCCCTCCATTTTGATCTGTCACCTATCATATCCTTTGTTGCTCCTTTCTTGTTCATACTCTCCTTGACACAATCCATCCATCTTTTCTTAGGTCGTCCTCTGTTTCGGGTTCCATTCACCTTCAGTTCCAAAGCCTTCCTTGTGATATGACCTTCTTCTCTTTTCATCACATGCCCATACCAGCTCAGTCTATGACTATGGAGCTTTTCAATTACTGGCGCGACTTTTATACTTTCCCTTATATACTCATTTCGTATTTTATCCATTCTTGTCACTTCACATTTTTTATTAGTAAAACATATTAAACAGATAGGTATATATAATCTATTAAACGAGCTCCCACTCATATTAATGTATTACGCTATTATGTGTCACCCCATTTTTAGCAAATAAATAATTTTAAAAAATAGTAGGCGAAAGAAGACTGCATGTTGCGGAAATGAGAATATTAAGATGGATGTGTGGAGTGACGCGAAAGGATAAAATAAGGAATGAGTATGTAAGAGGAAGTATGAAAGTGGCACCTGTGACAGAAATTAAAGAGTAATAGGCTGATCTGGTTTGGACACGTTACGCGAAGGAAAGAGAATCATGTTACTAAGAGGGTTTTAGGTATGCAAATTGAGGGACGTCGAAGTAGGGAAGACCAAAAAAACGCTGGATTGAGAGCATCAAACAAGATGGATAGGAAGGGCGTAACAGAAGGATTTACAGGCGACAGATCATGGAAGAGATTGACGTGCTGTGCCTACCACACGTAATAGTGGGAGAAGGATAAAGAGGAAGAAATTATTTGAATTTGATTTTGAATAAGTATAAAAATATTCATGGAAAGTAAATGGATCATCATAACTACAGGAATGAATGAGGGAAGCTGTTATCAGAGAAGACTGCCGGCGTGTTGTGAAGCTTGCCACCAACACCTGATGATGACCACGACCCCTCTACCAAGAGTGAAACCGACGAAGAAGAAGAAAGTGTCGGAGGTTCATCCTCAACAGCCTGTCAGGTGGTTGTAGGTATGGCATCAGGTAAGCGGCCTCCCGAGCTGCTAATTGCTTTTCCCTCATTCATCGGAGTGAGCAGTATCACTATACCTTCATAATCTCAAAGTTTGTTTAGTTGTTTCCAGTTTGTTTAGGACATTGCAGGCTTGAATCACCTGATTGTCTGATAATAAAGATGATTCCGTGCTTTCTGAAGGCTAGTCAAGCCGTTGGTCTCGGCTGCCATCTGGTAGTCGTTAAAGGAACCTAGTGAGAGGCCGAGAGGCGGTTCCGAAGAACTCTAGACTCCAGGGTGTGCTGGCGATTGACCGTGTCCACCTACACTAAATGATGATGATGATCTTAAAAATCCATCCATTTTTAAGATCATCATATCAGAAGGATATCCTTCCCCAGCTTAAAAATGGTTTCGATGTGCAGCAGCGTCGGAAGCACAAGAAGCTTAAGAAACTGCGCTCGCCAATCCACCCGCCAAGCGTGGTGAGTATAGCATGGAGAGAAAAACATCCATGGAGAGAAAAAATCGTTGGGAGAGGGCCATGTCCAGTAGAGGCCTTCTCGTGATGATTATGATGATGACAAAGTAAGATTCAGATTCATTTATTTCATCAGACAAAGGTATTATTACATGGTGTTTGTATTAAAATAAAATAAATAAATAAATATATACGGACAAATCACACAGATTGAGCTAGCCCCAAAGTAAGTTCGAGACTTGTGTTATGGGATACTAACTCATAGATACTATATTTTATAACAAATACATATATAGATACACATCCAAGACCCAGGCCAATCTGAAAAAGATCATTTTTCATCTTGACCTGGCCGGGGATCGAACCCGGTCACCCCGTGTCGCAGGCTGGCGTGTTGACCGCTGCGCCACGGAGCTAGTCAAAACTATTAATATAGATACAGTGCTCTATGCGCCATACACGTACATGTATACATAGAATCGCGTCTTTTTCCCTTACGGGGTAGACAGAGCCCAGGTCTATGAGACTTTATCGCCATTTAGCATGTTGGAACGCCGTGTAGGTGGAACATAGAATTGATGGATTGGTACCGGTACCTCAATAAAACGACGGTACCGGTAATTGAAAGAAGTACCTGTACCAAATACCGGTAAACAGTACCGGTACTTAGTACCGGTACTCGTATTGGGAATTATCATTTCGTTAATGTGTGTCGTTGCCGTGTTGTGCATGTGCGGCGTGAGGCGGGGGCCCACAATAGGGCGGCACTTTTACAGTCGAGCGAGTCCCATGCGGTAGACGGCAACAATGCGTAGGTACCGGTAAAATTAACGCAATTTTAATACCGTTAAAATTTGACAGAATAGAGGTACCGGTACTTACCGGTACTTATAATGTGAATTTGGTACCGGTAACAAGTAGCGGTAAAATTACCGTTAACTGTTAACAATATTATTACCGTTAAATACTAGATTACCGGTACCTCATATTACCGTTAAAATTTTAACAGAATAGTAATACCGGTACTTACCGGTACTTATAATGGGAATTTGGTACCGGTAACAAGCCCTGATCAAAATAGTGACGGGTTGTTAGCCACATCACCTATTGACATGATACCTCACATTTTCGCCCATTCCCTCGATCTTCCATGCTGGTCTGGGAGAAAAGAAAAAACGTAGAATGTACCAGCTGCTTCTCTTCCTCTAAATTAAAAACCCTGTAATGGACGCACCTGCTTTCTACTATTAGATTTTGTTTGATCTGCTACTTCTGTAGATATCTTTAACCTGGAAAAGAACAATAGGGATTTGAATAAATGGAAATAAACTAAATAAATAAATTAGAATAAATGGATATTTCTTGGATAGGCATGTAACATTTTTTTAAGTGTTTATACATATTTTGCATTCACAATGCTATTTTTGATATACTCATATTAAATTAAGAAATAAAATATGATGAAAAAATTCCAAGCGGGCGGGATTTGAACCTGCGACCTTAAGCCTATGTAAGACTAACGCTCTTCCAACTGACTACTTCTTCGGCGCCGAGGTTGAAACAGGCGGTGGTTCAAATCCCGCCCGCTTGGAATTTTTTCACCATATTTTATTTTTCTAATTTAATAAAAGGCATGTAACTTACCGTCCTCATCGTCACTTACCATCAGGTGAGATGGGAGACAAATGCCTAATCCAACATTTAGTTTAAAAGAAAAAATATAAAACTTATAGTACTGACAATGAAGGTGGGATAATAGAAATAAAACCACCTTTCTGAGCGGATACTATCTTTGTAAAGTAACTAAGTTTAAGCTTTATTATGAACTAGCTTTCGCCCGCGGCTACGCCCGCGTCAATGTCGATCCCTCGGGAACAGTATTTTTTCCGGGATAAAATGTACCCTATGTCCTTCTCCGTACCCCAGATAACGTGTATGCAAAATTTCATGATGATCGGTTCAGTAGTTACAATGTGAAAGCGTAACAAACAAATAAACAAACTCACTTTCGCATTTATAATATTAGTTAGTTAGGATACCCACACTCATCTAATGAAAGAAACAGCCATATCTAACGTTTGACGATTTGGCCGTCTATACTTGGCCAAATCAATTCAGTAGGGTGACCAACAAGCTACCTGTATAGCTGAAATTGAATTCATTAGAATGACTCAGACCACGAATCTGAACAACTTTCATTATGGGACCAACTTCGACATCGTGAAAAAATTATCTGCTCTTTCATACAAACGTGGAATATCTACTTGGCCAAAATCTATGGAACAGCTGTTTTTTTTTTGCAATTCCAGAGTTGGTCCCATAATGAAAGTTGTTCAGATACGTGGTCTGAGTCACTTCTTAAATTTCACCTGTATAATATAGTACTTTTTCGTCTACCAACTACTACATTTTTATCAGCAATACTAGCTGTTGCCCGCGACTTCGTCCGCGGCAATTTCTGTTATTATGATTAATTAGTTTTTTGCTTAGTATTGATAAATAATTTTACCCCGTTTTCAAAACATTTTTTTACTGATGCTTCACTCCTATTGGTCACAGCGTGATGTTTTATAGCCTAAAGCCTTCCTCAATAAATGGACTATCCAACACAAAAAGAATTTTCCAATTTACACCAGTAGTTCCTGAGATTAGCGCGTTCAAACAAACAAAAACTCTTCAGCTTTATAATATTAGTATAGATATTAATTTAAATTGACCATATATATTCTTTGCTTATTTAGCCAAGAAAATGTCATGCATGGTATGCTATGATGCCTCGGGTTTAAAGTGCCCAAGGATGCCCAATCTATAAGTAGGTAGAATAATTATCAATATTAATATATCTCACCTACTTCCATCTTTATTGTCGTGGTTCTGCTCAATCTTTTCATCTTTGGGTCTGATATCTGCTATCTTTTTGTCAAATAACGTCTTTTCTTCTTCCTCTGATAGTTCCTTAATGTCCAGTTTGCCTGTAACATAAAGATTGTAAATAAGGTAAGCTTCTTAAAGTAGCTATTATACCATCCGAAATTCAGCATCCGATAAGGACAAGAAATTCAGTCGTCGGAGCTCCTGATTACACCGTCCGGAACGTGTCCTAAACGGAGACTGCGCGTCCTGAGAGAGCCATCCGTTGGCCATCCTGAATGCGCGAGAGGGACGCCGCTATACGTGCGATGCGATTGGAGATATTCTCGTATCGTTTCTAACGTATAGCGGCGTCCCTCTCATGCGGCGATCCAGAATTCCGGATGGTTTTACCTATGCTTCCGATAAGGACGTCGGAAGCCATTCTGTCCTGAAAACGGATCGACCGTCCTGAATGCGATTAAACTGTCCGTTGACTATCCGTTGACTGAATTCCGGATCCTAAATTCTGGATGGTCTAATTGGCGCTTTAATATAAGTATTGGGTCTAGAAATAACACGCATGCATTAAATTCTTTGTTTTACAGATTTTTCTTTTTGCATGCTTCGTCAAATGTTTACAGAGAGTCATCAGCAACATGCTTCGACAAGTGTTCACAATGAATTTTTCTGAATTTAATTATTGAAAAATGATCATTAAAAGAACTTGTTTCTGATGTTATTATAATATACCACAAAACGGTTTAACGCACGTATTTTTAGTCGGAAATATGCCGACAGTTTCAGCCTAGTCAGTTGGCCATCCTCAGGGCGAGTGTCAAGGACGTCCCGGCGCGGCCGTCAGTTGATCACTCCGTGAGACAGAAGGATGGCCTACTGGCTAGGCTGAAACTATTTTTAAGTGTTTATACATATATTTTTAAGTGTTTATACATATTTTGCATTCACAATGCTATTTTGATATACTCTTATTAAATTAAGAATGCTATTTCGATATACTCTTATTAAATTTAAAAAAAATGAGTTGATTCAAATACCTCACTTGTAAAAGTCATGTAGTTGTGTAGGTAACGTAAGCCTTGATACGTATAAGGGGAATGGGATATGGTGGAGAATTTCGGCGCCGAGGTTAGAACAGGCGGTGGCTCAGTTGGAAGAGCGTAAGTCGTACAAAGACTTAAGGTCGCAGGTTCAAATTCCGCCCGCTTGGAATTTTTTCACCATATTTTATTTCTTAATTTAATAAGAGAAGGGTGAAACTGTCGTCATTTTTCCGACTAAAAATACGTGAGTTAAACCGTTTTGTGATATATTAAAATGATAATAATAAGTTTTATTAATATTGTTATCCATTTTGATCAAGAATGTCGTCATTTTTCTTTTCTTTTTATAACTTTTTCTAAATTTTATAATGCGTAAATAAAGCTTACTGTTCTTCGTAAATACATATATGCAAAATTTGACTTAAGTTGAATTTATCAAACCCAAAATGATACTAAAACGTGACTATGAAAAATTCAATTTTCTCAAACATGCTCGGAAATGTAGGCATTATTGTAGTAAAATGAAGCCACGAAGTTTGTAATTCTTGGCTCGTCCATTACTTTACCGGCCTAGGCCAGGAAAGTAAGTATGAAAATTCATTCCTGGCCGCTGCTCAAAACTTTTTAATTAATCTATGTAACTTGCACTATGTAACTTGTCATACAGCCATGGCTACCACATTATAAAAAAATGCACTCATGTAGCATATAAGTAAATGAATATGAAAATAATTTTATTAAAATGTTGGTATAAAATCAAACAAAAATATGCCAATAATAAAAAGAAAAAACGCGGGAAAGTAGATTTTTACGGTATTACATTTTTTGGGTAAAATATGACTGGGCTGTATGGGCTATGTTTCCTTAGCACTAAATGACAATTGCAATTAAAAAAGAAAATAAAGCGGGAATGTATGTACTATTATTTATTTTCGGCGAATTGCAAGATTGTTGTTTTGCAGATTGCTTCTAGTGGACTTTATAATGTAAAATCGGTGTAATTTTAATAATTTAAATGGCTATGTTTATTAACAATGTGTGGTGGTGCAGCTGTGGTGCGGATTTAGCGATTTACATAGCGGGCTGATGGTCGCTCGCGTTACTGCGTCGTCTATGATCAAACCAGAGGATTCGTGAAAAATGACGCCAGGAGCTCCGTTGAATCAACGAAATGAATTATACCACCATTTTTTTGATAAAACGTTGAAAAATATGAAGGTCTAAAAGGCGTAGAACACCAAATGACGTAAAACAAATATGAAAATAAAAATGTACATACTATTATCGTTTTTTTATATTATACTTATTTATTCCCATTAGTACGTCTTTCATTATTTCCTCGCATTTATTGAGAAAAGCACAATACATGCCTTTGCCGGGAAACGGCTTGCCGGACTCGTATTTATTGCCAAGGCCTCGCTGACGCTCGGCCTTGAAAACTCTACTCGTCCGGCAATCCTTTACTGCCCGGCCTCTGCAGTAATTTACTATTACTCGAAATTGTCTAAGAAAACGCCAATTCCATAGGACCCAAAAAATAAAAAATATCTTACCATGATGCTGCTCATACAGATTCTTGAATGGCGCCAGCGATGGGTCGTACTTAATCTCGTCAGGAAGGTCCACCCATACCTCCAAGCTGCCCGGCGTCAGATCACTGCAGGACACGACAGAGTACACAGTTTTTCTGTCTCTTTTCCTCAGTCTTTCGAGGAGATCCATTGTCATAAAATTTCAGCTTTTGAGGAGACAGTTTCGCGGTTGCCGGACATTTAGGCTGGTGGTCGGTGATGTCCGTGCTCTTACTCGTAAGTAGGTAAAATGGTAAATAAGGCTTTTAAAAAGTTTGTTTCGTGATATTAGTATTTGATTGTATTGTAATGTATTTTTATGAATTGATAAGTTTTGCCTGCATAAAATACAGCTGTTGCCCGCGACTTCGGCAATTTTAGATATTTTATTATTATTATAAGATGAATAATTTTCCCCTGTTTTCAAATCATTTTTCATTGACGCTTCGCTCCTATTGGTCGCAGCGTGATGTTTTATAGCCTAAAGCCTTCCTCAATAAATGGACTATCCAACGTAAGAATAATTTTCCAATTTGAACCAGTAGTTCCTGAGATTAACGCATTCATACAAACAAACTCTTCAGCTTTATAATATTAATTATAGTATAGATTTATTTAACCACGCTGTGTAGGAGTGTACAACGTACATAGACCCGGTACAGGCAAACGCCTTAACCACTGGACCACGGAGGCAGCTAAACTACGCGAGCGAGCGAGATGAGACGACGATTTTACCTAAATCCGAAGTATTTTCAACGCGCCTTCCGTCTTTTAGGATATAAGGTATATGTAGAAAATTATTCCATATACTTGCGGAAAAATATGTTATTGAACGTATGCGTAACTTAACTAAGTACGCGAAATTATTGGAATCTTCATGTTCGCAATTATTGGAATCTTCATGTTCGCATATTAAGACGAGGACTCAAATGTTTGGTACCAGCGCTCGGCAAAGGACTGATCAAGTGCGCGCAAGGGATAGCGCTTGGCGGTTTAGCCCGTGAATGATGAGATAGGAGATAGTCTCGAGTCGCTCAAAGAAAAAAACGTAAGCGCCAAATTCGTTATTTCTATTTTATATAAAATCAGACCGGTTAATTGTATTTTCATATTTACATTTTGATGAATTACTAATAACCTATCTTTTAGTCTAAAAATTATTATTTCATTCGTCGCATTTGAGCTGCAATAACAAAAACTCTGCGAACGAAGACCATTTTTCAAAAAACTATTTCTATCGAGAAAATTTTATCAAAACGTGTTTTCATCTTCAATTTTTGGAGATGAAATAGTCAAAAATCATATTACTTAGATTTGAAACTCCTAATTTAAGTATTTTGCGAGATCAATAAGGTTCAGAACGACCTTATTTACAGTGGTATCGCCTTAATTGAACTCCAAAGTTGGATTAAAAACGGTGCTCAAAACCGCATTCCTCTCTACTCTTCCATGCTGATCTTGGAGAAAAGAAAAAACGTAGAATGTACCAGCTGCTTCTCTTCCCGTGCAGATAGAATAGAATAGAATACTCGTTATTGCACCAAATAACAGACAAATTAGTTATGTATAGAAACAAAGTTACAAAGTTGGTACAAAGGCGGACTTATCGCTTTAGCGATCTCTTCCAGTCAACCTTAGGGTAGATGGACGGAGTACATATGATTGCATATGATGCAGATCGTAAAAGCCGATTGACGGAAGGGGTAAAATCTGAGGAATCTTGTTAAGACGAGGACTCAAATGTTTGGTACCTTCGCTCGGCAAAGGACTGATCAAGTGCGCGCAAGGGATAGCGCTTGGCGGTTTAGCCCGTGAATGATGAGATAGGAGATAGTCTCGAGTCGCTCAAAGAAAAAAACGTAAGCGCCAAATTCGTTATTTCTATTTTATATAAAATCAGACCGGTTAATTGTATTTTCATATTTACATTTTGATGAATTACTAATAACCTATCTTTTAGTCTAAAAATCATTATTTCATTCATCGCATTTGAGCTACAATAACAAAAACTCTACGAACGAAGACCATTTTTCAAAAAATATTTCTATCGAGAAAATTTTATCAAATCGTGTTTTCATCTTCAATTTTTGGAGATGAAATAGTCAAAAATCATATTACTTAGATTTGAAACTCCTAATTTAAGTATTTTGCGAGATAAATAAGGTTCAGAACGACCTTATTTACAGTGGTATCGCCTTAATTGAACTCCAAAGTTGGATTAAAAACGGTGCTCAAAACCGCATTCCTCTCTACTCTTCCATGCTGATCTTGGAGAAAAGAAAAAACGTAGAATGTACCAGCTGCTTCTCTTCCCGTGCAGATAGAATAGAATAGAATACTCTTTATTGCACCAAATAACAGACAAATTAGTTATGTATAGAAACAAAGTTACAAAGTTGGTACAAAGGCGGACTTATCGCTTTAGCGATCTCTTCCAGTCAACCTTAGGGTAGATGGACGGAGTACATATGATTGCATATGATGCAGATCGTAAAAGCCGATTGACGGAATGGGTAAAATCTGAGGAATCATGTTAATAGGCGATGCGGCGAGCAACCCATCATCATCATCAGGTCTTTGTAGTGTCCACTACAGGATGACCCTCTCTGTACTACCGATGCCATACTTGGCCACAGCAGACAGAGGACTTAGCCTACACTCTCCTCGCTGGCCAGACGGGTTGGAGAGGTCTCATTGATGTTTATGAGCTTTGTTTAGCTTGTATTTCCTAGGTCGCCTCTTACGACCTCCATGGTAAGACTAGGAGTGGTCCTATTCTACTCTGCCGGAAACCACATGGCTAATAGACCTACGCCAGGTCTTATAGACCTAGGCGTTGTCTACCCAGCAAGGGAAAAAGACGTGATACTATGTACGTATGTATGTATGCCAAATTATCGATGTTTTTTAAACTACGCTGAATAAGAACGTACATAGATTATGATGATAAAAATTGATTGAATGCTTAAAATTGTACCAACATCATCAAATATCGCCGCGAGTCCCTTCCATCATTTATTATAATATAATAATTCAAATTCAAATTCAAATTCAAATTTTCTTTATTTTCGGACAACTAGATCCATTACTTTACAAATATGATTTAAGTAAAAGTAAAAATAACAATAGGTAGGTGACCATTAATAAATCACATATCTACGAGGCACTCCGTGCGGATGAGACCGAACCTCCAGACGACAATCTTGTCTTTCCGTCATCGTCCGGACGAAGTGTCTCAGTAGAGGTGTGTGTACATCCTCAGCTAACATTTTCATGATGCTGTTGTCACTCCCTCGCACCCTCCTTACCAAGGACGCTACTTTCTTTCGAAAGATGGCATGAAAACCGTCAGTTTGGGCCTGAGCAAACATTGCGGAGGCGCTACAAAAACGAGGAAGTTTCAACATCATCCTGAAAATGTTATTGTATTGGATGCGTAGTGTATCTAGCGATATAATAATAATAATAATTCTTTATTAATCTATATAAATACCAATTACAAAGATCTTTAAAAACAGTTACAGCATTCATCTTTAATTTCACTTTGGACCCTGCACTAAGCGAAGCTTGTGTCGCAGGAGTCTAATTTATATTTACATTTTCATATTTATCATCGGCTCTAATAACACAGATTTTCTGTCAGAGGGTTGTGATTGTGTGGTGTGTATAGGATGGATGTGAGTAAATGGGTAAGTGTTAGTTGTCACTTGATGGTAAGATGTCTTCGGTTTGTGAGTAGTCCAGCGTCTTTAACCATTCCTCGATACAAAGTTTTCGCTCTCAAGGTTTACTTATAAGTCTTAGTACAGAATTCGCGATAAACACGCGAGCGGAATCGTCCCATCTGTACGCGGCCTTAAGTTTGTAAATTTGACACTTGTATCCAGATTACACCGGATAGAACCGGTATACAATGCAGTGTTTAACAAACATTCGACCAAATATTTACTGAATCTAAATTGGTTTAAGTTTTTACTGTTTGTGTGTAGTGGGACAGACAAAGCAAAGAATTGGTCAAGTGCGAATCGGATTTGCACTTGATGGTTTCTAACGTAGTTTTTATGATATAGAACGGCTACGAGCAAGCGACTCACCTATGTAATCACCGCTGCCCATGGACAGCTGTCCTGGAGTGCTATTTTTGAAATGACGCCATTCGTAAACGAGCGCTTTTTCCATACAAAAATCGCTCGTAAACGATTGTCACACTTTCAAAAATAATACCCCAGATCCAGAGTGTGATAGAGGCGTTGCCGGCCTTTCAAGATTGGGAGAGGACATGGGGGGAGGAAATTGGGGGTTGGGAGAAAACGAAGTTACGCCATTGGCTCTCTCACTCACCGAACGAAGTATAGAAGCGGTATCAAACTAAAGCGGTAAACTTATCGATTTTCTGTTATAATTTTATTTTTAATTTAATTTGCAATAAACGTGGTCATAACGTGGTACAATACATATAGATATTTAAGTTTCACACATTAAGCCTTCATAGGCATGCAAAATTTACAGTTTTGAAGTCAATACAATAGCAATTATGTATATCTATACATCTATTATCTATTATATTTACATATAATAAAACAGTAAAAATATTTTGTCTGTACATTTAGAATTTTTGACTGAAATGGATAGAGGGACATTTAAAAAGAATAATAGAAAGCAAAAAAAATTTTTTCGAATTTCTTGTCTGTCTGTCAAATCCATACTAACTTAACTTCGCTATTTTACCCCTTCAGGCGAAAATTTCGTCGGTTTTACCTACATACATCTTTTTAATTGTAATCCAGAAAGTCCAAAAATGAGAAAATGTCCATACAAACTTCACCCCATTGATTTTCTAAAAATAATTTCTTAGTGCTCATTTACACCATAAAAAGAATCCCTTAATATATAAGTCAGGTTGCAAAAATGGCAAAGTTTCATGCTTACTTTGCACCCCTATTTTACCCCCTTAAGGGATGATTTTTAAGTAAAATATTTTACTCGTGTTTCATACCTTTCAGTAAAGAACCTTCATGCTGAATTTCATTCGAATAACTTCAAAAACGACAAAGTTTCATACTAACTTTGCAACCCATTTTACCCCCTTAGGAGATGAATTTCCAAAAACCCTTTCTTAGTGCTCCCCTACGTTATAAAAGGAACCCCTGTGCAAAATTTCAAGTTCCTAACCCTTATAGTTTAGGCCCTGCGTTAATATGTCAGTCAGTCAGTCAGCTTCTCCTTTTTTTTAGTATGGATTACTATGGATAGTATGGATAGGTATAATGCTGTCGTATAATGATGATGAATTGACTTTGGATTTTAATTTTCTTATGTCACTTATTATTATTTTTTTTTTGCTATTTGTTTGCAGGCAAACTCATGCCTTGAGTTCATTCAAATGACGATAACTTTTTTTTTAATAAACCGATTTTGATGAAACAAACTTTAAATGTTTTGCTGAGTTAAAACAAAGCAATTGGTGAAAGTTTGAAGTAAAAATAGTGTTCATTCATTCATTCATCATTCATTCATTCATTTATTTATTCATCATTCATTAATTCATAGTGTGCCTTTCATTCTGGGAAATTCTATTATTCCAGAGGAATCGACATAAACGCGGGCGGAGCCGCGGGCAAAAGCTACTATACACTAGTATAGGTACATCTACACTAATATTATAAAAAGGAATAATTTGATTGTTTGTTTGTTTGCATTGAATAGGCTCCGAAACTACTGAACCGAGTTGAAAAATCCTACATTATCCCTGATGAACATAGGCTATAGAATTAATATTTTGACTAGCTCCGTGGCGCAGCGGTCAACACGCCTGCCTGCGACACGGAGTGACCGGGTTCAATCCCCGGCCAGGTCAAGATGGAAAATGATCTTTTTCAGATTGGCCTGGGTCTTGGATGTGTATCTATATATTATTTGTTATAAAATATAGTATCGTTGAGTTAGTATCCCATAACACAAGTCTCGAACTTACTTTGGGGCTAGCTCAATCTGTGTGATTTGTCCGTATATATTTATTTAGTGTTTAAAAAAAAAAATACTTATTTATTTCTACCTGTGTGAAGGCGGGGCGGCAGCTAGTCCTAACTAATATTATAAATGTGAAAGTTAGTTAGTTTGTTTGTTACGTCTTCACGCCTTATCTACTGAACCTCCGTGGTACAGTGGTTAAGGCGTTTGCCTGTTGACCCGGGAGTCGTGGGTTCGATTCCCACCGGAAGCATACTTTAGTTTAGTTGCTTCCAGTTTGGTTAGGACATTGCAGGCTTGAATCACCTGATTGTCTGATAATAAAGATGATTCCGTGCTTCGGAAGGCACGTAAAGCCGGTGGTCCCGGCTGCCATCTGGTAGTCGTTAAAGGAACCACGTCAGAGGCCGAGAGGCGGTTCCGAAGAAGTCTAACTCCAGGGTGTGCATGGTCGATTGACCGTGACACCTACTCGAAATGATGATGATCTACTGAACCGATCGTCGTGAAATTTTGAATACCCGTTGTCTGGGGTACGGAGTGGGTCATAGTATATATTTTATCCCGGGAAAAAGTACTGTTCTCGAGTGACCGACATTAACGCGGGCGGAGCCACAAGTGAAAGCTATAACATCATATTATTTGAAGCATCTATAACAGATGAATAAACATACATAACTGCGAAAATCTTAGCCCTCATTTTCACTCCACAGCGGTCGTTATAAAACTTGAGTAAACTAGTTACAGCCGGTGAACGACCGCGTATAACCGGCGCGATCCGCTTCAAACCGGTTTGTTACGTGTCGATAGTTTCTACGGCCATTTTGTAACGAGTACAGCTTCCGAGGCTTTTTGCGAGTTGTCTGCATGGTCGGGGAGGTTTTCTGAGTATCATTTATCACTCGCCCATGGCAGAGCTAAAGAAGGATTAATATGATATTGACCGTTATGTATGTATGTATGTAGACATGTATTTATTTCGTTTATTCCCTCGTATCTCCTTAACTAATTATTTGACAGGAATAATGGAGTGGTTCGCCATTGTATTTTTGGGGTTCCGTACCCAAAGGAAACACGGGACCCTATTAATATGGCTGTCCGTCTGTCTGTCTGTCCGTCTGTCACCAGGCTGTATCTCATGAACTGTAGTATTTAGACAGTTAACATTTTCACACATGTATTTCTATCGCCGCTATAACTACAAAAGGGCAGGTTTGGGCAGGTTTGGCTATAACTACAAAAGGACACGTTTCAGGCTGAAACTGAAAACCAGTGTGCCGTCTTTATGGCCAAGCACGCTGAGTTTTGGCCCTTTTTGCACTACTGCAGCACATACATATAGTTATTTTTATGTTTGATTTAGCTTAAGTTTTCTAATGTATAATTATGTAAGCATGTCTTTGTTTATGTCTTTTGTTGTGTGTGATGCAGTTTTCGTAAAATAAACGCTATCTATCTAAAAGCTTAAAATCGGCCAAGTGCGAGTCGGACTCGCGCGCTAAGAGTTCCGTACCGGATCTATAAAAACGGCAAAAAAATCATGTCTGTTGTATGTGAGCCCCGTTTTAATATTAATTGTATTTTTATTTTATTATTTATTTTTCAAGTGTATATATAACTAAATATTCTGTGAATATTTCAAGAGTGTTGCCGTTATTAAAATGGAGCAAAAACAAGCAAAAAATCACTATTGTTGTGTGGGAATTTTTATTTTATTATATTTTTTAGTATTTGTTGTTATAGCGGCAACAGAATACATCATTTGTGAAAATTTTAACTGTCACGGTTCTATTTAACATATCTCGGTTCATGAGATACAGCCTGATGACAGACGGACAGACAGACAGACGGACAGCGGAGCGATATTAATAGAGTCCCGTTTTTAACCTTTGGGTACGGAACCCTAAAAACCGAATAATAAACATATTCCCATACAACAAACATGATTTTTTGCTCGTTTTTGCCCAGGCCGCCCCAGCCCTGGGTCTTATATCCGGTGCAAGACCTTGAAATAGCGCTCTTGAAGCAAATCGTATCATGCTGTTCTGCACCCACAGCGTTATTTACCTATGAATTTTTCGCCCCCCTCGCTCCCACATATACATTTGTGTTTTTGCCGCCCCATTAACCTGTCGCCCGCGCATGGGCCCCAGCTTGCGACCCCCTTGATCCGGCACTGCAGGCTAGCATGGAAAACAATTATTAATTTTATAAATATGTTGACTTCACAAAACTATGTAGTCCCAACAACTATCGCGCACAATAAAAAAAACTGTAAAAAGAAATTGTTTCAGACTGATCGCATATATGGCGCCATAGGTTTATAATATCCACCATATTATGAGAAAATAAAATCCAAGTGTCCACGAAAAATAATTCATATTTATGATTTAAAAATAATTTCGGCGTATATTCGAACAACATATACTTTTTATTTATACATGGTTTTACTAAGTTTAGGCTAACGCCATCTAGTGACGGTGGGAAAAGACTGTAACTATTGCACTGCAGCGCCCTCTCCGCCGCCCATAGTGGCAGTTAGTGGAACTAACCACCACGGCCTGCCGGGATGCTTGCCAGGTACCTACTTTTTGGGTGCTTTTACATAGTATCATTTCTTTTTGCCTTACGGGGTAGATAGAGCCTAGGTCCTGATGGGTACGTTTAGCATGTTGGTGGGCATTAGGTGGAAACCGGAATCAAAATAGTGATGGGTTGCAAGCCGCATCGCCTTTTAAGATGGTTTCTCAAATTTTATTACCTCGATCGGCTTTAACGATCTGCGCGGGAAGGAAAGCAGCTGGCAAATTCTAGGTCTTAAGTTGGGCCAATATTTTTGTATTACTTTGGCAGTCTATACTTTATTATTATAGTCTTTGACAAAACACACAAAATGTCGGAAACTGTTAATAATTAATTCATTATGCTGCGACGGACATGTTTATCTATTTTAATTCGCACCAAGGCTAATTTGCTAAAAAACATACATAAATATCTATGACCTCTTTTTTATGAAAAAGCGAGTCACCTCATGGTAAGCGATCAGCACTGCCCATAACAGCCTCCGTGGTCCAGTGGTTAAGGCGTTTGCCTGTTAACCCGGGGGTCGTGGGTTCGATTCCCACCGGAAGCATACTTTGTTTAGTTGTTTCCAGTTTGGTTAGGACATTTCAGGCTTGAATCACCTGATTGTCTGATAATAAAGATGATTCCGTGCTTCGGAATGCGCGTTAAGCCGGTGGTCCCGGCTGCCATCTGGTAGTCGTTAAAGGAACCACGTCAGAGGCCGAGAGGCGGTTCCGAAGAACTCTGGCACCAGGGTGTGCATGGTCGATTGACCGTGACACCTACTCGAAATGATGATGACTGCCCATAGACAACTAGAACACCAGAGTGTGACAGGAGCGTTGCCGGCCTTTCAAGGAGTTGAGGGAGGACATGGTACGTCCCCGGACGAGCCGGCCCATTCATGGTACTAGCAAAAATAAATTTCGCCAGTAGAGTGGCTCTACCACAAATGAAAAACCTCCGTAGTGCAGTGGTTAACACGAGGGCACTGCTTTGATTCCCAGCGCGGGTAAATACTTGTACTTAATTTGTAGGGTGTCGTACCCAAAGGGTAAAACGGGTCCCTATTAATATTGCTTCGCTGTCCGTCTGTCTATCTGCCTGTCTGCCTGTCCGCCTGTCACCAGGCTGTATCTCATGAACCGTGATAGTTAGACAGTTGAAATTTTCACAGGTTATGTATTTCTGTTGCAGCTATAACAACAAATACTAAAAAATAGAATCAAATAAATATTTAAGGGGGCTCCCATACAACAGACATGATTTTTTTGCCGCACTTGGCCGGTTTTTTTCCTCTGTGGCGACGATCACACATATTTTTGCTCATACTGCAATCTGACTAAACCATTGTTCCAAACCCGGCAGAGTAGAATAGGACCACTCCAAGTCTTCCTATGGATGTCGTAGAAGGCGACTTAGGAAATACAAGCTAAACAAAGCTTATACAACTTCTGAGAGACTTCTCCAACCTGTCTGGCCAGCGTGGAGAGTGTAGGCCAAGTCCTCTGGCTGCTCTGGCCAAGTATGGCTCTAGTAGTACAGAGAGGGTCGTGCTCCTGTAGTGGAGACTAAAAAGACCTGATGATGATGATGATTGTTCAAACGGATTCTATCTTTGCTAGTTATAGATTTATAGAAACACCTAGCCTGCCGATCTTCGGCCAAATATAATATAATACCTTATATTTACTCGAAGCTATCGATCGATTTAAACCAACAAAGATAAGACTTAGATAAGATAAAGCTTAAAACCGGAGATAACCAGAAATATTTGGATTTTACCGCTATCTAATTACATACATAGTATCATGTCTTTTTCACTTGCGGGGTAGACAGAGCCCAGGTCTTTAAGAGCTAAAAGCCACGTTTAGCATATTGGTAGGCGTTAGGTGGAAAACGGAATCAAAGTAGTGATGGGTTGCTAGCCGCATCGCATATTAGTAGGCGATTCCTTCGATGGGTTTTTACGATCTGCGCGGGAAGTGAAGCAGCTGGTACATTCTTCGTTTTGTTTTCTCTCTCAGACCAGCAGGGAAGTAATATAATGAACTAGCTTCCGCCCACGGCTCCGCCCGCGTCAATGTCGATACTCGGGAATAGTATACTTTTTCCCGGGATAAAAGGTAGCCTATGTACCTACATAGGCTACCTTTTATCCCGGGAAAAAGTATAGAGTACGGAGAAGTAGTTACTTCTCCGTACTCTAGAGAACTTGTATGTAAAAATTCATGATGATCGGTTCAGTAGTTACGGCGTGGAAGCGTAACAAACAAACGAATAAACAAACAAACTCACTTTCGCATTTATAATATTAGTAAGGACTAGCTGTTGCCCACGGCTCCGCCCGCGTTAGTGTCGATCCCTCGGGAACAGGAGAATTTCCCGGAATGAAACATACCCTATGTCCTTTCCTGGGCCTCAAACTACCTCCGTACCAAATTCCATCCAAATCAGTTCAATGGTTGAAGCGTAAAAAGACAACAGACGCTCCTTTCTTAGCGCTCACTCACATCATTATAAAAACCCCTGTACCAAATTTCAAGTTTCTAGGCGCAGCAGTTTCGGTTGCGTTGATATATAAGTCAGATTTGCCCGCGGCTACGTCGCCGCCGTTAGTGTCCATCCGTCAGGAACTGTAGAATTTCCCGGAATAAAAGAGTACCCTATGTCCTTCCCCGGGTTTCAAACTACACCCATACCAAATTTCATCCAAATTGATTCAATGGTTGAAGCGTGAAAAGAAGACTATGGGGATCGAACCCGCTCACTCCGTGTCGCAGGCTGGCGTGTTGACCGCTGCGCCACGGAGCTAGTCATACATACATACAAACATACATACATACATACATACATACATACATACGTACATACATACATACATACAAACATACATACATAGTATCACGTCTTTTTTCCTTACGGGGTAGACAGAGCCTAGGTCTATAAGACCTGAAGGCCACGTTTAGCATGTAATTTTCCTATGTCACTTATAATATATAAGTAAGTGCTATATATTTGCAGGCAAGGCAAACTCATGGCTTAAATTCATTCAAATGACGATAACTTTTTTTTAACTAACCGATTTTTATGAAACAAACTTTAAATGTTAATCTGAGTTAAAATAAAGCAATTGGTGAAAGTTTGAAGTAAATCGGTTCAGTATTTTCGGAGATAATCGTGATCATACATACAGACAGACAGACAGACAGACAGACAGACAGACAGACAGACAGACAGACAGACAGACAGACAGACAGACAAACAAAAAATTCTAAAAAAAATTTTTTGCTTTCTATTATTCTTTTTAAGTGTCCCTCTATCCATTTCAGTCAAAAATTCTAAATGTACAGACAAAATATTTTTACTGTTTTATTATATGTATAGATAAGGATAAGGATTTTGGATCACGGAATTGAATCATCAAAACTGTCAGAGTACTCGCATAGGTAGAGTAATAGGTTATTGTACTTTACCACCGGAAATACAAGCTAAACAAAGCTCAAAAACATCAATGAGACCTCTCTAACCCGTCTGGACAGCGAGGAGAGTATAGGCCAAATCCTCTGTCTGCTCTGGCCAAGTATGGCTCCGGTAGTACAGAGAGGGTCATGCTCCTGCAGTGGAGACTAAAATGACCTAATGATGACGATGATACGCATGTAGCGGAGCCTTCAAGGTCAGGGTTATTGACCGAGCGAGCGAAGCGAGCGAAGCGTCTCAGTTTCCACTAGCCGAAAATTCTTTTGTCCGTCTGTCTGTCTGTCTGTCTGTCTGCCTGTCTGTTCTCGGCTACAGGTCGCATTTCTTAACCGATTGTCATGAAATTTTATAAGCAGGTTCGGTAAATATATAGAATTTTTTTGTCGTGCGTAAACTTGAACGTGTTTATAGTCGGCAATTCGCCCAAAAGTTGTCTGAAATCGATTTATTGTATATTTTTTTTTTATTAGTGCATTCAGTATGATGTCGTAAATACAAATCTATGGTATGATAAGTATGAAAATGGTGCGTAGTAACTGTGACGTCGCCGACGTCAGAGAAAAAATGTTTTTTATATAAACATATTGTACCATGTGCAGTATCAAATAAAAGGGTTTTATGAGTAGATTACACAGAAATAAACTTCACTCCCATATTGCTCAAACCCTAAAACTAAGACTATTATGTAGTATGAAAGTTAAATATAAATTGAAATGAAAGAACTTAAAGTACGTGAAGTGGGAGAGGGAGTGAAATTGAACAACTTTCCCTAAGGAACATATATCAAAATATGAAAAATATTTTTTGGCTTAAAGCATGATACTGCGAATTACTTTTATGATTGAAAACACTGAAAAAACATAGAATCCTGAAATAAAAATAAATAAAAAAGATTCACATGCTATCCTGTGACTTGAACCTGGGCCTTATAGGTGCCGGCCACTTCTTTACGTAAAATTCGCATGTATGTCTGCCATAGTAGTTGAAATTAGCGTCCTATTAAAATTTTGACCAATTGGTAACAACTATGAAACCGGGTACTTAAACTTTGCCGGGTAAGTAATATAACATATAAATACAAAATATATATCTTTTAAGATATATATCAACGAAATACATAATTTTGGTTAGTATAATTATCAAGTAAGATAAAAATCGAAAGAAATAAGTTTAAAAACCCTAAAATCTTTTATTATAACAATTATTTAACATATCAAACCTTTATTATACCGTTTTATTATTATAAAATTTAAAAAATTGATTATTTGTTATGTATAATAAACGTTATATATACATATTATTACGGATAATAATCATTGGTTATACGAATTAATTGGTAGAAGATTCTCAATACATAACTAATAATTAAATTAAAAAAAAAAACAGAATTCCATTTTATTTTAGGAGTTTCTTCCATGTTTCCAATGTTCTTCATCATATCTTCACCAAATTAAAATGAGACCAACTTGGTAGTAAAGGTATTCAAATAAAAAAAGAAACATCAAAATCGGTTCACAATTAGCGAAGATATCGTGTACTTATTTTACTTAAAGTAGTTATAATGTAAAGTGTTAAAATATTAATTAAACAAAAAGAAAGACTGCAATATATTTAACGAAAATCTGAATATTCCGAATGTGAATTTCTTCGAGCTATGGCCACTAATATAAGTTTAAAAAAATAAGATAAAATAGGTATTATTAAAAATAATTGTAACACATTATTATTATATACAATAAAATATAGTAAGTTATCTTTCTACTTGAAAAAAATTGTGATACATACAAAATGCGCGCGCATTTTGTTGAGATGGTTTGGACATGTAGAGAGGATGGATGAAAAGAGACTTACGAAAGGTATATATACGGCACATGTGGTTGGGACAGTCGGTCAGGGCCGGCCTCGACGAACGTATCGTGACCAAATTGCAAAGGTTCTTGCAAAAGGAGAAATAAGGAGTACCCGAAACCGGCGTGCATGCATGAAAAGAGTGATGGATGTAGATGAAGCAAAAGAGGTTTGTAAGGATCGTAGCAAGTGGAGATCTATAGTTTCTGCCTACCCCCATGGGAAAGAGGCGTGATAATATGTATGATAATATGTATGTATCACAATTTATTTCATACTTTATCCGAATATTTACATACAATAAAATATAGTAAAAATTATCTTTCTACTTTAAAAAAATTGTGATACATACAAAATGCGCGCGCATTTTGTATGTATCACAATTTTTTTTATTTATTTCGTACTTTATCCGAATATTTACATACAATAAAATATTGTAAAAATATTCTTTCTACTTTAAAAAAATTGTGATACTTACAAAATGCGCGCGCATTTTGTATGTATCACAATTTTTTTTATTTATTTCATACTTTGTCCTAATATTTAGATACTATAAAATATTGTAATAAGTGCTTTTGTTCTAGGACAAAGTATGAAATAAATAAAAAAAATTGTGATACATACAAAATGCGCGCGCATTTTGTATGTATCACAATTTTTTTTATTTATTTCATACTTTGTCCTAATATTTAGATACTATAAAATATTGTAATAAGTGCTTTTGTTCATTACTTTTTGTTTTACTCTCCGTTTGCATTACTAATAAAATCGATTACCTCATCTTTGTTTGAATGATGCACCTTTTGCTGGCTACTCCGCATTTTTTACAAGAAAATGAAGTTTATTAGCTTGCGCGATCTTGAATTATTTCGTAGGTATTACTGAAATAATTCTAATTCGAAAAATAGACATGGGTCTATTAGCTGGTATATTTTCTCAGTTATATATTTTAATAGGTATACATTTTGATTTCTATAGATTTTGATTGATATTAATTTTAAATAGTATACTTTTTGAATGGTATACATTTTGGCATGTATACTGCACAAGTTGTATAACAGGTGATATTTAGTGTTCATAAACGTTATAAATAATGGGTTTATGCTTTTCAAATTGAAAATATTATGTATATTATAGCTTTTAAGAATATAATCGGTAATGATTATGTCAAGTAAACATTATATCTTTTGAACTTTATTGAAATGAAAATATATAATTTGTTATTATATCAAACAATACGCACCCGTTCAAACCATGGACCTATTCAAACATCAAGAAACAAATTTGGGCAATTATATAAGAAAAAGAAAACACAGAAACACAGCCATAGCTTATTTTAAATTTTTAATGTAAAAATAAATTAAATCGGTTAAGTTTTGGAGAAGAAATCAGAGGACTACGAATCGTTAATTTTGTGTACTTTTTATAGGTATGTATTTTTCGGCCGAGCTGCAGTTATCTTTATCGCACTCTGCGGGTTTTGTTGGGCACGCGGCTCGACAGCAATAGATAACATAAATACCTATTTTTTCAATTCCCTCGAGCTTAGTGTTTCCTCTTAAAAAAGGGTCTGGTCGGGTCTTCTGGTAAGATGAATGTAGGTTTAAATTTCCGTTTCCTCTGGTACCTAATTAAGAGCAGCGGGGATTGGGAAATAGTAATTGGTTGGTTAAGATTGGTTGTAAGGGCTCGCGAGGTCTACTGTTCTCGCAGACCCACTAGTGTTTAGGGGTATTATTATTATCCTCAACTACCTGTCCGGTGGTTCCAGGCATGGCATCAGGTGCGCGAGCCTTCTGAGCTGCTACTTGCTCTTCCCCCATTAATCGAATATGTAATATCCTAACACCTTTATACCCTTCCCAAATTCCTATCTTTCTCCAGCTTAAAATGCTTCTAATGGGCAGCAGCGTCGGAAACACAATAAGCCAAAGAAACTTCACTTGTCGAGCCGCCTGCCAAGCGTGGTGAGTATGGCAATATCCTCCCATGGAACGATAATCCTTAGGCCTGTGCTTTTTGTGCTTTTTTTAAATGTTATTGAACGACAAACAAACAAGCGGGTCACCTGATGGTAAGTGATCACCGCTGCCCATGGACAACTGCAACACCAGGGTGTGACAGGTGCGTTGTCAGCCTTTCAAGGAGTTGGGGGGAGGACATTGGGGGTAGGGAAAAATGGGGGACATGGGGGAAGGGCGAGAAAGATGAGCCTCCGGCTCTCTCACTCACCGAACGAAGCATAGAAGAGGTAAAGCTTCTACTCAAACGTCGATTTTCTGTGAGAGTGTGGTACTTCCCCGGACGAGCGGGCCCATGCATACTACTAACAAAATTGAATTTTGCCGGTAGCGTGGCTCTACCACGAGAGAAATTAATATGTGACGCTGTATCACATGACAGAATGCATCTATATCATATTTATTTAATAGGTACGTAGTTAACAATAAAACTCTAATGGTGTTAGTGATTAGCACGCTAACTTGAACACGCTATAAACATGTCAATATATGTACCGACTAACTTTCGACTGCGGCTCCTCTCGCGTTTTGCGAGGCACTGGATGATAAGCAGTTTTGCTTATCCGGTTGTGTAGTGTAGTTTATAGGGATTTTTGTTCAAAGTTATGACAAAAAGGGGTAATTTCCGATTACAGTTCTAAAGGATGACGATGAAAATAAATAAATAAATATATATGTTGACCTGGCCGGGGATCGAACCCGGGAACCCTCGTGTCGCAGGATGGCGTGTTAATTACTGCGCCGCGGAGCTCGCCAAAACAAAAAAAAATCATATTGTCCGTCAGTTAATCAAACAATTAATAATAAAGAATAACCATTATGGCTGGAGAAGAAGAAAATGTTAATCAAACTCGTAGGTATTATTTTGCGTGGCCGTATAGGAAGGCTTTAGGCTATAAAACATGACGCTGCGACCAATAGGAGCGAAGCATCAATAAAAAATGTTTTGAAAACGGGGAATAATTATTCATCTATACTAATTAATCATAATAACAAGAATAGCCGCGGACGAAGTCGCGGGCAACAGCTAGTATTAAATAAACGATTTTTTTTTTAAATCTGTTCATAAATGACGGAGTTCTGAGGTAACAAACATTTTAAAAAACATTCAACCTAATTGATATGCTCCTCCTTTTTTAGGGTTCCGAAGTAGGAATCCTTATAGTTTCGCCATGTCTGTCCGTCTGTCCGTCCGCGGTTTTACTCAGAGACTATAAGTACTAGAGAGCTGTAATTTTTTATGGATATGAATATTAATCATGCTGAAAAAACAGTAAAATGAAATCTTGTAAAAAACTTTTTTTAAGGTAGCTCTCATACAACTAAAAAGTCAGGGAGTCAATTTTTTTTTTCGCAGCTACCCCATCGTGTGGGTTGTTGTTGAATAGGTCTTTTAAAAATATTATGAGCTTGTGAACATAATTTTTCGATTTACTTATCCGTTTCGGAAATATTTGGTTTAATAGTCCAAATTTTTGTTAGAGTCCAGTGTCCCCCCTCTATCTACTAAATGGTTGTATATGAACACGTGAAAAAATTCACGGTAGTAGTATATATAACGAAGTTTAAAGGAAAACTATCCGAGCTAAGTAGAATGTACTCGGTAAAGTAAAATTTCATACAAGCCGGGTCCGCTTGTATGAAATTTTACGGCACAAGGAGTACTGCTCTCATATCTGGTCTGGTACACCTTAATGCCAACACCTTCCTCTTGATTTCATCCAACGCCGGGTAATTCGTATTATCGACGATCCCACACTCCCAGACGATTTAGACACCCTCAGTCTACGGAGAGACGTTGGCTCTCTGTGTGTATTTTACCGTCTATCTATGGGAAGTGTTCTTAAGTACTTTTTGAATTGGTGCCACCGTCACCTTTCTACCACCGCACTGCTCGCCACAGGAGTAAAGTCCATCACTAAATACTTGACACTTGGGTCTCCAAAAATGTCAGAGCGTGGTTTTTTCCTCGTACAGCAGGATTGTGGAATAGACCCCGAGGTTTTCCCTTGGTGCTATGACTTGGGGTCCTTCAAAAGGCGTGTTTACAAGTATCTTAAGAGTCGGCAACGCATCAGCACCTCCTCTGGTGTTGCAGAGGTCCATGGGCGACGGTGACTACTTTCCACCAAGTGGCTCGTCTGCTCGTTAGCCGATAAATATACATAAAAAGAAATTGAAAATTAGTTAAGACCACGTAAAGTTATGACAATATAAAATCATAGCAGCTTTAATAATAATACCTAAGTTAATAGCAATGTGTTTACGTTCGATGGCGCGCGGCGTTTGGCGGAACAATACGTTGGTGCCTATCTGCGAAATCTTGTTACCAGCGATTGCCTCTACTCGTAGGTATTAAAATAGATGATTTTTTTCTAATTTCCCTTGTGTAGGAGTGGGATTTTATAATACTTTCTCAGTTAGCACCGTCGTATTTGGGCTCGGTTTTAGACTTTTTAGTCATTAAACCGTAAGGCGTGAACTCAAAGCTGGCATTCGCAACTACGGCACCCTGCACTGCTCATGGCCCGACACGTATTTAGCCGGTTTTTTTATTACTATTTATGGAAAGCTGGGGCAGGCAGCTAGTATGAAATAAAGTACCTAACGCACTTAAGTACCCGTTTAGCACCTACCTAGGTCTCATAACCGGCTAAGTAGAACAATGGATAATTAAATATCGTGTGCAAAGTACTTGCCTCAGATGAATGAAGTTTAACCTTGGTATGAAAATCAAATCTAGTCTAGACTACTATTATAAAAAACCGGCCAAGTGCGAGTCGGACTCGCGCACGAAGGGTTCCGTACCGTTATCTATAAAAAGGGCAAACATGTTTGTTGTATGGGAGCCCCCTTTAATATTAATTTTATTTTTATTTAATTATTATTTTTAATGTGAATATAAACTAAATACCTATTCTGTGAATATTTCAAGCGTCTAGCTGTTGCCGTTATCAATGTCGAGCAGAAACAAGCAAATAAAAACACGTTTGTTGTATGGGAGCCCCCTTAAATATTTATTTTATTCAAACTCCCCTTGAATAAAAAAAATATTTAAGGGGGCTCCCATACAACAAACGTGTTTTTTTGCATATTTGGGGGCTAAAAAAAACATTTTTTCATAATTTTAAATACCAACATTTGGAAGTTCAATATCTATCTCTCTACCAATTTTCGTGACAATCGGTGCAGTAGCGGCGGAGTCGAGCCCGGACGGACAGACATACGGACAGACAGACATAACGAAACTATAAGGTTTCCTTGTGGACTACGGAAGCCTATTAAACGACGAAAGAAAATCATGTCTGTTGTATGGGAAATGCCCTTTAAATATTAATTTTATTTTAATTTATTTTTTAAAGTTAATAATACATGTAACTCAATATTCTGTGAATATTTCAACCGGCCAAGTGCGAGTCGGACTCACGCACGAAGGGTTCCGTTGTTATAAATCATGTCTGTTGTAGGGGAGCTCGAGATATTTCGCCACTGTCGGTCACTTGGACGGCCTTCTGTTCAAACTTCTAATGAGTTCATATGTTTTGTTTGTATGTCTGTATGAGTACACGATTGTGATTATGTTTTTATTACCAATTTTTGAAACTGCCTCCGTGGTTAAGGCGTTTGTCTGTAGACCCGGGGGTCGTTGGTTCGATTCCCACGGGAAGCATACTTTGTTTTGTTGTTTCCAGTTTGATTAGGACATTGCAGGCTTGAATCACCTGATTGTCTGATAATGCCATTGGTCCCGGCTGCCATCTGGTAGTCGTTAAAGGAACCACGTCAGAGGCCGAGAGGCGGTTCCGTAGAACTCTGACACCAGGGTGTGCATGGTCGATTGACCGTGACACCTTATCGAAATAATGATGACCTATTTTTGTACGCCTAAAAATAGGTCATCATCATTTAATTCCTATAGTACTTTAAGTCGTTGTAGAGCTACATCATATCATCATCATATCAGCCGCAAGAAGTCCACTGCTGGACATAGGCCTCCCCCAAGGATTTCCAATACGACCGGTTGAAAGCGGCCTGCATCCAGCGTCTTCCTGCGACCTTAATCTGGTCATCCGACCATCTGGTCGGTGGATGTCCGACGCTGCGCTTGCCGGTACGTGGTCGCCATTCGAGAACCCCTCTGCCTCATCGGCCATCGGTTCAACGTGCTATTTGGTAGAGCCACGCTACCAACAAAATTTATTTTCGCAAATAGCATGAATGGGCCGGCTCGTTCGGGAAGTACCACACTCTCACAGAAAATCGACGTTTGAGTAGAAACGACTACTTCTATGCTTCGCTCGGTAAGTGAGAGAGCCGGTGGCCCATCCGCCCAACTCCTAGAAAGGCCGGCAACGCTCCTGTCACATTGGTGTTACAGTTGTCCATGGGCAGCGGTGATCACTTACCATCAGGTGACTCTCTTGCGCGATTCGCAATTACTAATCCATACTTCCATATCCATACTAATATTCATCATCAGGTCTTTTTAGTCTCCACTGCAGGAGCATGACCCTCTCTGTACTACCGCAGTCATACTTGACCAGAGCAGACAGAGGACTTGGCCTACACCCTCCTCGCTGGCCAGACGAGTTGGAGAGGTCTCATTGATGTTTATGAGCTTTGTTTAGCTTGTATTTCCTAAGTCGCCTCTTACGACCTCCATGGGAAGATTAGGAGTGGTCCTATTCTACTATGCCGGAAACCACACGGCTAATATTATATATACTAATATTATATATACTAATATTATAAATGCGAAAGTGAGTTTATTATAGTATATATCATTACAATGCTCGGTTTAATATTAAAATCGAAAATATGTGATTAAAAAGTGAGCTTGTTTGTTACGCTTTCGCACTGTTTCCGAGGGGTCGACATTGACGCGAGCAGAGCCGCAGGGGAAATCTAGTAATATTATAAATGCGAATGTGAGTTTGTATATTTGTTACACTGTCACGCCGTAACTACTGGACCGATCAATATAAAATTTTGAACAAATTCTCTGAAGTACGGTAAAGGGTTCCTTTCATCCCGGAAAAAATTACTGTTCCTGAGGTAACGACGTTGACGCGAGCGAAGTTGCGGGCGAAATTACTTTATTAAAATGTCTTAGTTCCGTTAATAACCGTGATCTTCCAGCCAGTAAACTGTAAATATCATTCGAAAATAATAACGAAAGTTTTGACACTACCTCAAGAACCTACTTACTCAAATTTTAGAAGTATTATGGAGTCCAAAATTTGAAAAACAAATGACGTTATTATCGCCGACTCTATTTGCATTTCGCAATACAAAAGTTACAGCGCTGACGCCGGTAAATGCAAGCTAATAATGCAAAAAAAAAATCAATGAAATTTTAAAGATAATTTATTAATGAGTTATTATCCCGATGGACACATTCAAAATGGTGCTACCTATGACATTGGAAATAATGGAAAATATTACCGTCCTTTCACTGGTATAGATAACTACGCTGTAATACGAAATAAAAAACGAAAACTAGGTGCTAGCAAAAAAGATTCATAATCATAAAAATAAAAATAAAATATCCTCAAATCCTGGCAGGCAACAAAACTTGTCACATAAAAGATACAAAATCACAAACAAACTTTTTAAAACACTGGCCGCAAATAAAAACTACTTTTCGAAAATGAAAAACGCAAGATGGCGGCGCGCGCGCTTCTGGCGACCGATACAAGTTTACTGATCGCCGTAACGGTTTAATGTTATTTTGTAAATGCTCCGTGCTCCGTGTGATACGGTAGTTATGTTTGGTTGTAAACAGTGAAGCTGCTGTTCTCTTATCTGTAATGCTGAAATCGAGGACATGAGGATTAGATGCCATAGGCAATGTATACACGATGTAATATGAAAAGGTAACGCAACAAGTTTTAAAATTTTCTAATGTGTTCGCGATTGTTACTCATTAAAAATCAGCATCATGCTAAATATACCAATAAGAAGGCTTTCCTTATAGCTTTATATTAAAAAAATATATGGTTACTATCCATTTTTGTATCCTACGAAATTCTTACTTGGGCATCTTGGCTTTAATTCATTGGAAGTGAGGCGAATGGTGGATCAACTCACCATCTGCTTAAGGGCTTTGAAAGGGTCTGTAGACTGTCTAGAGCACGGAATTTAAAAAACAAGAGGAAGTGGCATAGCATATATTTTTCTTGAAAACCACTGTCGCCAAACTCACACAATAACATTTTACGCACACTGAAATTTAACGAATTAGAAAGCTTATAATTTCTTGGAACCAAAAAGAAATAACAATCAGTTTGCATTACAAAAAGAAAAACCTTATTTCTTGCGCCATAAAGTAGAATTAAGCAATAACACTTTGTGGTTTTTATGACAGCGTGCATATGCTACGTCGGCTTCTTTCAATGTGCTTTTAACGATCTCAGACTACTTAGTTCAGCTATTCGCCAAAAGATGTCGTACTTAAAAGTTGTACACAATTTTACACCCTATGTGCTAAGATTTAAGGTTTCAATTTGAACTCCATTATTTATTCTTCTAGAATGTTTTATCAATAATGTCATTGCTACTCAAATAGGGATTGGGTTCATATCTTTTTGCTAATGACGCTAGGAAATCGATCGATTCTAAAATTGGTGTTAATTCATTGTAATTCAATAATTATTGTTGAAAAGTAGCATTCGCCATCTTGGTTTCTAAAAATGACCTCACTGTTGTGATCTATACTGACCGACTTCAGTCGAACTCTGTGGGGCAGTAGTTAACATGCCAGCCTGCGACACGAGTGGTCCCGGGTTCGAACCCCGGTCAGGTCAAGATGGAAAATGATATTTTTCAGATTTGACGTGGGACTTGGATGTTTATCTATATTATCTATCCTTACTAATATTATAAACTGATATTATAAATGCGAAAGTGAGTTTATTTGTTACGTAAAAAGTACTATTCCAGATATTGACGCGGGCGAAGCCGCGGGCGAAAGCTAGTTTATTATAAAATATAGGATCGTTGAGTTAGTATCCCATTACACAAGTCTTGAACTTACTTTGGCTCAATCTGTTTGATTTGTTCATTATTTCTTATATTTTATTATTTTACCACTTAAACTACCATACATAATTAAACAATATTTAAAATAATATAAAAAATAAAATATAAAAATAATTAACAGCCCCCGTGGTCTAGTGGTTAAGGCTTTGCCTGTTGACCCAGGGGTCGTGGGTTCAATTCCCACCGGAAGCATACTTTGTTTAGTTGTTTCCAGTTTAGTTAGGACATTGCATGCTTGAATCACCTGATTGTCTGATAATAAAGATGATTCCGTGCTTCGGAAGGCACGTTAAGCCGGTGGTCCCGGCTGCCATCTGGTAGTCGTTAAAGGAACCACGTCAGAGGCCGAGAGGCGGTTCCGAAGAACTCTGACACTAGGGTGTGCATGGTCGATTGATCGTGACACCTACTCGAAATGATGATGAATATTTAAAATCTGTTCATCCTAGGCCAAATTAGTTTATTCTATAGAATTCAAGACAAACTAGTTTCAATAGCGGTTTCTCGGGAACATAATTATATTATAATTTTTTATCTGTATTTTATATTATAAATGAACGAATATTTATAGGTAGATTATATTTATAGGTAGGTTTTTATTTAAGATTTAATTAATTTTTAGTTTTATTTATTAAAATAATATATAACAGGAAACATCAAATGACTTTCGCCTGAAATTCAGTAGATGTTTTCTTTGACCAGGACTGGCCTTGCACAAAAATCAGCATTACCATCTATCGTGGCAATGCTGCCAGCCTTCTGAGCATTGTAGGGCAACGAACTGCCGGGCCTTTTTGCTTGTAAATGTTGTGTAGGTTTAGTCTTAAATTTTAAGTATTATCCTTACTAATATTATAAATGCGAAAGTGAGTTTGTTTGTTTGCTTATTTGTTTGTTAGTTACGCTTTCACACCGTAACTACTGAACCGATCATCATGAAACTTTGCATACAAGTTCTCTAGAGTCGGAGAAGGACATATGCTACCTTTTATCCCGGGAAAAACGTACTATACCCGAGGGATCGACATTGACGCAGGTGGAGCCGCGGGCGAAAGCTAGTACGTTAATAACGTCAACTATATTAAAGTTAAATTATCCAGTACACAGTGACAATAAAAAGCGTGTGCATATATAATTCAAAAATTAATACTTTTACAAATCGATATTCGATGATATCACAACCCTATTAAATAGAATGGCTTACTTCGCCTTGTGTCGTAATTTCTGATTCTACCACTCGCCACTAGATGGCGTACATGATCGAGGGATCATACAATTTTAGACTTTATCTCAATAGGCATACGTGTAATTTTTTATTTACTCTAATATTTATTTTCAATTAAATAGACAGAGGTTAATGCTAAAACAAATTTATGAAATACAGAGTAAATAGCGACTTATTGATGATAAGAAACACCTGATCGTAGTAAGTTCTTAGTACTACTATTGTTTTTGCACTCGAGGATAGAGCATCGAGTCATTTATAAGAGTTTTTTTAAGAAACACGCAAAGTAATACACCGGCAGCCACACGTCGCGTCACACCAGCAACAACAGAGTAATTGAGCCTGGTTAAGACTCGCTGTGCTTAACTGCGGCACGCGAGCCACGCCTACACGTCCCTTCCATGAGGTTTATTATTCCGTGGTCTAGAGCTACACAATCTTTTGTTTATGTTGCGTGTTTTTTTTTCTTCTTTGGTTAGCTTTCACGCGTTACGTATTTAGCCAGTATCAAGTATTCATGATCTTTCCGGCGCTTTTTCTTTGTCTTGTTATCAATGAAACGATGGTGTAGTTCATTTTATTGATTCTACGGTGTCCCTGGCGACAATTATAGCCCGCTAAGTAAATCTCACTACAGCCGCACTGTGACAGTTTATTTCAGTTATTCCACACATTGTTCAAAAACATGGGCATTTATAACACCAAATTACACCGATTTCACATTATAAAGTCCACTAGAAACAATTTACAAAACAATCCAAAACACAAGCCGTGCTCTCCGCCGAAATTCCCGCCAAGAACTCCATTTATGAACTTAAATTCCCGGTAAACAGACATGGGGAAAGACGAGTTGACAGACGTGGTCGCTGTCTACAGCCTTACCATTTCCAAGTGGACCGGGGCCACATCACAGCGCGCGCAATGTCACCTTTAGTGCGTCCTCTTAGCCATCTCAATGCACTTCGGAGCAACAACACTGATTTAGATTTTTCTTTGACAACTAATCAATTATTATTATTTTATTTTTGTATAATGCATGTGTGATAAATGTAATAGACGTAAGTCGTTTTTATTCACAACTAGCTTTCGCCCGCGGCTCCGCCCGCGTTAATGTCTATCCCTAGGGAATAGTACTTTTTCCCGGGATAAAAGGTAGCCTATGTCCTTCTTCGTACTCCAGAGAACTTGTATGCACAATTTTATGATGATCGGTTCAGTAGTTACGGCGTGAAAGCGTAACAAACAAACAAACAAATAAACAAACAAACAAACTCACTTTCGCATTTATAATATTAGTAAGGATAAACAATTAAAATTATAAATCACATAGGATTTTATCGCGTATAATTACATTATTTCTACACCTAATGTTTCGAAAAATTTTGTTTTCATGTTCACAGGTAGACGAAGTTGACATTTGTCTATTGTGTTATGAGAATTATGCCAAACTTCCGCTTACAATATTTATTGATAACATTCCGGATGTACGCAGTTACTTTGTGGTTCGTCTGTCTGTCAAGATCCTTTTACTCAGGAACGCGTTGAAGTATCAAACTGAAATTCATATCAAATACTCAGGTCTACTGTCCCATAGACCTGTGAAAAAATCAAACTTCTAAGTCAAAGCAATCAAAAGATACAGCCGTTTATGCTGCAAATTTTAGACATTCGCAAGGGAATCAAAACCTACAGGGTGAACCCAGAATCTTGAAATTTGGTACGAAGCAACGTCTTATAGCACAGATAAAGGAATATAATAAAACTATTTTCAATAATTAGATGTTTCAATAAAGATCTGATTCGCACTTGGCCGGTTTTTTATTTATGATATCTGTCACTTGGATTCTATGATATTCTATCCAAGTCCGTAGAGACTATTCAGAATTTATCCTTACTAATATTATAAATGCGAAAGTGAATTTGTTTATTTGTTTGTTTGTTTACGCTTTCACGCCGTAACTACTGAACCGATCATCATGAAATTTTGCATACATGTTCTCTGGAGTACGAAGAAGGACATAGGCTACCTTTTATCCCGGGAAAAAGTACTATTCCCTAGGGATAGACATTAACGCGGGCGGAGCCGCGGGCGAAAGCTAGTTGTGAATAAAAACGACTTACGTCTATTACATTTATCACACATGCATTATACAAAAATAAAATAATAATAGAAAGATAACACAGATTATATCAAACAATAAATTCAATTTTAAAACATTAATAAATATTCCTAGATATTTTAATGTCAATACAATATATTATTATTTATTATGCACTATCGTCACTATCGTAGTCGCAAGTATTGCACCACTGGTCATTCAGATTCTCCGAAAATAATATTAGTGATTTTATAATAATTGATTAGTTGTCAAAGAAAAAATCTAAATCAGTGTTGTTGCTCCGAAGTGCATTGAGATGACTAAGAGGACGCACTAAAGGTGACATTGCTCGCGCTGTGTTGTGGCCCCGGTCCACTTGGAAATGGTAAGGCTGTAGACAGCGACCACGTCTGTCAACTCGTCTTTCCCCATGTCTGTTTACCGGGAATTCAAGTTCGTCGGGAACACCCAACATGGAGTTCTTGCCGGGAATTTCGGCGGAGAGCACGGCTTGTGTTTTGGATTGTTTTGTAAATTGTTTCAGGAGAAGGACATAGGCTACCTTTTATCCCGGGAAAAAGTACTATTCCCTAGGGATCGACATTGACGCGGGCGGAGCCGGAGGCGAAAGCTAGTGATGAAATAAAGAAACTCACACTACACCCTCAAAAACATGATTTTTTGGTTTTATACGCCCTGTGTCAGAAAGCTGCCCATAAGGCAAAAGATGAGAGTTGCTGCTCTCCAAAGGCTTTTGCCATTGATTCTCAGATTGGCCCTTCAGGCTTGCATGCGCGTATACGCGGCCCATCAGGCAATATGAGAGTTTGCTGTCTCTCCAAGCCTTGCGCACACAGGCAACGCCCAAAGCCGAGGTCCGTCCCTCCTGGGGGCCCTTTGGTGATGTTGTCTATAAAGGTTGAGGACACTTTGCCCTCGCCTCAAACGCCCGGTGAAGTAGCGAAAGCTCACTTGGAGCTAGCTACATACTTAGTCCTTTCAAATAAAAAAAAAATACGCACTATGTAAGACACGCATATTGTAAGAAATGCAGAATGTCAGATACGCAAAAAGTCAGAAACGCAAACTGACAGATACTTTTCAATTCTCAAAGAATCATGGCGAAATTTGTACAAATTAAATTAAAAAAAAAGAGAAGGTGAAATATTTTTATATAATTACTACGGCTCTGGTCAACAACTTGAATTACTCAGAATATTTTTCAAAGACGGGGAAAAAAAGATATTTATTTATTTAAATACTGTTTTTTTTATTCGATATCCGAACGCATATTAATAATTTTTGAGTTAATATCCGAACACTACCTGCAACTGACACGTTAAAATATATTAATTTATGGCAACACCACGCAAGCAGGCAACCACAAACTACTAAGAGATACTACGTATCAGACTGCCAACTGTGAACAAAAAATTTAAACCATAGCGTTTTTTTTTTAATTTTCCAATATCTTAACTGACATTTTTTTTTTTATAATTTAAGGTTTGGAGCAAAAGAATAAACGTGCACGTGCATTTCCATTGCTAATATGTTATCTATAGATAACTACACATATAGATATACAACTAATATACTCATATATATACTTATTGTGCTTTTTAATGCATACTGTATATCATGCATACATTATTTACATGGGGGGGGTAAAGGAAAATGAATAATACCATTTATCATTATTATTGTAATTTTTATTAACTCCAATTTTTACAAAACAATTATTTAGTTTATGTTTGGCCGATGTTTAGTCTCACTGAAGAACCTCTTCTCAAAATGTTTTTGACAAACCGCTAAGTTTATCTCTTTCTCTAATGGTATAAAATCGTAACGATTTAGGCACTCTAACCTCTTGAGTCTTTTCTCAGAACTTTTAGGTTAACTGCGTAAATAACTAGAGTCCTTTCGCAAACACTTACACACACAACACTTGTAATACGGCATTTTCCAAAACGCAAGGAGCACTAGGGAAATACAAAGGGCTCTATTACTGGTAAAGTGGAGAGGATAAGCACAGGTCTTCACACAATGACAGTAATGCACAAACTACTACCTACGTTTGCGCCAGCGACGAACGTCAGACCATGACGTCAGCAAGGCATCAACCAATCACAGAAAAGATGTAGGATAGTGGGCAAGATGGCCGCTACGCGTTGCGTTCCGATATTAGCAGATTGTCGGCCGTGCAGGCAACCATCCGCTAAAATAAAAAAAAATGTCTGTCAATCCGACTGACATTTTCTCATTGACTTGACAGTTCTGAGTGACAGATCTACAACAAACATTCAGTTTGACAACCATTGTGAACTTTTTTAGGCAAATTAAAATGGCAATAAGGCTATAACTTTTTGTGAAATATTTTATATTAATGGGGGTTTAAAAATATTTCTATTATGCAGACATCTTACTAGTAAGGAAACCTCAATACTACTATATAATTCATCTTCTCTTTTTTATTTTTTTTTTTCTGTACAATCGATGTATGAGCGTTCGCCATGATTCTTTGGTGAAAGTGCGGTTGGCATATTGGAGTAAACGTCTACTTGTGCGAAGATATCAAAGTTCTGCTGTCTCTGTCAACTATAGAGCTCTCTTAACATCGCGGTTGTATGGACTTTGTTAATGTTTCCGTGTAATCGTGACATTATGCGTATTTGACATTTTAAGTCACAGACATTCAGCGTATAGGTATGTCATTTTGAGTATTTGTCTGGGTTTCTGACGACTTACGAATATGATATTTTGCTATGAAGTCTGCAAATCTGGCAATAAGCGTGTCGGATATTTTATGTATCTGACATCATCATCATCATCATCAGGTCCTTTTTAGTCTCCACTACAGGAGCCAGGAGCACGACCCTCTTTGTACTACTTGAACCATACTTGGCCAGAGCAGCCATGGGACTTGGCCTACACTCTCCACTTAGGAAATACAAGTATCTGACATACAACGTGAAAATACATTTTATTTTTAAAATAAAATTATAAGCTCATAAACATCAATGATAACTCTCCAACCCGTCTGGCCAGCGAGGAGAGTGTAGGCCAAATCCTCTGTCTGCTCTGGCCAAGTATGGCTCTGGTAGTTACAGAGAGGGTCATGCTCCTGCAGCGGAGACTAAAAAGACCTGATGATGATGATGATGATACCACAGACAAAAGCCAAGCTCTTTAATATTAAGATTTTTATTTGGTACAAACTCATACAGACCATATTATTAAAGTCGAGAAGAAGAGGTATTCCTCGAAGCGCCAACGTTTTGAGGCGCATCCTTTTTAGGGTTCCGTAGTCCACAAGGAACCCTTATAGTTTCGTTATGTCCGTCCGTCCGTCTGTCTGTCTGTCCAGGCTCGTACTCCGCCGCTACTGCACAGATTGTCACGAAAATTGGTGGAAAGATAGATATTGAAGTTCCAAAAGTTGGTTTTTAAAATTATTAAAGAAAGGATTATTTTAGCCCTACTCCCATACAACAAAAAGTCAATTTAAAAAAATTCATTGGACTAACCCCAACGCGTGGGGTACCGTTGAAAAGGTCTTTTAAATTACAACAAAAAATGCTTTGAAACTATTTAGATCAAACCCTCCAGTCTTGACATAATCTAATACAAGTTGAAAATTTGAGGTGTACCTCCCCACCGTAACTTTTCAAAAATTACTAAAATAATTCTGAAAAAAATGTGGTATATACGTCAAACTATATACTTTCAGTTAAAACTATAGCGGTCTCAGTATCATAGATACTTATTTTTATACAACTCGACCAACTTATGTAGTTACATTCAGCCGAATAAAACGTATGGAGTCAACCGCAAAATGAAATTTGTATATACAACATTCGATTTTTTTTTGCCGTTTTTACAGATAACGGTACGGAACCCTTCATCCGCGAGTCCGACTCGCACTTGTCTGGTTTATCGGACGGACGGACATGACGAAACTATAAGGGTTTCCTGTAGACAATGGAACCCTAAAAAGGAGCGCCTCAAAATGGTGGCACTTCGAGGAATACCTCGAGAAGAAACTTAGTTTTAAAGTTGTAGAGTTGGAAGTAACCTTGGTGTTGCGAACTCTTTAGTGTTTGATAAAAATACTCTTTAGATTGTACATATTTTTGAATCAATTTCTTTTTACTTTTGTTTAAAATAAGTGAAAATTCTCTGTCATAGCAGGTCATAGCATCTCAGTCTGTCTCCAGTAAAAATACAACGTGATTTTGACCCCCTAGCTATATTGAAATCTCAGCATCAGAATCCCTAATGAAATATAGAACTGCAAGAAAAAAAGATGAAAATCAAAAAAAAAATAGGTTTTCCCATACAAAGTTGCCGATCAGCTGGACGAATTTCTATGGAAAGTCAATTTTTCTTTTCGGTTTTTACCATTATTTTTTTACCTTTTTCTTGGAATTCTGTATTCCATTAGGGATTCTGATTCCAAGATTTCAATATAGCTAGGGGGTTCAAAATCACGCTGTATTGGTCACACGTGGTAGTATTTAATATTTTCTTACACATTTCGAACCCCACCGCACATCGATTGGTAATACTTGGATTGAGTAATCACTTAACTACGACGGTTAAATAGGTATTTGTTTCATTTTCCTCATTAAACGCTATGACCTAACCGCAGAACAATTAGGTAGGTCCAACAATGTTGAAATGGCCTTGATATAAATAATAAATATATACGGACAAATCACACAGATTGAGCTAGCCCCAAAGTAAGTTCGAGACTTGCGTTATGGGATACTAACTCAACGATACTATATTTTATAACAAATACATATATAGATACACATCCAAGACCCAGGCCAATCTGAAAAAGATCATTATCCATCTTGACCTGGCCGGGAATTGAACCCGGTCACTCCGTGTCGCAGGCAGGCGTGTTGACCGCTGCGCCACGGAGCTAGCCTATATAACCAAATACATTAAAATGTAAAAGTAAAGAGGGTATTATTCCTACGTTTTTGATCATATATTATTATATCATGTACCATTTGATTATATTTATATTGTAATAACGTTTCATCTTTCATCTTTCCTCCTCTCCATCCCCATTTCCTTCCCCCAACTCCTTGAAAGGCTGGCAATGCTCCTGTCACACTCTGGTGTTGCAGTTGTCCATGGGCAGCGGTGATCACTTACCATCTACATCGCTTGCTCGTTTGCCGTCCGATATCATAAAAAAAGATTTGAAAATTTTTTACCGACTTCACAAAAAAGAAGTTAATAAATTCGCTTGTATGTTTTTTAAATGTTTGTTACCTCAGTACTCCGTCATTTATGAACCGATTTTATAAATTCTTTTATGTTTAAAAGGCTTTCAAGTTGGTCCCATTTAAATTGCAACACAATTGATTCAGTAGTTTGATTGAAGTGGATTTTATTATATGAAAGATTATCTTTCAAAAGCTTTACTCAAATTATTCCACTTGTGGTAATAATTCCATTGAAACGTAGAAATGAACACCTTTTTAGGGTTCCGTATCCAAAGGGTAAAAACGGGACCCTATTAATATCGCTCCGCTGTCTGTCTGTCCGTCTGTCACCAGGCTGTATCTCAAATACAAATAATCTTTATTGTGGACAGGTAAATAAAAAGTTCTTACAATAGTGTTATTAAAGTTCTTACAATAATGTTACCCATGAACCGTGACAGTTAGACAGTTGAACTTTTCACAGATGATGTATTTCTGTCACCGCTATAACAAAAAATAAAAAAAAATAGAAAAAATAAAGGGGCTCCAAAAAAAAACACGTTTGTTGTATACAACATATACTCTACTTTTAATTTTTTTAGACTAGCTCCGTGGCGCAGCGGTCAACACGCCAGCCTGCGACACGGAGTGACCGGGTTCGATCCCCGGCCAGGTCAAGATGGAAAATGATCTTTTTCAGATTGGCCTGGGCCTTGGATGTGTATCTATATATGTATTTGTTACAAAATATAGTATCGTTGAGTTAGTATCCCATAACACAAGTCTCGAACTTACTTTGGGGCTAGCTCAATCTGTGTGATTTGTCCGTATATATTTATTTATTTTAATGTCCCGGGACAATAACAAATTATTCCACTTGTGGTAATTATTCCATGGAAACGTTCAAAATAATACCTCATTTAAATTCCCGCCTTTTTGTAATTACATGCGCCGAACCGGATTAAACCGGTGGGCAGAGCGACCTTGAACTGGTCTAAAAATAAAGTACAGTCACGTGGAAAAGTGTCTGCGAGATTATTTTACACCTTTTTTTTTTACTTAATTTTGAAGTAGGCATTTGTATCCCAGCTCATGGTAAGTGACGATGAAGACGAGGATGTTACATGCCTATCCATGAGATACCCATTTTTGAATTGACTATGTAGCTAGCTCTAAGTGAGTTTTTGCTACGTCATCGGGCGTTTGAGGCGAGGGCAGACTGCCCTCAGCCTGTCCAGTAACCAGTCAACTGCAAGCAGTCGACAGTTACAACTGCAGCTGTCGAAAAAACCAACGGCAGCTGTCGACAGCTTGCAGTTAACCGAACGGCATTTTTACAGTCATTAGTGGGCTGCATTGGTCGACGTGTCGAATTCTGCTGTCAAACAATCGGCAGCTGCAGCTTGTTCTGTCGACAGTTGCAGTTATATCTGTCGACTGCTTGCAGTTGACTGGTCGACAGCAAAGTGCTGCTCGTCTGTTTGGCGCCTAAGGATGACACCCCTGACCTTGAGGGATGTGCACAATATACCAGGTGTTACAAAACTATGAAATAATGTTTAAAGTACATGATTAGTCCATCATATTAAACAACTATCCCCAGGGAAGATACATCGAAGACAAAAAAAAAAGTTTTGACGTTCCATAGAAAGTCGATCAGCTTATTGCTATTTTGTATCGGAGAACGAATTTTTCTTTTCATGTTTCGAAGTTTGTCCCATGGGGAAAGTTTTTTTATATTATGGACTGATCATACAACTTTAATATTATTTCGTAGTTTTGTAACACCCGGTATAATAGACAGTTTCGGGGCGCAGTGGTTAACACGCCAGCCTGCGACACGAGGGCTCCGGGTTCGACCCCCGGTCAGGTCAAGATGGAAAATGATCTTTTTCAGATTGGTCTGGGTTTTGGATGTTTTTCTATAAATGTATTTGTTATCAAATATAGTGTCGTTGAGTTAGTATACCATAACACAAGTCTCGAACTTACCTTGGGGCTAGCTCAATCTGTTTGATTTGTCCGTATATATTTATTTATTTAATATGTACGTATCTACCCCAGCTTATCTAGACTTAATAGAACCTTAATTAGAAACCTGTTAATCTTGTTTGTGTATGTGAAGGTTTAGATTAATCCCTAATCCACCAGCTTAAGGACACGTCATATTCGTCTGACTCGATTATAATATATATCTCACTCGATTCCAAATAAATCAAAATATAGGATTTGAAACATATTTTGGGTTTTAGAATTCGCTGAGAGACTTTGCCTTTGACTGGCTGAATGCAAGGCCATTTCGAAATATACGCTCAAATAACATTTTTGATATAACAGAGTTTAAATAAAAGCTAAAGATTACAGAGATTTTTAATAAAATAAATTTCGCGGATTGTGACGTCATTTGCGGGTACATTTTTCAAACCTCGCTTTAACCTTATTTCATAAAACACATTTATTAACGTCAGTGGAAATAAGAATACTTTATTTAGTTGAAAACAACTTATAAAGTATGCTTAGTAGTAGTGCTTAGCGTAGTAGTTTGGTTAGGACATTGCAAGCTTGAATAACCTGATTGTCTGATAATAAGATGATTCCGTGCTTCGAAAGGCACGTTAAGCAGTTGGTCCCGGCTGCCAACTGGTAGTCGTTAAAGTAACCATGTTAGAGTCCGAGAGGGGGTTCCGAAGAACTCTGACCACACCTACACAAAATGATAAAGATGATGAGCGGAAATAAATATATAAAAGGTTCGTGCTAAGTCCCGTTAAAACTAATAATTATGTATTTAAAGCGCGAAAGTTTAAAACATACCATTCATTAAGGTTTAAGGTACTCTGTATGTAATATATAAAGGTACAATTGACATTTTGCATATTTTTAAAAAAGAAAGGTAAACTAAAAATACAATTTACAAGTAAAATAGGCCTGGCACCTCGTTACCCAGTGAAAGCGTGCCCAGAAGGCTGACAGCATTGTCTCGTTGTATGGCAACATTAATCTTATAAACAAAAATATAGGCCTCTTAACGAGATACCTCAATTAATTTCTTTGCGATGGCGATGGATAATTTGTTAGCTGAGTCCTTACGGCCTTAAGGCTTCGACCCCAAACGGTGCAATTATGTTATTGTGGTCGAGAAATTCGTATTTGCTCCGTTTGAGGGTTTCTGTCACAGCCGCTGCTCTCGTGCTCTGGATCTCATGACCGAGAGATGAGACGGCGTCAGAGCGTTAACATTGTGAGACCCCGACCTGTTCCGGCGCTCTAGTCGAGTTCCCACATATAAGGAAGTAGAGAACAGAAGACTCGACACAACAGTAGATTAAATTTATTTGTCACAGCTTAACTTCTATAAATAGAAAAATTTATTACAGATCAGAGACCGTAGGAACCAAGTAAACATTCCGAGAGATGATGGTAGAATGAGCCATGACAGAGAGAAAATGATCTAAAAATGGAATGGAATGAAATTTGAAATAAAATGAGGAATGAAAAGTGGACAGAATGAGAAAGAAATGAGGTTGGAAGAGATGCAGCATGCAGGTGGCATGCAGCAACATTACAACGTTTTAAATTATCATGCCACACAGACCGTCCCAACCACGGAGTTGCTCCGTGGTCCCAACCTCCGAGGCACAAGAGTCATTCCATCCGGTCTCTTGCCATCATCCCTAGCCATCCATTTGGTTTTCAAATGGATATCACGTTGATGGTTACAGAAGCCCGGTAGACTAATTGTTTAGGGTAGCAATCTTACAATGTCCCTAAACGTCATAGGCCCAAGGCAGTTAGGTCTTATGTAAAATTCCATCGTTTTAAAAAAAACCGGCAAGTGCGAGTCGGACTCGCGCACGATGGGTTCCGTACTTTTATCTATAAAAACGGCAAAAAATAATGTTTTTTGTATGGGAGCCCTTTAATAAAATGAATAATAAAATGAAAATAAATGGTTGAGAAGATACAGAACAAGTTTACACGACAAATGTACTTCAGGCAGTATGGGGTATATCCTTTCTACCCACTCATGTATCCATCTCTATTCGTATTAGGAATGGTCGCCGACCATTCCTAATACGTCGGTCGGGTATGTCAGGTTGGAGGTGCGACGAAATATGGCGTTGGTAAGGTACGTCTTCAGTGTATTTCGAGGAAAGCTGACTAACGCGGCCATATTGGAAGCACTGAGTTTAGAAGTGCCCAACCAAAGACTACGACAGGAAACACGAGCGAGTGTTCAGGATCCCCACGGCCAGAACACAATTATTAGAATATGCACCAATGACGCGGGCTATAAAAATAATGAATAAATTGTCCCGAGATATTGGTCTATTTCAGTGTAACTACACTGGTGGAATTTGATAGAACAGTATTGACATATCTGTGTAACAATAGCAAAGGTTAGTAGTCTTAGATGTCTCATGTTATGTATTGGCTAGTCTGTAAGGTGACATGATGATATGAAAATGAATAAATAAAATAAATAAAATAATAATATATTTTATATCAGTAAAAAGTACAAAATCTTTACATACTATAAAGATTTTGTAGTCGACTATACTGTTTGTGCATGCAGCTCAATCTGAATGTTAACAGTCTGTGGAGAGTTGAAACAATGAGTTGTTTTTGTGGCTTTTTAGGGTTCCGTAGCCAAATGGCAAAAAACGGAACCCAGGATTCGTCATGTCTGTCCGTCCGTCCGTATGTCATAGCCATTTTAGTCCGAAACTATAAGACCTATACTGTTGAAACTTGGTAAGTAGATGTAGTCTGTGTACCGCATTAAGATATTCACACAAAAGTATAATAAAAAAAACAATAAATTTTGGGGGTTCCCCATACTTATAACTGAAGCTCAATTTATTTGTTCATCAATCCCAACTGTTGGGTATCTATGGATAGGTATTCAAAAATGATATTGAGGTTTCTAATATAATTTTTATTAAACTAATTTTTTTTTAAATCTTTGCTCGAGGGACACTTCCAAAGTGGTAAAATGTGTATAATAAATAATTAAATTCATATTAAAAGGGGGCTCCCATACAACAGGTATGATTTTTAGGGTTCCGTACAAGTAAAAACGGGACCCGTTTAATTTCGCTCTGCTGTCTGTCTGTCAGTCACCAGGCTGTATCTCATAAACCGTGATAGTTAGACAGTTGAAATTTTCACAGATGATATATTTCTGTTGCCGCTATAACAACAAATACTAAAAATAGAATAAAATATATATTGAAGGGGGCTCCCATACAACAGACATGATTTTTTTGCCGTTTTTATAGATAACGGTACGGAACCCTTCGTGCGCGAGTCCGACTCGCGCTTGGACGGTTTTTTTTAATACGTCATCTTCATTCAACAATGATCGAAGTACGTCATAAATTCGAATTCGTTCGATCGAAGTACGTTCGTACAATGATCGAAGTACGTCATAAATCGTAAACCGAAATTTACCTTTCATTCAGAGTTACAACGAAGGAACTACTAAACTCTTATATTATGTTACTTGCTGCTCGCACTTGGCCGCTTTTTATATGTAATAGCTCTACAGATAGATAAGCTTTTTATAGGCAGATACAGAAACATTCTAAATACAACGTGATTTTGAATCCCCTAGCTATATTAAAATCTGGGAATCAGAATCCCTAATGGAACACAGAATTGCAAGAAAAAAAGGTAATAAACGAAAAAGAAAATTAGGTTTCCCATACAAAGTCGCCGATCAGCTGGTCGAATTTCTATGAAAGGTTTTTTCGTCTTTTACCTTTTTTTCTTACAATTCTGTATTCCATTTGAGATTCTGATTCCCAGATTTCAATATAGCTAGGGGGTTCAAAATCACGCTGTATAGAGTAAAATACGGCAAGAAGAGTTTGATGCACCGACTGACCCGACTCAGAATAATCTTTTCATAAGATTCAAATGCTCAGGCGAGGCGGGAGTTATTATATTTCTTGACTCATCGTTGTTTGATTATAAAACTTAAAATCCTAAGCCTTTAGCAATCAAAATCAAAACGTTTATCCAGAAGATAATCCTTTGCAGGCAATTTTTTACGTCAAGTCACATTTTAAAGGATCTAATTTAGTAATATTTGTATTATTTATTAACTTGCAAAAGCTACAGACTGCTAGCGTTTCGTAACCGACCACTGCAGAAAAGAAACGCCAAAAGAAACTCATTTCAACAGTATTGGTCGCCTACTCGCCTGAAAAATGTACTGCACGAAATTGTGGAAATTTACGTGTTTTCAAATCACTAGTACAATGCGCTGAATTAATTAAATACATCAAAAGTATTTGTATAATTTAGATCGATCCTTGCACAAGATCGCCCCCTTGTTGGAATTTGACACATACATATGGAATTTAAAAACGGTACATATATGTTATGATATCTTAAAACATTGTTCTTCGAAAAGTTAGTAAATGTTACGTCTCAAACAAAAATTCTCACATGACAATATTTATATTTACATCTCGGCGGTCATCTCTTTTCTTATTTTTTCTTTATAAAAGTACTAGCTACTGCCCGCGACTTCGTCCGCGCAAATTTAGTTCTTATTAGTATAGATGAATAATTTTCCCCCGTTTTCAAAACATTTTTTATTGATGCTTCGCTCCTACTGGTCGCAGCGTGATGTTTTATAGCCTAAAGCCTTCCTCAATAAATGGACTATCCAACACAAAAAGAATTTTTCAATTTGAACCAGCAGTTCCTGAGATTAGCGCGTTCAAACAAACAAACAAACTCTTCAGCTTTATCATATTAGTATAGATTAATATCAAAATATTAAGACTTTTCATCTTTTTACATCATCGCCTAATGGTTCTGCGCAACCTAATAGCTTGCGCAGTCGCGATGTTTTTCGTTCACGCGGCACCCGCTGAAGGGCTTTTTAATTTTATCATCTATCTTTCGGAAGAGGCAGCAGCCCCCATTTCTCCTCCCTCCTACCCATGATCATCATCATTCCAGCCGTAAGAAGTTCACTGCTGGGCGTGGGCCTCTCCCAAGGATTCTTCGCTCCATGGGAGGATATTGCCATACTCACCTTTGGGAGGCGAGTTAGCGTGCGCAGTTTCTTTGGCTTCTCGTGCTTCCGACGCTGCTGCCCGTCAGAAGCAATTTTAAGATAGGAGAAGTTTAGGATTTCTCTGGATTTGGGAAGGAAATAAAAGAATTGTGATATCACTGATGAATGAGGAATATGGAACAGAAAAAATGCATCAACCAGAATGAATCGACCACACATAGCCAAACGCAGAAATAGTAATCCCAGCGCTTCTAATCTGCAACCTTATTCTGATGCGTTACTCGTTATCCGTTACTTGTTACCGTTATCTGTTATTTGTTACCCGTTATCGATAATAATTATAAAGCGTACCTCTCCAAGTTCGTTGATAACCCGTCACTGCTGCTTCCACTCTTGATCCTCAAGATGCCGTTCTTTCCAAATAACGACCGCTTCTGACATCGCTTATCCCCTAAACTTTCTACACTGGACTCGATGAAGGATATTGTTGAGGACGTGATGTCGCTGGATTTGTCCATGGTGCTTATCTGGAAATAAATAATTGGTTATAACATTGTGTATTGTAATTGAGACACCCGCTTCCTCTGTATAGTTACGAGTGCAGGCCGAGTAGAAAAAACCAAAATTTTAATTTTAATTAATATTATATTAATTAATGCAAAAGTGACTGTCTGTCTGTCACCTTTACAAGCTTCAACCATTCAACCAATTTGGATGAAATTTAGTATGGAGGTAGTTTGAGGCCTGGGGAAGGACATTGAGTACTTTTTATTCCAGGAAATTCTACTGTTCCTGAGGAATCGACATTGACGCGGGCGGAGCCGAGGGAAAAATCTAGTTTGAAATATTTATGTGTCCATTTATTGCCACTTAATTTTTTAACTGACTTCAGAGAAAGTTTTCAATTCGACCAATGTCAAAGATTTTTATTCAAAATTGGATACATGTATCTCTTTTTGAACGTCATATTTGTATTTGTTATATTTTGTTTAATTTATGCAAAATCTATATACTACTAGCGTTTCGCAACGACCGCTGGTGAGAAGAACACGCCGAAAGAAACTCAATCCAGACTTGGTCCCTATGTGCCTGAAGGGCTCCGATTACATTGTTTACATGTATTATATTATTATATGAATTTCTATTTATTGCCAAGCATTTTTATCAATTATATAATCAGCAATGCAGTAATAAGCCTTTATTACAACTGGTTTTTACAGTCGCTTTAAATTTAAGTTTAGGCAGACCTAATATTTCTGCAGGAATTTTATTATAGAAGCGTACTCCTAGACCCAGAAATGAATCCATAGTTTTCTGCAATCGCAAAACTGGTGTAGCTAATTTATTTTTATTTTTCGTGTTTCGATCATGAATATCGCTATTTTTCTTATATAATTCAAGATTATGGCGCACAAACATAATATTCGCAAATATGTATGAGAAGGTAATGTTAAAATATTTATATCTTTAAACAATTTTCTAAGAGATTCTCTAGCACCAAGGTTATATATAGATCTGATAGCGCGTTTCTGCAGTACAAATATGGTGTTTACTTCTGCAGCGTTACCCCATAATAAAATCCCGTAAGACATATACCAAACGCGCAGTATCAACATCGGTAAGTTGTCTTATTCTCCGTAGTATGTAAGTATTTAATGTTATTTAGTTAATACTAACCATAGGCTAAGATATCAATATTTCTAACAAAATGGATTTTGTCTGAAATAAAAGTTTTATTATTAATAAATCTCAAAATGAGAGTCGAATTGTAAAAAATTGTCTTTTTTTAATACTAGGTTGAGTTCGACTTGGAGAGGAGCATGACAGGGATCAAAAGAAAAGACAAAGTAAGGAATAGCATCTGAGGCAAGATCAGAACGTAGCTTTGAAAATAAGGAGACAAATGTGAAAAAGGGCAGGCCTCATGATCAGAGGGAAGGATAAATGGATTAAAATAATCACACAATGACAAAGGGCATCGACATAGCTCAGCGAATTAGCTCTTTGAAGTGGCAGTGGGCGGGGCACATAGCGCGCAGAACCGATGGCCGGTGGGGCAGAAGGGTTCACGAATGGTGACCACGTAGCGGCAAGCGCAGCGTCGGAAACCACTGACCAGATGGTCGGATGAACTGACTAAGGTCGCAGGAAGACGCTGGATGCAGGCCGCTTCCAACCGGTCGTATTGGAAATCCTTGGAGGAGGCCTATGTCCAGCAGTGGATTTCTTGCAGCTGATATGATGATGATGAATGACACAATGGATAAAAAGAGGTAGGTAGACCACAAAGAAGGTCCCACCTTGATGACGACATTAGACAAGTCGCGGGAACAACATGGCCATAGAAAGGCCAGAATGGACAAGACTGGAGGAGGCCTTTGCCACCAAAATTTAAGGAGTTGTGTCCAAAGGAGGCTTATATTATATTTATAGTCCGACTTAGGGAATAGTGCAAATTTCTTCTAAATCGATTCAGTCATTTTTGTGATAGGGATTTAAGCGTGCTGCCGTCATTAACTTACAGTTTTTAAGTTAGTTTATTTATTATAGTTGCAACTTTTCCAAAATAAAATTATGAAAAGTATCAAAATTGGTTCATTTAATTGACAAAGATTTTGACATTTTTAATTTTGGGGTTTCAGATTAACATTTTTTTATATACTTAACTACTTACACATATTTTAAAAGATAAAGATGAAAAAATCTATATTTTATTCTAATTATGAGTCTTTAATCCACTTACCCGAATTAATAAAGCTGAGGTAGTATCGTTTCAAAACTGTATCCAAAAATACTCATCTTATCATCACTCAACAGATTTCACGAATCAACAGTTTGAGACTCACAGTAAAAATGGCTCAAAATATGTATTTAGCTTAATAGTCAAGGCTAAAATCTAAATGACAACAGAATATATAAAAACAATGACCATACATCATTTGTCACACGTCAATTACTTTGAGTAACCGAAAAACCCACAATATTCAAGTATATTTTGCTTCTAGATTTGGTTTAGCGCCCAATTTTGACAGCGCTAGCATCGCGCGGTGGATATCGGTACTATAAAACACAAATATCAGATTTCCCCACACGTACTCAAAATATGATCGTCAAATACTTATTTTGGCACATAAAAATTGTACTTTTAGTTATGAAATAAAGTTGTAATTCTTCGGCATTCGTCAACAATAAATCTAACCTAAGATACGTGTTTGTAACGGAGAGGTTACGTACAAATAAAATAATCAATATCTGTGACGTCAGAATCCCTGGGAAGCCATATGAAATTTGGCACTGGACGTGAGAAGGAGATGGCCTTATTACGTTCACAAGTTTATTTACAGGTTATTGAATTTTAGGCCTTATAATAGTAATTTCCTAGGACACTTTTTGGGTGGCCAGTTCCTTAAATTTTATACCCGACTGTGTTATGTTAGGGTATTTTAAAATCCGATGACGCAGTCACTATACAACGTGATTTTGAACCCCTAGCTATATTGAAATCTGGGAATCAGAATCCCTAATGGAAAACTGTAGGAAAAAAAGGTAAAAAAAACAAAAAAATAAATTCAACCTTTCATAGAAATTCGTCCAGCTGATTGGCGACTTTGTATGGGAAACCTAATTTTCTTTTTCGTTTTTCACCTTATTTTCTTGCAATTCCGTGTTCCATTAAGGATTCTGATTCCCAGATTTCAATAAAGCTAGGGGGTTCAAAATCACGTTGTATTATCCCACAGCTGGGCTAAGGTCGGTTCCAAAGAAAAGACAAATCCTAACTTATATTATAAATGCGAAAGTGAGTTTGTTTGTTTGATACGCGTTCACGTTGTAACTACTGAACCGATCATCATAAAATTTTGCATACACGTTATCTAGGGTACGGAAAAGTACATGTGGTACATTTTATCCCGGGAAAAAGAACTATTTCCGAGGGATCGACATTGACGCGGGCGGAGCCGCGGGCGAAAGCTAGTAAGTTATAAGATCTCCAAGGAGAATGTTAACACCACAAACATAAGTAATTAAATTGCTTTTCTATTTACATACTTTAGACACATACATACATTAACTCGAAAAACACTACAGTCCTTCTTTGGCAGTCATGTAAAAAGGACGAAAGTGACTAAACTATTTTTTAACCAACTTCAAAAAAAGGAAAAAATTTTAGTTACCGCATTTGAACTCCGTCATTCATGAACAGATTTAAAAAAAATATTATATATTTTTTGAAGGGGTATGCTTTTATATTGGTCCCATTTGATCACTAAAGTTGGTTTAGTAGTGGATTGATGGATTGAAGTCGATTTTTAGGGTTCCGTAGTCCATAAGGAACCCTTCATGTCTGTCTGTCCGTCCGAGCTCGTACGCCGCCGCTACTGCACCGATTGTCTCGAAGCATCAATAATAAATGTTTTGAAAACTGGGGAAAATTATTCATCTATACTAATAAAAAGCTAACAGAAATTGCCACGGACGAAGTCGCGGGCAACAGCTAGTATTTTACAAATTTTATTTAATTGCCATCTCGCGTAGACCCATCGAACCATTTAGAGAAGGAGAAGTCAGTGGAAAATAAGCTGCATAAGACTCGTTGCGTAAGTATACTGTGTAGTACCTACGTATGCCAATAGATGGCGGAATACATATTTTCCTTTTATTATATGCGAAAAATAAAAATCTTGAAGTAAAATGTATTCGAGCGTATTTAATTAATTGAAAACATATTTCATTTGCAGCATCTATCAAGATTTTATAAAGAAAATGTTTTTAAATGATAAAAATGTATTGAGCTGTCACAGATGCGCCGTCTCTCTTTATTACAAAGTCTAGAAAGGGACAAAAGAACTACACTTGTGTACTCAATCAGTATAGAAGAAGTTATGCATTTTACCAGTGGTGCCTTTGTTTTTGCGTAAGCAATAATCGTGCTATTATGGCCACAAAATCTTCCAAAAATGTGCAATATTATGTTTAAAGTGTTTGTGAGTGACTGTCGAGTTTTTGATAGTGCTTTCGGGATGCTTGTTTGAAATATCGATTTGTAATTTAGCGCTCAGTGAAAAAGGTGAGAATAGTACCTTTATTGTTTGATTTCACACTTTTAGTTTTGTTTTGGTTATTATGTCATAATAATAATAATAATAATATAATAATAATCTTTATTTCGGACATAATCCATATTATGTTAGTTGTAGATATTATATTAGTTGTCATGGTATAATGATTTGAAAATTGCAGTATTGATTTATAATTTATGATATAAAAGCGTTTTTATATTTTAATACCGTTTGTTGAGTTATGGTTTTAATATTACTAACCTTAATTTAGTTTTGATATTAAAAGAATTAATTAAGGTAATTAAAATTTAAGTGGTCCATAAGTAGTATTGTTCAGTAACAGTACAAACACCCGACTGGATATTAAACACTATAATATAAATAACGTTTAAAATGCCAAATATTTTTTTATAATTCATTTAATTACATTTTTTATACGACTGCTAAAAAGGACAGTATTGTTTTTCAAATTCATATGTATCCTTAATAATAATAAAAACGCGAAAGTTTGTAAGTATGTATGGATGTCTGTTTCTCAATCAGGTTTTTTATTTGTTTTCCGTGCGTGTAAGTGGCCAACACTGTTGTCAGTTTTTTAAATATTTAAACTATCTAACTATCACGGTTCATGAGATACAGCCTGGTGACAGACGGACTATAGACCAACATTACTTGGGTCCCGTTTTTACCCTTTGGGAACGGAACCCTAAAAGTCGATAAAAAAATTTAGCCCTCCCATACAGTTTGGCGGGATTCTATGTTAGGTCATTCCGTTACATATACACACAGTATCACGTTTGTTTCCCTTGCGGGGTAGACAGAGCCAAGGTCTATAAGACCTTTATCTAAGTATATGTTGAATTGATAATTGTTAAATTAATACATGCACGGTTCGGTGTGTCGATGCAGCGCGCAGTAGTACTTCTCGATTGGCCGGTGTCTCCGGAAGACCAGCGTCGGGGTATTGCAAGATGCCTAGACTCATGCTGAGTGGACATCGGTTTAGCGTTATGTTTAAAATACTTAATCTACAAAATGTTATATCTTAGCATGATATTTGACGCTAATAAACAATTTTTCTTTCTTTCTTTCTTTTCTTTCTTTATGGCCACATTTAGCATGTTTGAAGGCGTGTAGATAGAAAACAGTATCAAAATAGTGATGGGTTGCTAGCCGCATCGCCTATTGACATGATTCCGCAGATCGGCTTTTACGATATGCGCGGGAAGAGCAGCAGCTGGCACATGCTACGTGTTGACGTGAATCGTCTTATAAATCGGTACTATACACGGAGTACCATGTCAGAAAACCGGACCGTAACGAATTGGTCTATATCATCAATGACTAGCTCCGTGGCGCAGCGGTCAACACGCCTGCCTGCGACACGGAGTGACCGGGTTCGATCCCCGGCCAGGTCAAGATGGAAAATGATCTTTTTCAGATTGGCCTGGGTCTTGGATGTGTATCTATATATGTATTTGTTATAAAATATAGTATCGTTGAGTTAGTATCCCATAACACAAGCCTTGAACTTACTTTGGGGCTAGCTCAATCTGTGTGATTTGTCCGTATATATTTATATTTATTATCTGACATTAATAACTACAAAACTATTCATCGTAGAAACATTATTTAGTGACATTATTTAGCGTATATAGTCAGCTCGCTGCTAAGACCTTGAGTGTGCACGCGGCATCTGGTTTTCTTTTAATCTTTAACACTAAAAGCGACTTGATATAGACGTTTCACGTTAAAACCAACGGCCGTGTGAACCGACACGATTTTTTTTTACCTGACTAGCGTGGAAGATGGATTGCGTCACAATCTACTATTTTTATAAATACAAACAGGTTATTGAAGAGTAGGTAGTAAAATGTTTTATATAAACAAACTACCTGATATACCTAACCTCATCTATACTTCTATATACTGACGCCTCCGTGGTCCAGTGGTTAAGGCGTTTGCCTGTTGACCCGGGGATCGTGGGTTCGATTCCCACCGGAAGCATACTTTGTTTAGTTGTTTCCAGTTTAGTTAGGACATTGCAGGCTTGAATCACCTGATTGCCTGATAATAAAGATAATTCCGTGCTTCGGAAGGCACGTTAAGCCGGTGGTCCCGGCTGCCATCTGGTAGTCGTTAAAGGAACCATGTTACCTCTGACGTGGTTGGGTGGTCTCGGCCTCCCGATAGGCGGTTCCGAAGAATTCTGACACCAGGGTGTGCATGGTCGATTGACCGTGATACCTACTCGAAATGATGATGATGATGACTTCTATATACTAATATTATAAAGCTGAAGAGTTTGTTTGTTTGAACGCGCTAATCTCAGGTACTACTGGTTCAAATTGGAAAAATATTTTTTTGTTCGATAGTCCATTTATTGAGGAAGGCTTTAGGGTATAAAACATCACGCTGCGACCAATAGGATAGGAGCGAAGCATCAATAAAAAATGTTTTGAAAAATTATACCTAGGAATAATTTTGAGGACATCCGACGCGTGCGATGCGTAAACGGTTCAAGTTACCCAAAAAATGTGTATTAAAGAATTATTCCTCTTAAAACGAACTAAAAAAATGTTCGCGACATTAAATGTCTATGATAACAGAAATTGCCGCGGACGAAGTCGCGGGCAACAGCTAGTGCTATGTTAGCATCATTGTTTTTCGACCTTACACGTTAGCTATTATAACTATAAGTGAAGTTTGTTTTAACCATTAGCATAGCATAGGTATAACTAACTACGTTTTTAACATACCGTGTCATAGCGACTTCTATCTAATTCACCGAATTTTAGGGTTCCGTACCCAATTAGAGTAAAAACGGGACCCCATTAATATGTGAACCGCAGTTGTCAGACAATTGAAATTTTCACAGATGGTGTATTGATTGCCGTTATAATAACAGATATAAAAAATAGAAAATAAAAATATTTAAGGGCCCCCTTATTCCCATACAATTAACGTGATTTTGGTATCGACACCGCTATACGTTTTTTTTTTATAAATATGTCATCATCGTCATCAACAGGTTCTTTTTTAGTCTCCACTGCAGGAGCACGACCCTCTCTGTACTACTAGAGCCATACTTGGCCAGTGCAGCCAGAGGATTTGGCCTACACTTTCCACGCTGCATATATATATATTTTTTTATAAATATATACGGAGAAATCACACTGATTGAGCTAGCCCCAAAGTAAGTTCGAGACTTATGTTATGGGATACTAACTCAACGATATTATATTTTATAACAAATACATATATAGATAAACATCCAAGACCCAGGCCAATCTGAAAAATATCATTTTCCATCTTGACCGAACGACGGGGATCGAACCCAGGCACCCTCGTGTCGCAGGCTGGCGTGTTTACCACTGCGCCACGGAGCTCGCCATGGAGACAAGATACGAGATATCTCCAATCGTATCGTCCCTCTCATCGAATTCCTGTTCAAGATCTGATTCAAATCGAAGAAAGGCGCTGGATGCAGGCCGCTTCCAACTGGTCATTCTGGAAATCATTGGGGGAGGCCTATGTCCAGCAGTGGACTTCTTGCGGCTTATATGATGATGATGTCTCTTAAATATTTATTTTATTTTTATTTTTAGTATGTGTTGTTATAGCGGCAACAGAAATACGTCTGTAGAAATTTCAACTCTATCACGGTTCATGAGATACAGCCTGGTGACAGACGGACAGATAGACAGACAGCGGGGCGTAATTAATAGGGTCCCGTTTTTAGCCTTTGGGTACGGAACCCTAAAAATGATCTAGTCCTTCCGGTAATACGAGTGATCTTGAACTTAAGCGCCCCCTTGGGTACGAACGCGCCGTGTATTCATACCTTCTCGCGCGTTTAGCTCCTGCGCCATTGCTTACTGACTGAAGGCCAGTGCCGCATAGCAAAAAAAATATCTTTTAATAAATAAATAATAAATATATACGGACAAATCACACAGATTGAGCTAGCCCCAAAGTAAGTTCGAGACTTGTGTTATGGGATACTAACTCAACGATACTATATTTTATAACAAATACATATATAGATACACATCCAAGACCCAGGCCAATCTGAAAAAGATCATTTTCCATCTTGACCTGGCCGGGGATTGAACCCGGTCACTCCGTGTCGCCGGCAGGCGTGTTGACCGCTGCGTCACGGAGCTTGTCATGCAAGAAAGGGACAGAAATACTGTATTATTCCGGTTCCGTACCTCAAAAGGTATACAGGAACCCTTATAGGATCACTCGGTTATTCGTCTGTCTGTCTGTCAGTCTGTCAAAACCCTTTTTCTCAGATCTACTGTTCCTTGGAGCTGTGAAAAAATCAAACTTCTAAGCCAGCGCAATCAAAAGATACAACCGTTTATGCCGCAAATTTTCGTGTTTTTTCGACATTCGCAATGGAATCAAAACCTACAGGGTACTTCCCGTGAACTCAGAATCTTGAAATTTGATATAAATAAAATTAATATGGAAGGGGGGCTATAATACAACAGACATGATTTTTTTGCCGTTATTATAGATAACGGTACGGAACCCTTCGTGCGCGAGTCCGGCTCGCATTTGGCCAGTTTTTTTTTCTCTAAGACCAGGATGGAGATATGGTTATTAGCGCTTAATTAAAATTGACCTTTTATATTTATTTATTTATTTCTCTTACTATGTATGTACGCAAAAACAACTCATTATCATCATCATCATTTCGTGTAGGTGACACGGTCAATCGACCATGCACACCCTGGTGTTAGAGTTCTTCCGAACCGCCTCTCGGCCTCTGACGTGGTTCCTTTAACGACTACCAGATGGCAGCCGGGACAAAAACAAAAACAAGTCGGAGGATTATAGTTGAGCAAAACAAGGATGGTATTTGATCATGATCATAGCTTTGAATATGTTACATATTTTCTGTACATGGTCAAATAGCATAAGGTCACCGAACCTAAAAATGTATAGGTCAAGACCACGTGTGACTGGGTTTTTTATAAGTTTGGGTAACTTCCGTGTTCGTGGTTGTATCTTTACTAATATTATAAATGCGAAAGTGAGTTTGTAAATTTTTTTTTAATAATTTTAGACATACGCAAGGGAATCAAAACCTACAGGATACTTCCCGTGATCTCAGAATTTTGAAATTTGGTATGTAGCAACGTCTTATAGCACAGATAAAGGATAAATTGCGAAAAGCATACATTTTTTGTTACATCATGTAATAAAAATATTCTTAAGAGCCCGACATATGCCAGGCGGCGTGGCCATACAAATGCGGATGGTCTAAACGCGTTGGCTACTTTGGATATTTTCGTTTTTTAGGAATATTCAAGGGTTATTCGAAAAAGCAAAACATATGATGGCTGCCTTATCTGTAATGCAATAATAATCAAAAGTTTCAAGGTTAATTTCAATGTATTTGGTGAATAATGCTATATACCGAGTAAATTAGACGTGATTTGGAGGCAACTTTGCAATTTTTTTCTATCGAGAAAATTTTACGCAATCGTGTTTTTGAGTCATATAGTTACCAGAGTTAGTCCTGAACTTTGCTGCATTTTTATTTCAACTTGAGTATTTAATTATTATTGATATAACAGTCAATCTTGCAAAGCAGTGTGAGGTAGTATGGACCCTTAATAATTTTTAACTTATTATAGATAACGGTACGGAACCCTACATGCGCGAGTCCGACTCGCACTTGACCGGTTTTTTTTATTAGCTGTTTATGTACCACTGGGCAAAAGTCTCTCCTTCATTTCTCCAAGCATCCCTATCCGTAGCTTTCTCCTTCCAGTTTTTCTAATAATAATTCAATTTATCCGACCACCTGGTTCTGGGTCTTCCTCTCTTTATTTTTCCGTCTGTCGGAGTCTATAAGGTAGATATAGGCCCATGCCCATCTGTCCTGGTGGTACACACGTGACCCGCCCGGTACCACATTAGCTTGCCTTGCCTGGTTTTTGGCCAACATCTACCATGTTTGTAATAAATAAATATATATACGGGCAAATCACACAGATTGAGCTAACCCCAAAGTTCAAGACTTGTATTATGGGATACTAACTCAACGATACTAAATTTTATAACAAATACATATATAGATAAACATCTAAGACCCAAGACAAGGGGCACATAGCTCGAAGAACCGATGGCCGAAGGGGCAGAAAGGTGCTCGAATGGCGACCACGTACCGGCAAGCGCAGCGTTGGACGTCCACCGACCAGATGGTCAGACGACCTAATCAAGTTCGCAGGAGGACGCTGGATGCAGGCCGCTTCCAACCGGTTATATTGGAAATCCTTGGGGGAGGCCTATCTCCAGCAGTGGACTTTTTGCGGCTGAGATGATGATGACGATGATCCAGACCTGATCTGAAAAAGATCATCTTCCATCTTGACCTGACCGGGGATCGAACCCGGGGTCCTCGTGTCGCAGACTGGCGTGTTAACCACTGCGCCACGGAGCTCCTCGTTATAATGGAGCGTAGATATATTTATATGTTTTATTTATTTTTTTAGCCACAATGAAGACCAGGCTGACCTCTGTGACGTACCTCGGGTACACAGCCATGGACAGGCGCTTCTCCAACGCCATGTTGCCCTGGCTGCTGAGGGAAATTCGAGCTACGGGCGTAAGGAATAAGGTACGGAATCCCATTTCTGTTATTTTTGAAGTGCAAACTTCTTTAGCGGCGTTGTGAAATTTTTGGGATGGGTAAAGAATGTTAAACTCGCGTCAGGACACGTGACCTGAGACCACCGGCGAGGCGTAGGAGAGGAAGTAATACCCCCCTCTCTTTCTACCGCGCGGAGGTTTCACTCTCCATGGTTTTACTTCTGCCGGCACTCCCGGAGTGCAACCCGTTTTTTAGGGTTCCGTACCCAAAGGGTAAAAACGGCGGAGCCGTCCGTCTGTCTGTCTGTCTGTACGTCTGTCCAGGCTGTATCTCATGAACCGTGATAGTTAGACAGTTGAAATTTTCACAGATGATGTATTTCTGTTGCCGCTATAACAAAAAATACTAAACAATTGAATAAAATAAATATTTAAGGGGGCTCCCATACAACAAACGTGATTTTTTTGCTTGTTTTTGCTCGATATTGATAATGGCAACAGGTAGACGCTTGAAATCTTTACAGAAAATTTAGTTATATTTTATACTTATCTAAACATAAATTAAAATAAAATTAATATTAGAGGAACATATATTGTGTATAGGAGCCCTCCTATACAAAATATATGTTTTTTGGCCGTTTTTATAGGTATATATACGGTACGGAACCCTACGTGCGCGAGTCCGACTCGCACTTGACCGTTTTTTTTAAATGTTTTTTATGCGATATTTGCTATCTTAATACTGGTCTTATTTTTCAGCTCAGCATAGCTGTAGAGGACGGGTGCCTAAAAGCCTACAACGGCAACTTTGAGCCTGTTATCGTGCATCGATTAGTAGATATTGTTCGGTAAGTATATTTTTCCTCCTTTTTTTACACACTTTTTAGAGTTCTGTACCCAATGGATGAAAATGGGACCCTGTTACCAAGACTCCGCTGTCCATCTGTCTATCTGTCCGTTTGTCATCAGGCTGTATCTCATAAACTGTGATATTTTTTTACAGACGATGTATTTCTGTTGCCGCTATAACAACAACTAAAAAATATAATAATTTAAGGGGGCTCCCATACAACATACATGATTTTTTTGCTCCGTTTTGCGTGTGTTATACGTGTTTCTTGTTACTAACATTAGATTAAGTACATCTGTCATTACTAACATAATATGGATTATGTCCGAAATAAAGATTATTATTATTATTATTATTATTATTTGCTCCATATTGATAAAGGCGCTTTGTTCCATGTTTTACGCATATCAAGCACCCCACGCTTCAAAAAAAAAAAAAATTTTTTTTTTGTTCATTATTATTTTCTAGAATCTGCTTATATACGAGTATTATTTAGAATAAATTTTTACTTTTCAGTTCGACTGATTATAAAAGTGTGATTTTTAGTATTTTTAACTTTAAAATATTTTTCGTTATTCAGTTTGTGCTAGTGACCTGGACCCCGGCTTCACACGGGTGTAATGTACGGGGTGGCAAAATTTACAACAACCCATATAAACCGTTTTAATTAAAAAAACCGCATCAAAATGCGTTGTGTACTTTTAAAGATCTAAGAGACAGTCAGACAGCGGGAAGCGACTTTGTTTTATACTATTAATTTGTTTTCGCGTGTTAGTGTCCAACACTGGTGTCAGATTTTTCAAGCTGCCAACAAAGATGACAGCCGGGACCAACGGCTTAACGTGCCTTCTGAGGCACGGAGGAGCTCGAGATATATTTCTGCCGCTTGCCGTCACCTGTCAGCCCGTCACAACAGGGACTGCACTATGTATGTAGTGATAATATTCTATGCTACTAGTAACTCTCCAACTTTCTATACTCTATAGATTATACATACATACATAGTATCACGTCTTTTTTCCTTGCGGGGTAGACAGAGCCCAGGCCTTTAAAACCTAAAAGCCACGTTTAGTATGATGTTGGGCGTTGGGTGGAAAATGGAATCAAAATAGTGATGGGTTGCTAGCCGCATCGCCTACTAATATGATTCGTCAGATTTGCCCATTCCCTCAATCGACTTTTAAGATCTGCGCGGGAAGAGAAGCAGCTGGTAAATAATATGTTTTTTCTTTTCTCCCAGACCAGCATGGAGATAGATTATATGAGGTATATCATTATATTTTCTCCTCCTTCAGAGCCAGCCAAGTCCCTGGTCGACCCGAGGAGCTATTCTACATCTTGCTGAATGAAAAGGAGGGCCTGCTCAACTGCTACCTCTTCAGAGCTGGCACTGTTCATGAGGTTAGTGCCTTAGTTTTATGTGCAGTTCGATTCCCACGGGAAGCACACTTTGTTTAGTTGTTTCCAGTTTGGTTAGGACATTGCAGGCTTTAGCCGTGTGGTAGGACCACCCCTACTGTTCCCATGGAGGTCGTAAGAGGCGACTTAGGGAAAACAAGCTAAATAAAACTCATAAACATCAATGAGACCTCTCCGTCTGGCCAGCGAGGAGAGTGTAGGTCAAATCCTCTGTCTGCTCTGGCCAAGTATAGCTCCGGTAGTACAGAGAGGGTCATGCTCCTGCAGTGGAGAATGCACTGGTCGAAACATATTTAATTAAACGCAAAAGCCATTTTACGACTCGATAAAAGAAGAAGTGGAGAATAAAAAGACCCGATGATGATGATGATGATGATGGATGTTTCCCGTGACCAGAGCGCTATATCTTCGCAAAAACCATTAGTATTGCCGTCCAACGAGGCAAATCTATACTTAATATAATATAGGTACTTAATAATATTATAAATCCGAAGAGTTTGTTTGTTTGAACGCGCTAATCTCAGGAACTACTGGTTCAAATTGGAAAATTATTTTTGTGTTGAATAGCCCATTTATCGAGGAAGGCTTTAGGCTATAAAACATGCTACGACTAATACGAGCGAAGCATCAATAAAAAATGTTTTGAAAACGAGGGAAAATTATTACTTGACTAGCTCCGTGGCGCAGCGGTCAACACGCCTGCCTGCGACACGGAGTGACCGGGTTCGATCCCCGGCCAGGTCAAGATGGAAAATGATCTTTTTCAGATTGGCCTGGGTCTTGGATGTGTATCTATATATGTATTTGTTATAAAATATAGTATCGTTGAGTTAGTATCCCATAACACAAGTCTCGAACTTACTTTGGGGCTAGCTCAATCTGTGTGATTTGTCCGTATATATTTATATTTATATTATTTAAAAATAGATACCTATGAATCTTCCTTACTTGATATTTCTACATATATTTCTTCGGTTTTTAAAGTACTCTATACACATTATTACTTTATAAGTGAACTATAATCACCTTGTATGGCATCTTGTCTCACCTTGTAAACAAATTAATCTTTTACAATCTCGTGATTCGAGTTTCGATAAACATGCTACGTCAACTGCATTATATAAATTCCTATGGGGTCTTGTAAACTGAAGTTATCTCATATCTGTATATTATTTCACTATATGTCGCCATGCAATCAATACATATAATAAAGGAGTAAAAGAAATGTGTCTGTACATTGTAAAGAGTAAAAGAAATTTGTCTGTACAGATGTGAGAGCACTGGTGTACTGTTACACAGGCCTAGCCTTCAACAGACACCAGTCTCCAATAATGTTTTTTTTTGTAAAAATATGCATGTGTTTTGTTGTCTTTTTGGAGAAAAATAAATACTTTTTACTTTAATTTACTTTACATTGAATATATTTACAAATAAATTATATAGGGCGATGGAGGGAGACATACTAATAGAGTAAGAATTTTATCATGTCTGTTTGTTTGTCTGTTTATACACGCTTATCTCCGGAAATACTGGAAGGATTTGAATTAAACTTTTTTCATTGTATAGCTATCAAGCCTGAGCAACATATGGGGTATAATTTATTTTGAAAACTGGAACACCTGATGCAGAACTATAACGGTCCAGCTAAACTATAAGATATATAAAAATAACGCCTTAACAAAAGTTGTTTAGCCTGATGAGCATTTTCTACGGAGTCATAAAGTCCACGCGAACGAAGTCGCGGGCATCAGCTAGTATTTAATATAGTATTAATTTAACAAGAGTAATTATCAAAATAGCATTGTGAATACAAAATAAACACTTATAAAAATATGGCATGGCTTCCTAAATATTAGTTGATATTCAAAATTTTGTAAAATGAGTCGAATCAAATGTGTGCGTAACCCGAGCAGGAAAGTACCTTGTAGAGTAATCATCATCATCATCATCGTCATGTCCACGCCGTATCCGGCGACGGCGAGTAATATGAGTAGAACGAATATTTAGTTCCTAGTATATGCTGTAAATGCGCCCTAAATAAAAAAAATGTGCTTTGTAATTTTGGAAAAACACGAAAACAACCATTCCTGTTGGGGTAACGTTGCTCCAGCAGGAAGATTCTAAACGAATAAGCGGAGCGAGAAAAATTATGTATGAGCCAGATAGCTTATTTTTGTGCTGGAATATAGGCCGAAAATATAATTTGTGGCTATTCAGGTTTTCAAGATATTGAGTTTCCTGCTGGAGTAACGTTTTGCAAAATCGTGGATCTCTGATATGATATGTGACCTTGTGAAAAAATATACACGTAAACATTTGTGGTATTTTGTGAACTAGTTATTCTTTTTTTAAATATTTATAGAAAATAATTAATCGCGCCTTTTTAAAAATACGAAAAAAAAAAACCTACGCCTAATTGAAAACCTATCACTTAACAGCCTCCGTGGTCCAGTGGTTAAGGCGTTTGCCTGTTGACCCGGGGGTCGTGGGTTCGATTCCCACCGGAAGCATACTTTGATTAGTTGTTTCTAGTTTGGTTAGGACATTGCAGGCTTGAATCACCTGATTGTCTGATAATAAAGATAATTCCGTGCTAGTCCCGGCTGCCATCTGGTAGTCGTTAGAGGCCGAGAGGCGGTTCCGAAGAACTCTGACACCAGGGTGTGCATGGTCGATTGACCGTGTCACCTACTCAAAATGATGATGATGATTTTACTGAAACCTCTAATTGATGCTTCTCTTCTTCAACGGTGTTGTGCACTTACTGGGATGGGTAAAAAATGTTAAACTCGCGTCAGGACACGTGATCTGATCTAAAATTCGTAAGACGGACAAGTGACATGAGACCGCCGGCGCGGTGTAGGAGAGGACGTAAGATTCCCCTCTCTTTCTACCGCGCGGAGTATTCACTTCTGCCGGCAACTTAATTTATCTAACGGGCCACGGTAAAGATATCTAACAGTATTGTAACTCGGGCCTGTTCTTGAAATAAATGCCTACCGCCGCGCGGTACATAAACACGCGCTAGGGCTAGCCACGTCTACAGTGTTTTTCCTTTTATCCCAGACTAGCATGGAAGTCATCACATTTAATGTAAATATCTTCTAGGTAGTTAACTAGCAATAATTACTAGTATAACCATTTCATAATGATATTTCGCGTATTTCAATATTATATGTAAGTAGCAGTAAATTATTAAGTATCTATCTTTCTTATCGTGTGTGTTAATGACTAACACTGGTGTCAGAGTTTTTGAACCGCATTATAGACCTCTGACTTGGTTTTGTGTAACAACGGCTGTCAAAGGCAGCGACCGGGACCGACGGCTTAACGTGCCCTCCGACACACGGATCCTCTTTCTTATCAGACAAACAGGTGATCAGCCTGCAAATGATTTAACCAAACTGGAACAACAACAACGCGCAAAGTCGTTGCCCCCGCCGGGAATCGAACCCGTAACCTCCGTAGTGTAAGCCAAACGCTCTAACCACTACACGAGGAGGCAGTTAGTTGGTATCTATATAGCCTAGGAAACTTCCAGTTTTTTTTTATCGTGTCACTTGTTTTTATCTCCTCCACTTATTTATTTATGACTAGCCGACTCGGTGTACTTCGTATAACCGTTAAATTTTCCATGTTTTCTTACCATATAAACCTACCCTAGACTTCCCCAAATAGTTATATAAAAACCAAATATAGCTAAATCGGTCAAGCCGTTCCCGAGTTTCAGTTGGACACACGAATAGAAATTGATAAGTTTGTTGATACAAAAAGGAGATTATTTGTACCTACTTTGTATGTGGAATTCTTAAAATACTTACCTAGGTACTAAAAAGAAATAAATTGATAAGAGTAGGTAAAAAAAAAAAACATTTTATAATCTTACTTTTCGGTGATTGCAGGTAATTTGAAGATTTTTTTATAATGGGTGGCTTAATGATGAATTTACGCAACCAAAAACAGCACAATATAATCTATATTTAACCATTTTATTCTTACACCAAAATGGATGTGCTTTTATATAACAATATCTACTAATAAACTTTGAAACAATCACATACTCGTTCGTCCGTCACCGACTACAGCGCATCCTTGACTGCGAATCGCTGGTTGCGTACCAATAATGTACTAGAGTGTGTAATGACCTCGAAGCGCGAGTTTCGACCGTTTGTATGAAGACGGAATACTGTTAGATATCTTTACCGTGGTAGGGCTATCTATCTTAATTTTTAGGGTTCCGTATCTCAAAAGGAAAAAACGGAACCCTTATAGGATCACTTTGTTGTCCGTCTATCTGTCTGTCTGTCAGGATCCTTGTTCTCAGGAGCAAGTAGAGAGAAATTCATATTAAATACTCAAGTCTACTGTCCCTTGAAGCTGTAAAAAATTAAACTTCTAACAAAAATTATACTCTTCTTTTTTTGTTTGTGACAAATGAAATAAACTTTTTTTCTACCATCATCATCATCAACTTAGCCGCAAGTCCGCTGGACATAGGGCTCCCCCAAGGACTTCCAATATGACCGGTTGGAAGCAGCCTGCATCCAGCGTCTTCCTGCGACCATTTTTCTATATTTTTTTTTCTTTCTATCCAGTGCTCCAATTAAGATGACATTTAGAATGTATATACAGTCCCACATAGCAGCTACTTCCAGCCATGGCGGAGCAGCTGCCTGTGCTGCTGAAGCTAGCCAAAAGCGTAAATACGCGGGATTGACCGACAGCTTTATATTCCTGCCCTTTGCTGTAGAAACTTTGGGTCCCTGGGGCACTGAAGCCGAAAAAATCTCATCGAGGTAACTGGTGATCCAAGAGCTGGCAAGTTTTTTGCCAGCTCTTGGATCACCAATCGTATCAGTCTCGCTGTGCAACGGGGAAATACTGCCAGCTTTTTGGCTACTTTGCCTCGATGTGATGCGTTGGAAGAAGTTTTTTATTTGATAGTTATTTATATTATTACTAGCTTTCGCCCGCAGCTCCGCCCGCGTCAATGTCGATCCCTCAGGAATAGTACTTTTTCTCGGGATAAAAGGTAGCCTATGTCCTTCTCCGTACTCAAGAGATCTTTTATGCAAAATTTCACAATGATCGGTTAAGTAGTTACGGCGTGAAAGCGTAACAAACAAACACATAAACAAACAAAACAAACTCACTTTCGCATTTATAATATTAGTAAGGATAAGGATTTTTATAAATAAATATATACGGATAAATCACACAGATTGAGCTAGCCCCAAAGTAAGTTCGAGACATGTGTTATGGGATACTAACTCAACGATGCTATATTTTATAACAAATACATATATAGATAAACATCCAAGACCCAGGCCAATCTGAAAAAGATCGTTTTCCATCTTGACCGGTGATCGAACCCGGGGCCCTCGTGTCGCAGGCTGGCGTGTTAACCACTGCGCCACGGAGCTCGCCAATTATGTTGTTCATATTGCAATAAATTGTACCTATTTTCCTTTAGAATCTATAAAGGTAATATTAATACAATTTTTAAGTTCTTGGCCATCAAAATCGGTTCAGTAGTTTAAGAGATATTTAAATGTTTGCAAGGTCTAAGTTCGCGGCGAACTACTAGTTGTCCGTCATAGAAAACGTGCGGTTCTATATACCGGTTCCATTACGTAACCACGGGACCTTACTGATAGCGATAGAGTTTAGTTCCTTATTTCTATGTTAAGTTTTTCCTATAATATTTTACAATGAACTGCATTGATAAATATTCATTTAACGCAGGGTTGTCAAAATTGATTTTGTTGAGTTAAAAAAAACTTTTTTTGTACCAAATTTTAACAAAAAAGATTTGTAAAAACGAAACGTTATATTTACCAAGATATTTTATAGGAAATCCAACCATATGAGAGAACGAAATATATTAAAATGTCTGAAAATAAATGGTTACAAAATGAAAAATTTTAAAATCCTGTACGGACTTGAAGTTATTCGGCGTCGCGCATCCTGAATTCGCTTTGGCAATGGACTCCTGACGAGTCCGAAACTATAGTTGGCAATCTCGACAAAATAGCACGTGAGTGGCGTTGTACTTCCTAGCATGACCATGGGCGAATTTATTACAAATTCAGATGGGAAAAATCCTTTTAATTTATAATGTTTTATACCATTCGGACGGACATCAGAGGCTTAGTAATTTCTTTCCCATTTTTACCCCTTGGCTATTTTCGGCATAAAAATTAAACATCATCAATCAAGATTCAAAGATTTATTCAGAAAATAGTCCTTTTTAGGCACTTTTTCACGTCAATTCACATGTTAAATAAAACTTATTAAATTATATTCAAATTATTAATTATTGTTCAAAAGCTACTAACTAGCATTTCGGAACCGACCACTGCAGAGAAGAAGACGCTGAAAGAAATTCTTTTTAACAGTGTTGGTCGCCTACTCGCCTAAAGGGCTTTGTAAGATTTTTTTTATCATCATCATTATCATCATCAGCTTTCCATATAATGTTTTATACCATTCATATAAAATGTATTCCCTCTGTACTAGTGGAGGTATTATACTATATCCTACGATACAAGTTCACAACTTACTGTGGGGCTAGCTTAATCTGTGTGATATGTCCCTATTTATTTATTTATTTTATATTCCTACCCAGCACGACCACATTGTGATTGCAGCAAGCAAATAAATTCAAGATGGTAATAAAAATATCTTTTTAATTTGTACTCTTTATTTATTTACTCTATAATGTCCTCCTTTACTTTTGCACGTTACCTGTTTTTGTTTACATGTTTCCAACTTAGCTTGTTTGCCTGGAAGAGTTGCAGCAACGAAAAGGCCGCCTTTGCATCAAATTGTTAATTTTAATATTGTTTTTATTGTATATTTTTTTATGGTGCATTAAAGAGTTAGACTGCTCACAACGTGGTCATGCTGGGAAGCAATCTTTTCCCTAGGCTCCATCTGCGCTCTAAGGGATTAAGATGTAGTAGGTAGGCAAGCTCAAATGCTGTAGTTGTTTAATAGGCTTCTTGTTGAATTACAAATACATTTACTTATCTTTTTATTTTAAACTAGCTTTTGCCCGCGGCTTCGCTCGCGTTAAGTTTTTTCAGCCCGATTGGTTTAAAATTGACAAAGTTTCATACAAACTTTCATCCCCTATTTTATCCCCTTGTGGGTAGAATCGATCAAAATCCTTAGCGGATGCCTACCTCATAACATCTACCTGCATGCCAAATTTCAGCCCGATCCGTCCAGTGGTTTGGGCTGTACGTTGATAGATCATTATGTCAGTCAGTCAGTCACCTTTGGGTTATATATATTTAGATATTAGTTTAAATTTAAGTCTATGGTGCACAGGTACCCTCTTATATTCACGAGAAAACTTAAATAATACGAAGATTACTTTGGAATTGTCTTTGGAATGACTGTAGTAGTTTTTTATTTAAATAATAATAATAGTCAAGTCAAAACACTACAACATTATAAACAAATTCTATAGATAAAAACTTCATTCAGCGCGCCTCATCCAGGCTACGTACCCAAAATACTGGCAGTATTTATTTATGTATTTCTTCACTGTATTGCAAGGCTGATCCGCTGAGTACAGCCCTTGGGTCTCCTGTTACCTCGAAGAGACGCGGTGTAATATCTGTTAAAAAAAATCTGGCTTCAGGGCCCCAAGGACCCATCGTTTCTACTGCAAATATTTATATATTATGTAAATAATAAAAATAATGTGCTTAAATATCTATTTAATTTATAAATATATAGATATTTAAGCTCATAATTATAAATGTATTTTTTAAGTTTTGTTCAAACAGGCAGCCCTAACAGCAAACTATGACATTGTACCAAAACCTTGTTTTTAAATTTAGTCTGAGTCTGAGCGGCATATTGGCGAGATTTGATTAGTTATCTATGGAGAACCGCTTTAATAAGCTGTATGTATTGCTAAAAAAGTGTTAAAAATGTGAAGTGTGAAAAATATTACTTTTTATTGTATTTTTTTTTTCAATTACTTGCAAAAAAAAGAAAAATTTGATTTGCTAGGTATCTATTTAAAACAAAAATTTATAAATGGTGTCCTGTTTGTAGACTATTTAATTAATAAAAAAAAAAGTGTCATAAAATATGTATAAAGACAAAAATGTGAAAAGTTGAAAAATATATTTGTTAACCTTGAGAAATTTTAAATAGTTCAAAAAAAGTGTCATAAAATGTGTATAAAGACAAAAATGTGAAAAGTTGAAAAATATATTTATGTTAACCTTGAGAAATTTTAAATAGTTCTTATTAGTTTGTCAGCTTTTAAATTAGGTACTTCTTCTTTTTAATTAAAAATAGTCATTTAAAGTAATCAAATGTAAATATAATGTCGCCATCGATATTTACTAGTTTGGTCATAGAAAAATAAAATAAATCTATAATGTACCTACTGATTCAACTTAATCGGTTCAGTAGATTTGGAGTAAATTGACCGTGACAAACAGACAGACAGATACCCGAGATATGTTATAAGGGTTTCGTATTGTCACTTGGTCATAAGGAACCTACAAATTAGGTGACTAAGTATTAAGCTATCTCTTGAATAGGCATGTAACATCCTCGTCTTCATCGTCACTTACCATCAGGTGAGATGGGAGACAAATGCCTACTTCAATAATTATTAAATAAAAAAAAAAGCTAGTTTATTACTTTATGATTACTCGAAATTTCTGCACTTATTTGTATCTCTATAAAAAGACAGGTACCAGCAAAAAACAAAGATATTTAGTAAAGTGAAAAGAGAATAGAAATAAACTATAAGTTATAAAATCAGAAATTTAAAAGCATAGTATGTATTAGCTCATGTTACGCATGAAAAGTTGTACAAACTAAATCGAATATACCACGAAGGTCAAATTAAAAAAGAAAAAATACAACAACTCATCAGCAGAGATCCGTAACCATCTACAGCAAAATTAATTCGACGCCAAAGTCCAAAAACAAACGTGCTACCGAGAGCGAGCATAGTGCCAAGATCACAAAGATGTATTCAGTATGGACACCACTGTCTCGACAGCCGGTCGCCTTTACCGCCACATTTTCAAATTTCGAATTCTGGACCTGAACTCTTTTAATTTTATTCGCGTGTGAAATGGACCTCATTTATTTTCACGTGCTAAACTCTTTGAACGTGCAACTTTTTTAAAACCAATTTGGATCAACCAATCTCAATCAGTGTTTTGAAAATAGAACGCCTCGGTGGCCAGTGCCAACTCGCGTTTTGTAAACACAAAACATCTGATCGATTTCAAACGTGGAATTTGTGACAATCGAGTTTTCTTTTTCGTAATTGAGTTATTAGTGATGTGCGTCTAATGAGTTTTTAATCGAATGACGTAATTGGTGTCGATTAAGAGACAATGTTGAGTGTGCGTGTGAAAAAGAACTTTTTGTTGGATTAACTACTTGTCTGTGGATTTTATAAACAACCGTAAGTATCTTGTATTTTTTGTTTGTATTAGTGGGTAGATGTTATAAGTTTTTTTTGTTTGTGTATATTATTATTTCACATCGGTTCGTTAATTTTTATTGTTCTACTATTAGACTAAGTTTTTATTTCCCAGCACGGTTTCCAAGGCGCAAAAATAAATTGATAAACCCCATAGATATCAGAATGAGTGAACACATTGTTTCATAATTTACATAAAGGTTGAAAGTACATACACTGCCCGGTTAGATTAGTTAAGTTTCCTTTGATGTATTAACTTGTGGATGTGTGTATGTAAATGTAGTAACTTGTGGAGTAAAATAAAGAGATTTTGTAATTTGTATTTTTTTGTATTTAGATTAATTACAAACTAGACGAGACTGTGAACGTCGTATAACCTCTAACGGGGTAAACAGAGCATTAGGCCATAAGACTCGAAGGCCACATTAAGCGTGTTCATGGACGTATAGGAGGAAAATGGAATCAAATCAGTGATGGGTTGCTAGCCGCATCGCCTACTGCCATAATACCTCAGATTTATAGCCCACTCCTTTGGACGGTTTTTACGTTCTGTTTGGGAAGAGAAGCAGCTGGTACACTCTACATTTCTTCTTTTCTCCCAGAAAGTGGAAGAAAATTGTAACTATTAAATTTGTTTGTTTTTGTTTCTTTACGGCAAAAGATACACATTTCGTGAATATCTCAAGGCTGCTATTACGTTTTAAAAGATACGGCCTTGTGACAGACGGACGGACATCGGAGGCTTATTAACTTCTTTGCCATTATTACCCCATGTGTATGGACCTCTAATAAAAGAAGGACAATCCGGAATAAAAATTAAAACATCATCACCTTCATCATCATTATCATCATTAGCTTTCCGTGACCCACTGCTGGGTATATGTAAGCTTAAAGATAAAACATTTATGTAAGACGAAGTTCAATAAGAAGAAGGAAATGGGCGAAAATCTAAATACTTCTTAAATCTTGACAATAGGCAATGCGGCTAGCAACCCATCACTATTTTGATTCCGTTTCCCACATTTACGCCCACCAATACGCTAAAAGTGGCCTTTCGGTCTTATGACCTTATGCTCTGTCTACCCCGTAAAGGATGAAGACATGATAATATGTATGTATGTATAAGACGCAATTTAAGAAGTATTTTATTTCAAGAGAAGAGAGACATTGCTAACTGGCTTTGCCCGCGAATCCGGTCGCGTATGGGGGGCGTGAGGGGGCTGTAAGAAACGAGTTGCAGGACGAACTCCGATTACTGGTGACCGCCCGGACCCGGGTGACTTGCACCCAGGATAGGCCCTTTTGGCAACGTAGCTTTCGGCCCATAAGGCAAAAGATGAGAGTTGCTGCTCTCCAAATGCTTTTGCCATTGATTCTCAGATTGGCCCTTCAGGCTTGCATGCACGTATACGCGGCCCATCAGGCAATATGAGAGTTTGCTGTCTCTCCAAGCCTTGCGCACACAGGCAACGCCCAAAGCCGAGGTCCGTCCCTCCTGGGGGCCCTTTGGTGATGTTGTCTAAAAGGTTGAGGGCACTCTGCCCTCGCCTCAAACGCCCGATGAAGTAGCGAAAGCTCACTTGGAGCTAGCTACATAGTCCTTCCAAAATAAAATGCAGGACGAAGTTGAGAACTAAAAGCGGAAGCGTCGGGACAAACGACTTTGGGACAATCACTCAAATACGAATGTAATGAAAAATATTATGTAATTCAATACCCACATCCTTCTATTTACTTAATTATCGCTTGTTTAAAAGCAAATATGAATAGCCAGTTAATTTTTCATTTTTAAACAAATACAAACACATTTTGAAAAAAATTATTTAAGTGTAACTATAATACTACCTAGTAATTTTAGAGGGTCTTATCATAACTGGAGAAAAAAATAAGTAGCCTATCCTGTGTTCTGTACGTCTTAATGTTTATCTACCAAGTTTCATAAAATTCAGTAAATCCGTTTAAGAGTTATGGAGTAACATACATACAAAAAAAATCTTAAATTCGACAATGTTTTAGTATCATGTATAGAGCTTAAACAAGATATCTCTATAAACAAAGTAAATTACTCCATGAAAAACCCTTACAGATTAAAACTTAGTATTGATTGATCATATTGATGACTGAATATAATTATGATGATTATGATTGATTGCTAATGATTGATGATGATGATGATGCAAACACAGGGAAATTTCAGTTTGATGGATATTATAATGAAATCAATATTAATCAAATTTGCGCAATTAAAATGAGCCTTTAGCCTACGACAAATAATATATTTAAATTAAATTGTTAAGCAAAGGGGGTTATACAAAAAACGTGACTTTTTAGCGGTTTTTCCTCTATTAGTCAAATATTTTATTCATCGTAATATATTTTAAATACCATTTAATGAACGTTAACTTAAATTACACATTATTATTTACAATATTATTATTGTTGACGTCAATAACTTACTTAAAGCTAAGTTTACGCCGCTTTAAAGGCGGAGTGCAGAAAAAGCGGCAACAAACTGCGCAGCGCATTTTCTCCAAATGACATCAACTTACAATCTACGACATACGTAGAACTAAATGTGTAGACTTGAGTTTACGTTTTAATGTCATAAAGTAAAATTCAATTTGTAATATGAAATAATAGTAATGAAAAATATGCTTATTTAAATTTTTGATTAAAGGTCAAAACGCAATACGTACAAATTATACCAATTTAATGTGATTTTTATATTAATGTCACGACTGCTTTAGTCCTTGTTCTGAGATCATGACGGGGGTCCTGTCATAGTTTTTTTCTTCTTTTGTTTATGGCTTTCACGCGTTACGTATTTAGCCAGTATCAAGTATAAATGAGTTTTCTCGCGCTTTTTCTAAGTCTTGTTATCAATGAAACGATAGTGTAGTTCATTTTATTGATTCTACGGAGCCCCTGGCGACAATTCCCACGAATCCACTGGCTTGATCATAGACGACGCAACGAGGCGAGGTGGATAACCACCAGTCCGCTAAGTAAATCTCACTGTGACACTTTATTTCAGTTATTCCACACATTGTTCATAAATTATACTCATTTCACATTAAAATCAAAAACACAATACATGTGGTGGAGATATACATTTGGCTAGCTCCGTGGCGCAGTGGTTAACACGCCAGCCTGCGGCACGGAGTGCCCGGGTTCGATCCCCGGCCAGGTCAAGATGGAAAATGATCTTTTTCAGATTGGCATGGGTCTTGGATGTTTATCTATATATGTATTTGTTATAAAATATAGTATCGTTGAGTTAGTATCCCATAACACAAGTCTCGAACTTACTTTGGGGCTAGCTCAATCTGTGTGATTTGTCCGTATATATATATTTATTTATTTATACATGTCGAATATCTCCACCACATCTCAGTCCTCTTATACGCCTTAGGTTTGCGTCATCAATAAGAATATCGGAATAGCATTGTGAATGAAAATTATATAACTAAAATAATGTAAAATGTAAATTTATTCTATACATATAATAAAACAGTAAAAATATTTTGTCTGTAAATTTAGGATTTTTGACTGAAATGGATAGAGGGACACTTAAAAAGAATAATAGAAAGCAAAAAAAAAATTTTCGAATTTTTTGTCTGTCTGTCTGTCTGTCTGTCTGTCTGTCTGTATGTATGATCACGATTATCTTCGAAAATACTGAACCGATTTACTTCAAACTTTCACCAATTGATTTGTTTTAACGCAGCAAAACATCTAAAGTTTGTTTCATTAAAAAAAAGTTATCGTCATTTGAATGAACTCAAGGCATTAGTTTGCCTGCAAATATACACGGTGAATTTTTTATCGTTTTGGACCCTTAAAGGGGTAACTCTGACTATCAAAATGAATAACTTTTCCTATGCGAACAATGCTGGGAACTCAAAAAAAAATCGACATTCCCGTACAATCTGGCCGGGCGGCGGGACTCTTTTGTATGGAAATGACGAATTTTATTTTGAGTTCCCAGCATTCGTCCCATAGAAAAAGTTGTTCATATTGATGATCTGAGTCACCCCTTTAAGGGTCCAAACTGTTCCTGAGGGATGGACACTAACGGCGGCGGCGTAGCCGCGGGCAAACGGCAAACCAACCGAAACTGCTGCGCCTAGAAACTTAAAATTTGGTGAGCGCTAAGAAAGTATTTTTGGAGTGAGCGCTAAGAAAGTATTTTTTAGAAATTTACCTTCTAAAGGGGTAAAATTTATATGGAATTTTCTTATTTCTGGACTTAGAAGTATGAAAGTAGGTATATAAGTTCTTGATTAAAATTAAAAAAGATGTGTGTAGGTAGATGAAATTCGCAAAATTCCCCCCTTATGTGGTAAAAAGGGGGTGGGTGGGTGTTATAAACTTTGTATGAAAATTTTCTCATTTCTGAACTTAGACGTATGAAAATAAGTATATAAGTTCTAGGTTACAATTAAAAATATCTGTGTGGGTAAAATGGACGATATTTTCCCCTGAAGGGGTAAAATAGCGGGTTAAAGATTGTATAGGAATTTACTCCTTTCTAGACTTAGAAATATGAAAATAGGTAAATAAATTCATAGGTAAATAAATTCACGATTACAATTGAAAAAGATCTGTGTAGGTCAACTGGAAAAAAAACCCCCAGAAGGGGGTAAAGTTTGTTTGGAAATTTTCTCATTTCTGGACTATGAAGTATGAAAAAAATAGGTATGTAAGTTCTCGATTACAATTAAAAAAGATATATGTGGGTGAAATGGACAAAATTCACTCCTCAAGGGGTAAAATGGGAGGGTAAAGGTTTTATGGAAATTTTCTCATTTCTGGACTTAGAAGTATAAATAATATCCATACTTCCATACTAATACTAATATTATAAATGCGAAAGTAACTCTGTCTGTCGTTTTTTTACGCTTCAACCATTTAACTGATTTGGATGAAATTTGCTATGGAGGTGTGAGGCCCGAGGAAGGACATAGGGTATGTTTGATTGCGGGAAATTCTACTGTTCCCGAGGGATCGACACTAACGCGGGCGGAGCCGCGGGCAACACCTAGTTGTATATAAAATGAAATCAGAAAAAAAAGGAAAAGATAAATATATTTGGTGAAATTTTTATCGTTTTGGAAGGGTCCAAAACGATAAAAATTTTGGACCCTTAAAGGAGTGACTCAGGCCATCAAAATGAACAACTTTTCCTACGGGAACAATGCTGGGTACTCAAAAAAAAATTCGACATTCCCATACAAACTGGTCGGGCCGCGGAACTCTTTTGTACGGAAATGACGAAATTTTTTAGTTCCCAGCATTGGTCCCATAGAAAAAGCTGTTCATATTGTTGGTCTGAGTCACCCCTTTAAAAGTCCAAAACGATAAAAATTTCACCATGTATACAATATCATACAAAACCCTTCAGGTAAGTAGGCAACCAATACTGTTGAAAAGAGTTTTTTCCGGCGTCTTCGTCTCTGCAGTGGTCGGTTCCGAAAAAGCTAAAAACTACTAGTAGTTTTTAGCTTTTTAACAATAATTAATAATTAAATGAACATTAATTAAATTGTGAAAAAGTGCCTGAAAAGGCATATTTCTTTAATAAATCTTTGAATGCATTAGAATCTCTGATATAACTACCAAGCACCACTTTTTGGCTGCGCTGGGAATCAATGCCAGGCTTCCCGCGAAGCAGGCTGGCAATTTATCCATTTTACCACGGACATCTTCATTTGTTGGCGTTCCTTAGTCATGTTCACGTAAAAGCTATTTATATCTATTCGCACATTTTCAGGACAATGGCCTTTGTTTTACTATCAAAATATTTATATTATGATTATCGTTTTTGATAAGCCTTACTGAAGATTTCTTCCTGAAAGGGAAAGTGAGCTTTTAGATTTTAATTTTATTTTATTTATTAAAGATGCATGACTTTATTAAAGATACAAGACTTTTTACTCCCCTCCGGAAAATACATCTTTTTTCGCATAAAAGTATGGAGACGCAATTTTTTTTTACAATCTATGATGTGACGTATATATAGTTTGTTTTATAAAGTAGTAATGTTTTGTATGAATATTTTATATTATTTATGATGACAATTTTGACGATTTAAGAATTTTGATGTACCTAATTAAAGATTATTTTAAATATTCACATGCTTGATGTAAGCAAAAATTGATTAAGGACATAAAAATATTGTAACAACTAATGTACTCTATTTTAAGTGAATAAATTATCATTTCTTCCAATTCTATACTTTCTTCTTCTTCTTCTTCCTCACCTTATCCCACTTTAAGTGGGGTCGGGACAGCATGTGAGTATTTTCCATTTCGCTCTATCTTAAGCAATTTCTTTCGTTACCATCTTTTTACCCATATCCTCCTTCACACACTATACTTTATTAGGGATTCTGATTCTAGGATTTCAGTATATTTCAGAGGTTTAAAATCACGGGGTAGATATTTTAGAGTGCATCACGAATATGAGGTCAATCGAAGATGGTGGTCCACTTTCAATGGGCCTTACTACGTCTAGGACAAAGTAGTTCGATTTGAATCTTATAATCGGGTTCAGCGACTAACTTATATATAAATAATAAATAAATACGGACAAACCACACAGACTGAGCTAGCCCCAAAGTAAGTTCGAGACTTGTGTTATGGGATATTAGCTCAACGATACTATATTTTATAACAAATACATATATAGATACATATAGATACAAGACCCAGGCCAATCTGAAAAAGAACATTTTCCATCTTGACCTGGCTGGGAATCGACCCGGGCACCCCGTGTCGCAGGCTGGCGTGTTGACCGCTGCGCCACGGAGCTAGCCATATATACAGGTATATTTTTTTTTAAACTTTTCGGAGTTTAAGAAAATGCATTACGAACTTCGTTCTTGACGAAGAGTCCCACGACGAGGTATTCCTCTTTTGATAACGCCTAATCGATGAACGCCGGCTGCACGCACGAAAAGTGTCACGTTCCAAATGGGAGCGCGGAACAAAACAAGTGATAGAGAGGCACGATCGGCCTAAACGTTCGGCTTGTGACGCATCTATCTCTCTCGCCGTTATCACATAAAATTACTAGCTGCCCCGGCGAACTTCGTTTCGCCATAAGTTAAAAACTATCCTATCTCTCAAGTTGGATCGAACTGCACATGGTGTGCGAATTTTATTATAATCGGTTAAGTGGTTTAAGAGTCCATTGAGGACAAACATTGTGACACGAGATTTATATATATTAAGATTGTCCGTAAACCGACTTTACAGACAGCCAATTTTTGTAGTGAAAACTTCTTTAGCGGCGATGTGTCTATTTTGGAAAGGGTAAAAAATATTAAACTCGCGTCAGGATACGTGACCTGAGAGCGCTGGCGCGGCGTAGGAGAGGGAGTAATATCCCCTCTATTTCAACCGCGCAGAGTTTACACTTCTGCCGGCACTCCCGGAGTGGATCCCGTTGTTTTTAGGGTTCATTACCCAAAGGGTAAAAACGGGACTGTTAATATCGCTCCGCTGTCCGTCTGTCTGTCTGTCTGTCACCAGGCTGTATCTCATGAACGGTGATAGTTAGACAATTGAAATGTTTACAGATGATGTATTTGTGTTGCCGCTATAACAACAAATACTAAAAAATAGAATAAAATAAGTATTTAAGGGGGCTCCCATACAACAAACGTGATTATTCGCCTGTTTTTACTCGATATATGTAGATAACGGCAACAGGTAGACGCTTAAAATGTTCACTGAATATTTAGTTATATATTCACTTTAAAAGTAGATAATTAAATAAAAATAAAATTAATATTCTCAGCCCGTCTTCCGCCCACTGCTGAGCATAGGCCATCCGTCTCGATCCTGTGCTGATCTCATCCAGGAGCGACCCGCGATTTTGACTATATCGTCAACCCATCTCATCGGAGGACGTCCGACGCTTCTTTCCCCGGTTCTAGGCCACCACTCGGTTAAGTTCTTGCTCCATCTTCCATCACTCCGTCTGGCCAGGTGTCCTGCCCAGTTCCATTTAAGGTTCATGACCGTTTCTCCGATATCCCGTAGTTTAGTACGTTGTCGAATTACGGTGTTTGGAACACGATTAGTAACTTGATGCCGAGCATGGCTCGCTCCATGGCTCTCTCGCAGTGGGCGGAAGACGGGCTGAGATGGTGATGATGATGATGAAAATTAATATTAGCCGTGTGGTATCCAGCACAGTAGAATGGGACCACTCCAAGTCTTCCCGTGGATGTCGTAGAAGGCGACTTAGGAAATACAAGCTAAACAAAGCTTTAAAACATCTGTGAGACCTCTCCAACCCGTCTGGCCAGCGAGGAGAGTGTAGGCCAAGTCCTGTCTGCTCTGGTCAAGTATGGCTCTAGTACAGAGAGAGTCGTGCTCCTGTAGTGGAGACTAAAAAGGACCTGATGATGATGAAAATTAATATTTAAGTGATATTGGAAACAGGTAGACGCTTGAAATATGTACAGAATATTTAGTTACATATTCACTTTAAATTAAAATGAATATAGGGGGCTCCCATTCAACAGACATGACTTTTTGCCGGTTTTTATAGATAACGGTACGGAACCCTTCGTGTGCGAGTCCGACTCGCACTAGGCCGGTTTTTATTTAAATTCTAGTCTTGTTATGTTGAAATATTACCGACCTTGTAGACAAATGGCTTTGACCGTCCAGTCTAACCATCGCATCCGTCGCGAAAGTCCAGATGGTGTTTGGAAGACCGCCAATATTTCTGCTACAACTACAGTCTTTTTGTCAAAAAAGGGGGCCGAAATAAATAAAAAATATATACGGACAAATCACACAGATTGAGCTAGCCCCAAAGTAAGTTCGAGACTTGTGTTATGGGATACTAACTCAACGATACTATATTTTATAACAAATTCATAGGTATATAGATACACATCCAAGACCCAGGCCAATCTGAAAAAGATCATTTTCCATCTTGACCTGGCCGGGGATCGAACCCGATCTCCCCGTGTCGCAGGCTGGCGTGTTGGCCGCTGCGCCACGGAGCTAGTCAAAGTAAAGGACTTATACAATTAGTAAAGAAAACCAATCTTTGACTTTTTTATTTTTAGATTATGCCCACATATTTCATCATCATCATCATCATCATTTCAGTCGCAAGAACTGCTAGACATAGGTCATTCTCAAGGGTTTTTGTTCGATGGGAGGATATTGCCATAATTGCCACGCTTGGCAGGCGGGTTAGCGCATCCAAGCGTGGCAATTATGGCCAACCCATCGGGAGCATTTTTTTCATTTTTTTTTCATTTATTTTGGCACAAACAGTCATAATGAAACAAAATATTACAAAATACAATATTCACACGGTTATAGACCAAACAGTGCCGAAAAAATTAACTTAATATATAGTTTTAAGTAATATATGTTAACAAGCGAGTAAAATATATAAGAACATATTTTTGGCTGAGGCAGGATAGGGATTTGTTGGATTCGAAAGGTAACTGAGGATTAGGATACTACTCACTAGGGATGAAAGGGGGAAACGCAAATAGCAGCTCGGGGGTCCGTGAAGGCAAAGAAAAAGAAAAAAACAAAGGTTTGCACTCCGGGAGTGCCGGCAGAAGTGAAAACTCGTCTTTGCGGCGGTCTCAGGTCACGTGTCCGTCTTACGAATTTTCGATTAGGTCACGTGTCCTGACACGAGTTTAACATTTTTAATTGTCTAGCTCCGTGGCGCAGCGGTCAACACGCCTGCCTGCGACACGGAGTGACCGGGTTCGATCCCCGGCCAGGTCAAGATGGAAAATGATCTTTTTCAGATTGGCCTGGGTCTTGGATGTGTATCTATATATGTATTTGTTATAAAATATAGTATCGTTGTGTTAGTATCCCATAACACAAGTCTCGAACTTACTTTGGGGCTAGCTCAATCTGTGTGATTTGTCCGTATATATTTATTTACTAGCTGTTGCCCGCGACTTCGTCCGCGGCAATTTGAACCGTTTACGCATCGCACGCGTCGAATGTCCTCAACCATGAATAATTTTCCCCCGTTTTCAAAACATTTTCTATTGATGCTTCGCTCCTATTGGTCGCAGCGTGATGTTTTATAGCCTAAAACCTTCCTCAATATATGGACTATCTAACACAAAAATAATTTTCCATTTTTAACCAGTAGTTCCTGAGATTAGCGCGTTCAAACAAACAAACAAACTCTCCAGCTTTAAAATATTAGTATAGATTTATATTATTTATTTAACCCATCCCAAAAAGTGCAGAAGTTTTCCCTTAAAAAGAATAAGTTACATCAAAATTTGTTCAGGTCTTAAATCTTAAATAGAAATCAACACTCCAATACAAAACTTCGGTATCAATGATAATTTAGCATTCAAATCCCTTGGTCACTCTACCTTGTCAGACAGCGCGTCTGCCGTGCTCCAAAAGTCCATAAAGTTTGGCACATAGCCAGCGGTTCAGAGAAATTAATGAATATACAAACACACAATTATATTTTAACGGTTAAAAAGCTGTGTTTGTGTAGGCTAGATGGGTTAAAATTTAACCCATCTAGCCTACACAAACACAGCCTAAAGCCACAGGACCACAGAATAAATACTAGTTTAACTTATTACATTAGATACACCACACGGAATTTTTTTGAGTTTCAGTTGTAAGTATGGGATTTTTACTCAAGTTTATAGTAAGTAAGTCAACAGCCTCCGTGGTCCAGTGGTTAAGGCGTTCGCCTGTTGACCCGGGGGTCGTGGGTTCGATTCCCACCGGAAGCATACTTTGTTTAGTTGTTTCCAGTTTGGTTAGGACATTGCAGGCTTGAATCACCTGAATGTCTGATAATAAAGATGATTCCGTGCTTCGGAAGGCACGTTAAGCCGTTGGTCCCGGCTGCCATCTGGTAGTCGTTAAAGGAACCACGTCAGAGGCCGAGAGGCGGTTCCGAAGAACTCTGACACCAGGGTGTGCATGGTCGATTGATCGTGACACCTACTCGAAATGATGATGAATCAAGTTTATTGCTTTTTTTCTATTTTTGTGTGAAAATCTTAATGCGGTTCACAGAATACATCTACTTATCAAGTTGTAACAGTATAAGTTCTTATAGTTTCGAAAAAAGTGGCTGTGACATACGGACGGAAAGACAGACATGACGTCCATAAGGGAACCCTAAAAATGTGACGGGTTGGTAGAAACATCATTGACTAGCTCCGTGGCGCAGTGGTCAACACGCCAGACTGTGACACGGAGTGACCGGGTTCGATCCCCGGCCAGGTCAAGATGGAAAATGATCTTTTTCAGACTGGCCTCGGTCTTGGATGTTTATCTATATATGTATTTGTTATAAAATATAGTATCGTTGAGTTAGTATCCCATAACACAAGTCTCGAACTTACTTTGGGGCTAGCTCAATCTGTGTGATTTGTCCGTATATATATATTTATATATATATTTATTTATATTATATATATATATATTTATCACTTTTGGCATTATCCCTTTCTATTGACTGTTTATATAGATTACTTGCAGTGCCCGCGAGTCCGTTCGCGTACATTACTAATTATAATGGAGAAAAAAATAAGTAGCCAATCCTGCGTCCTGTACGTCTTAATGTTTATCTACCAAGTTTCATAAAATTCCGTTAATTCTAAATCGAAAATATGTGATGAAAAAATTTCGCCATAGGAAGGAAAAAAAAATTTTTTTTTCATCACATATCTTCGATTTTAATATTAAACCGAGCATTGTAATGCTATTAATATAATTAATCCAGTTAATTCGTTTAAGAGTTATAGAGTAACATACACACATACAGAAAAAAATGCCAAAAATCGTTAATTTAGTATATATATCATGTATAGAGCTTATAAACACGATATCTCTGAAAACAAACTTACTACATGACCCTAACAGATTTATTATTAGTATTGATAATATTTTATTATTGTTTTATCCATACTCTAGACTCTATCTTTAACAGATAGACCTTCCTACGTCATCAGAGAGCTTGGAACGCAGCCAACGCTTCAGAGAAATTAATACCAAGAGATCGTTATTACGATGAGGTTTCCGGGTATTCACTTCCTTTATTCTTGTTTAAGGCGCTGTATCCCTTAACCGTTTGTAGCGTACATCGCGAGATATTTTATATACTCGTGTTATACATGTCATCAGTCTCAGTTCAAACCCGTGTCTGCCATTTCAGTGTTCATTTTCACTTTTAATATAATATTTCAATAATTATAACCAAATGTTGTATTCTTTTTAGGTATCCATCTTGCTCATTTAGTTATACTTTTTATAGACGTAAAAAAGTTGGGAGTTGTCGCTGAAAAAATCTAGTAATTCGCGACGAAACTTATTCTGGATAAAGTTTTTATGCGATTTTATTTAGCTAGGTTTTAAATATTTTTTTGAAAATATATTAATGTAACCATTTATTTTGATCATTGAACTGTACTTCATATTTTTTTCATGCTAGTATTCCATGAAAAATAAGGCTAACTGCGCGACGAAAAAATAGTTGTTTTACGGTATTCTCCTGATGCACAGCGCCTTAACAAGGAAAATAAGTAAAGGTTAATTTTTGAAGTGTAAAGTTCTTTAGCGGCGTTGTCCAGTTTTTGTGATGGGTAAAAATTTTTAAACTAACGTCAGGACACGTGACCTGATCGAAAATTCGTAAGACGGACACGTGACCTGAGACCGCCGCAAAGGCGGGTTTTCACTTCTGCCGGCACTCCCAGAGTGCTAACCGTTGTTTTTTTTATAATTTGTTACATACATATATGCATACGAGTCTTTAGCTCTCTTCAACAGCCTCCGTGGTCCAATGGTTAAGGCGTTTGCCTGTTGACTAGCGAAAGCTAGTCATATAATAAAAATAATTTTAAACTTATTATAGACTAGCTTTCGCCCGCGGCTCCGCCCGCTTCAACTCACTTCACTTGTATGCAAAATTTCATGATGATCGGTTCAGTAGTTACGGCGTGAAAGCGTAACAAACAAACAAACAAACTCATTTTCTCATTTTATAATATTAGTTAGGATGAAACAAAAAATTTATGCTTTTCGCAATTTTTCCTTCATCTGTTCTGTGCTATATGTATAATAATACGTTGTTTCTTACCAAATTTCAAGATTCTGAGTTCACGGGAAGTACCCTGTAGGTTTTGATTCCCTTGCGAATTTCGAAAATTTGCGGCATAAACGGCTGTATGTTTTGATTACGTTGGCTTAGAAGTTTGATTTTTCACAGCTCCAAGGTACAGTAGACCTAGTATTTGATATGAATTTCAGCTTAGGAAATACTTAGGAGGCAGACTTAGGAAATACAAGTTAAACAAAGCTCATAAACATCAATGAGACCTCTCCAACCCGCCTGGCAAGCGAGGATGGTGTAGGCCAAGTTCTCTGTCTGCTCTGGCCAAGTATGACTCCGATAGTACAGAGAGGGTCATGCTCCTGCAGTGGAGACTAAAAAGACCTGATGAAGATGATGATGAAGGGTTCTTTGTTCCATCCATGGGAGGATATTGCCATACTCATCACGCTTGACGGGCGCAGTCTTAGTGTGTGGCAATTGAATTAGTGTGGCCTTATGAGACTCACAAACACAGTCTTATTTAATTTATAATTATATCATTATAAATTAAATATAATATAATATTATTATAAAATAATTTAAATATAATTATCTTCATCATCAATATCATCAACACTAATATATTTATTTAAGGGTTGGTCATGGAGTAAGTTGCTTTGTTTTCAGAGATATCGTGTTTTTATGCTTCATATATGACTAGCTTTCGGGAATAGTACTTTTTCCCGAGATAAAAGGTAGCCTTTGTCCTTCTCCGTACTCCAGAGAACTTGTATGCAAAACTTCATGAGGATCGGTTCAGTAGTTACGGCGTGAGAGCGTAACAAACAAACACACTTTCGCATTTATAATATTCGTAAACTGAAACTAAATTGACGATTTTTAGATTTTTTCTGTATATATGTATGTATTTATGTATGCTGCTCCATAACTCTGGAACGAACAAACGGAATTTTATGAAACTTGGTAGATAAACATTTAGACGTACATGACACAGGATAAGCTACTTATTTTTTGTTTTCAGTTACGATAAGACGTGCCCGCCCATTGAATTAGAAAAACTATGGAAGCGTAACTCTCATACAACTAATGTTTCAATATCAGTCCCATTTACGCAAACAAACGAAAAACTTATGCGCTCATAGACGTTGCGATTGGCCACGTCAAGGTCACGGGGCGGTGACTACATTTCTAATGAACGCTATGTTGTCAACATAGCGGAGGTAGGTAGACACCGCTCTCGACAGCAGCTCGCCTTGCTCTCTATGATAAGTTACTCCAGTGTCACTGTTCCGTCTTTCCTTTCTTCTGCACCCCTTTACTACACAAGAAGTCATTTTAATCTTAATTCGTTAAGATTTCGCCGATGTTCACAAAAATATATCGTTAAATAATTTTATCGACAGGTCCTTCCGTCACGGAGCGCGTGGCAGTCAAAGATATACTTTTTAAGCCCCGCCCGCTTTAATCTACTTTGCGTGGTGTTAGTTTCTGAGCGCAATGCTGCTTCCATAGTTTTTCTAATTCAATGTGACCGCCATACAAACATAACATAAAATGTACTCGAACGAAATCGCGCACTGCTAGTATTAAATAATAATTATCTTATTGTTGAAACGTTGTAATAAACATATAACTCGAAACATATACAGGAACATAATGCGCTTTCATAAATAATTATGTTTATTAATATCCTTGTTTAAGACACGTTCTATCAATTATGTGTAACGTCAATAGATTAGTGACGTGAATCACCTCACTGTGAACACATGGCAACATGTTTAGCATAATCGTGGTTGAAGTGTGTTTATGTGTAAAATAATATTTGCATACGTACCTGCTGGTTTTACATTTAGTTATTGTAGGTATTCCAACGATAAAAGGGTGAAATTTCTGTCTGCGTCTCGTAGTCCGATGGAGGAATGGTAAGGTTTCTACTAGCTCAAAGAGCGCTTTCCCACACTCTCCAAAATGAACCTATAAAAACTGTACGGCGATGCTCCAGGGATGTTACGACTAATATTACTTTATTATGTTTTAATTATTTTTTTATTTCCAACAGATACAATGAACCAAAACCGACCCCTATTCGGGTCCCACTCAGACACCTCTGCTATTAATCTGAAACACATGGTAAGCAGGCCTGGATGAATAAGATAAATCTAGTGTTGTCAAAACCTCGAGTCCGGGAGTCTAAATAATTTGACTCGAATGTAAATAAAAAACCTCGACTCATAAATAGAGACTCCACTGCTCGATGTGTTAATCGTTACCGACTCGAGTTTATTACGGGAGCTTGAGTAAGCTCCCGTAATAAAGTGCTAGAGTCTGATTATGAACTGAGTCTCGTCGCTTCTGGTTAGTAGCTATTAAGGGTGGTGTGAAATGTAGTTATTTTTAGTGTAACTTTAATCTCATAAACTTTTGAATTATTGTAATGCTTTGTATAACTTGTTGTACTGGAGATTGTTGAGTAGAAGTTGTTTTGAGTTTGGTATTCGAACTTTGGTGACTCAAGTTCTTAGTCGACTTGAGCCCGTTCCTGACGATTCGTGCTCGACTGGATTCTGAGTTATAAATGTCGTAGTACTAAATTTGCAAAATTAGTCAAGTTTGCAAATATAGACTCCCGGACTCGAGTTTTTTACAACACTGGCCGTCATTGAATCTTATAACTTTTTCTTCTTTTTATTATTTACTTTTTTATTTACTGCATCTTGAAAAATAATCAATTCACTTTTCGAATAACATTTATATTCAAATTAATGATTTTAATAGCACAATAACATAATAACAAGGCCTGAGTGTGTTTCTTATTATTGTTTCTATTTTTGTCCTAATCTTTTGTTTTGTTTTCCTGTTCTAATCATCATCAGGTATTTTTACTCTCCACTGCAGGAGCATGACCCTCTCTGTACTACCGGAGCCATACTTGGCCACAGCAGAGTGTGGATTTGGCCTACACTCTCCTCGCTGGCCAGGCGGGTTAGAGAGGTCTCATTGATATTTATGAACTTTGTTTAGCTTGTATTTCCTAAGTCGCCTCTTACGACCACCATGGGAAGAATAGGAGTGGTCCTATTCTACTCTGCCGGAAAGCACACGGCCTAATAAGCCAAATAAGAACACTTACCTTCTGAATAATATTTGCTTACTGCTCAACTCTTGCGCATCGAAACTAGGCACAAAACACTGATACACACCACATTACACCACAAATAAATATTGAAAAATTAAAAGTACACTTAGTTTAGTTCAGTTTTTTTTTTTAGATTTAAGTGTGAATTTAGTCAGTTTAATTTATAAGTAGTTTAATTCAAGTTAATTTACATTGAATTATAATAAATGGGAATCTCCTGAATAGGCTGTAATATCCTCGTCTTCATCGTCACTTACCATCAGGTCAGATGGGAGACAAACGCCTACTTCTTACATAAATATATTAGTTTTAGTTTACGCGATATTTAAAGAAATAAAAGTGTTCAAAATACACTAGAATTTGAAATCAGAGATTCGATATGACTGACTTGCAATGCCAGCACAAATACATTACATAGACTAATTAAATCGTCACAGTTTAGTTAAGAAACGTGAGTATTTCGAAAAAGTCTATCTTTTATCAGAATGGCTGATGCGGCATGATACTATCTTGTTTTTAGGGTTCCGTAGCCAAATGCCAAATAACGGACCCTTTATAGGATAACTTTTTCTCAGGAACACGTAGAGGTATCAAGCTGTAATTAATATCAAATAATATCTACTGGCCCTTGGAGCTGTAAAAAAATCAGCTGGTCATGCCGCAAATTTTCGTGTTTTGACATTCGCAAGAGAATCAAGCCTACAGGGTCTTGATTCTCGTGCGTATAAATAAGCTAAAAATTATTAAAAATTTTAATTTATTTATAGATATTTTTATTATATGATGTAACTAAAAATTTAAACTTTTCGCAATTTTCCTTTATCTGTGATATACGACGTTGTTCCTACCAAATTTCAAGATTCTGAGTTCACGGGAAGTACTCTGTAGGTTTTGATTCCCTTGCGAATGCCGAAAAAACACGAAAATTAGCGACATAAACGTGTCTTTTGATTTCTTTGGCTTAGAAGTATGATTTTTTAACAGCTCTTAGGGACAGTAGACCTGAGCATTTAGTATGAATTCAGCTTGATACCTCAATGTGTTCCTGAGAAAAAGAGCTTGACAGAACGACAGACAGACAGACGGACAGCCGAGTGATCCCAGAATTTTTCCTTTTTAGCTTTTGAGGTACGGAACCCTAAAAGAGGTGGGTTTGTTCGAACACATATATAAGTAACTTGAGTGAGAATGGGTAAAACTATTTTTAATTGACTTAAAAAAAAGGAGGAGGTTATCAATTCGTACCTCAAAAGGAAAAAAATGGAACCCTTATAGGATCCCTTCGTTGTCCGTCTGTCTGTCAAGTATTTTCTCAGGAACGCGTCGAGGTATAAAGCTGAAATTCATATCAAATACTCAGGTCTACTGTCCCTTGGAGCTGTGAAACAATATCAAATTTCTAAGCCAACTTAAACATAAGAGAAGATAATAATTTTTCGACACTTGCAAGGGAATCAAAACCTACAGGGTACTTCCCGTGAATTCAGAATCTTGAAATTTGGTACAAAGCAACGTCTTATAGCACAGATAAAGGAAAAGTTGCGAAAAGTATACATTTTTAGTTACATCATATAATAAAAATATTTTTGACAATTTTCGACATTCGCAAGGGAATCAAAACCTACAGGGTACTTCCCGTGAACTCAGAATCTTGAAATTTGGTACGCAACGTGTTATAACACAGATAAAGGAAAAAATGCGAAAAGCATAAATGTTTATATAATAAAACCTCGTCCTACCAGGTGGTCGGACGACCTGACCAAGGTCGCAAGCCGCTTCCAACCAGTCATTTTGAAAATAGAGAGAGGCCTTTGTCCAGTTGTGGACTTCTTGCGGCTGATATGATGATGATGTAATAAAAACATGTTAAGATAATGGTGCGGGGAACCCTTCGTGCGTGAGACCGACTGGCAATTGGCCAGTTTTTTTAGAAATGGCAACACTATGATAATATTATTATATATAAAGTTACAATATAATTATACTAACTAATAATAATTACAACTACTTAAAAATATATACATATAAATATTTACAAATTATATAGTCCCTGCAAACCGTCATTCTGTGGCAACGTGCCCAAAAGGCTGGCAGCATTGCCACATTGGATGACAATGCTTATACTTTGAGCCAGGTAATTGCCAGCCTTTTTGGTCGCGGGATACCTTTTTCAGTCTCTTTGACAGAAAGTCAAAGAGACGATGGGCTGATGGACCCCACGGACCCATTGTTTCTACCCCAAAAGGCTCAAATATGTAGCTGTCTCCGATACCTACATACTTGCGCCTTTTGAGGCATTCCGCTGCGGCTGCTGCTGTACCGGCCTTTGACTTGGTGACCTGAACATGAGACGGCGCTAAGGTATCAACGCATGTAGCATCCCATACCAAAGGTCGCCCCGATCGCCAAGGCACCAGAGTCATTCCATCCGGTCTCTCGCCATCATCACGGACCAAACCATTAGGTTCTAAAGCGGCCGGTATATTAATGGTTGCAAGAGAGCGGTGGATAATATTGTTTAGGGCGGCATGACGCCCAAAACGGCCGGCACTCCTAATGCAAGGTAAGCCGTGGTGACCAAAACTATAAAAGGTTATATTATATATATTATTATATTATAGGTACAATTAAATTAAATGTATAATTACGAATTGACCGTCATTGCCTGATGTTTGGCCATGACTTAGATAAGTTTATTCTCGAACATGCAATCTAGTTGGCATTGAGTGAATCTATTTCCCCAACCTATATTTAGTTTTATATAGCAGCTCTACAGATTCTAAGATTTGTTTAAATAATTTTTCATGTAAAGAATCTCACTTCAACCAGACTAGCTCCGTGGCGCAGCGGTCAACACGCCAGCCTGCGACACGGAGTGACTGGGTTCGATCCCCGGCCAGGTCAAGATGGAAAATGATCTTTTTCAGATTGGCCTGGGTCTTGGATGTGTATCTATATATGTATTTGTTATAAAATATAGTATCGTTGAGTTAGTATTCCATAACACAAGTCTCGAACTTACTTTGGGGCTAGCTCAATCTGTGTGATTTGTCCGTATTTATTTATTTACTACTGAACCGATTGTGATGAAATTTAAATGGCCCTTTAAAACAAAATACAGAACATTTATGAACTCAAGTAACGAATGTGTCTAACAGAATTAAATTGCAGCCAGCTCACTTTTTCAAGTTCCGTACCCAAAGGGTAAAAACGGGACCCTATTAAAATGGCTCCGCTGTCCGTCTGCCTGTCTGTCTGTCTGTCCGTCTTCACCAGGCTGTATCTCATTAACCACGATAATTAGACACATGAAATTTTCACCGATGATGTATTTCTATTGCCGCTATAACAACAAATACTAAAAAACAGAATAAAATTATTATTTAAAGGGGGCTCCTATACAACAGACATGATGTTTTTGTCGTTTTTTAGGGTTCCGTACCCAAAGGGTAAAAACGGTACCCTATTAATTTCTCCCCGCTGTCCGTCTGTCTGTCTGTCCGTCTGTCCGTCTGTCACCAGGCTGTATATCATGAACCGTGATATGTAGTTAGACAGTTGAAATTTTCACAGATGATGTATTTCTGTTGCCGATATAACAACAAATACTAAAATATAGAATAAAAAAAACCGGCCAAGTGCGAGTTGGACTCGCGCACGAAGGGTTTCGTACCATCCTAACTAATATCATAAATGCGAAAGTGAGTTTGTTTGTTTGTTTATTTGTTTGTTTGTTACGCTTTCACGTTGTAACTACTGCACCGATCATCATGAAATTTTGCATACACGTTATCTGGGGTACGGAGAAGGACAAAGGGTACAATTTTATCCCGGGAAAAAGTACTGTTCCCGAGGGATCGACATTGACGCGGGCGGAGCCGCGGCCGAAACCTAGTTGTCTATAAAAACGGAAAAAACTCATGTCTGGTGTGTCCTAATTGATCCCTCTTCATAAAAATTATCTAGGTACTTATTAAAATCAACAATTTGTACAAAATATTTAGTTTTACCATAGAATAAGAATATTACTTACGTTCAAAATCGCACTCTGAAACAGTATTCAAAGAAATATCAACTCAATGTAGTTAGCGATACGGTGTAATTTAGCTCGCATCAGAACGCGGCACCTTTCCGTTTAGGTACTTACAGAATCCATTGCAAGACAATTACATTCAAGCTCATCATCAGGTCTTTTTAGTCTCCACTGCAAGAGAATGACCCTCTCCGTACTACCGGAGCCATACTTGGCCAGAGCAGACAGGATTTGGCCTACACTATGCTCGCTGGCCAGACGGGTTGGAGAGGTCTCATTGATGTTTATGAGCTTTGTTTAGCTTGTATTTCCGAAGTCGCCTCTTACGACATACACGGAAAGACTTGGAGTCCTATTCTAATCTGCCGGAAACCACACGGCTACTTATAGCTCGGAACAAACAATTTACAATTCGTAAATCGATGAATACATGTGACCAAACGCGCGTCGTAGCCGTGTGGTATCCGGCAGAGTAGAATAGGAACCACTCCAAGTCTTCCCGTGGATGTCGTAGAAGGCGACTTAGGAAATACAAGCTAAACAAAGCTTATAAACATCTAAGACACCTCTCCAACCCGTCTGGCCAGCGAGGAGAATGTGGGCGAAGTCCTCTGGCTGCTCTGGCCAAGTATGGCCCTAGTAGTACAGAGAGGATCGTGCTCCTGTAGTGGAGACTAAAAAGGACCTGATGATGAAACTCGTTCCTACTGGGTTTGCCCGGTTTTACCTCTTCGAAGTGGTCTTCGCGTGTAGGTGTGTTTTCGATACCGACACGGGCAACAAAGGCTTGATTTAACGTCCCGTGTTAAAGAAACACGATAGTGTACTGAAATAATGTTCAAAATAACCTGATATACTGAGCAGACTATTTAGACTTCCCATAGGTCAGTTAAGAGCGCGAGTAGAGCCAATTATATCTACACTTCTACACTTACACTAATATTATAAAGAGGAGAGATTTGATTAGAATAGAATAGAATAGAATAACTTTTATTATAACACTTAAACACACACACAAAACAATATAAAATAAAATTATTAAAAAGTACAAAACATAAAAGTTCGGTGCCATCAGTGTTACAAAAGGTTGATTGTTTGTTTGAATTGAATAGGCTCCGAAAGTACTGGACCGATTTAAATAATTCTTACACTATTAGACTCGTAAATTATCCCTGATGAACATAGGCTATATAATATTTGCAAAAAGTTGGGGATCCGTGTGAAAACTTCGATAATGTAACCCAAGGTGTGAAAAATATTTAATTATGCCACTAAATCTGCCCGGGCGAAGCCGGGGCGGGCCGCAAGTTTTTCATATAAAAAAAAACTACTGAACCGATTGTGATAAAATTTTAATGGGACCAACTTCAAACCATACACTTTCAAAAAAAAAAGTTTTTAGAATCGGTTCATAAATAACGGAGTTATAAAGTAACAAACATAATAAAAACAACGGGTTGCACTCCGGGAGTGCGAGCAGAAGTGAAAACTCCGCGCAGTAGAAAGAGACAGGGATATTACTTCCTTTCCTACGCCGCGCCGGTTTCAAGTCAAGTGACTGGCTTATGAATTTTCGATCAGGTCACGTGTCCTGACGCGAGTTTAACATTTTTTACCCATCCAAAAAAGTGCACAACGCAACTAAAGAAGTTTCCACTTAAAAACCGACTTCAATTGGGTACTCAACCGCTTTTGAAGAAATTTAAATTTTAACTCAAAAATGGGAAACATTTGAAAGCCTACCCTTTCAAACAAATGATAATGCGGCAATAAAGATTAAAGCCCCCCTTTTTTAAAAGTGGTTTTAAAAAAAAATGTTTTATGTAGCGTATTTTTATAATTGCGGTTTTAAAAAGTAATGTTGTATCGTATTTTTATAAGTGCGGTTTTAAAAAGTAATGTTGTAGCGTATTTTTATGAGTTCGGTTTTAAAAAGTAATGTTGTAGCGTATTTTTATGATTGCGGTTTTAAACAGGAATGTAGAAGCGTATTTTTAAATGTGTATTTCTTAGGCTACAAGATTAATCAGGTGAATCTAGCCTGCAATATCCGAACCAAACTGGAAACAACTAAATAAAGTATGCTTCCCGTGGGAATCGAATTCCAGTTTGGTTAGGACATTGCAGGCTTGAAACACCTGATTGTCTGATAATGAAGATGTTTCCGAAGCTGTTGGCCCCGGCTGCCATCTGGTAGTCGTTAAAGCAATCACGTTAGAGGTCGAGAGGCGGTTCCGAAGAACTCTGACACCAGGGTGTGCATAGTCGATTGACCATGTCACCTACACGAAATGATGATGACCCGCTTACTACTAATATAAACAAAAAAAATCATGAATTAAAATGGAACCCATACAACAATCGTGGTATAGTCAGGATTATATTATCTCTATGGTATAGGGTAATCTTTTTCACTCAGCCTCTTAACACATTCTCAATAACAACGCTATAAGTTTGCCCAAGTGGTGAATTCATTCCACCTGCTTAAGTGTACAAAATATGTTATAAATAGACTTGTTTTTGATATAATAACGTCTTAAAAATCGATAAACGCCGGCTGCGCGCATGAAATAGTGTCACGTTCCGTGTGCAAGCGGAACAAGCGATAGAGGGGCACGATCGGCCTAAGCGTTCGGCTTGTGACGCATCTATCTCTCTTACACCGTTGCCTCGTAAAATTATTGATTACTTACTAATATTATAATTGCGAAAGTGAATTTGTTTGTTTGTTTATTTGTTTGTTTGTTACGCTTTCACGCCGTAACTATTGAACCGATCATCATGAAATTTTGCATACAAGTTCTCTGGAGTACGGAGAAGGACATAGGCTTTTATTCCGGGAAAAAGTACTATTCCCGAGGGATCGATATTGAAGCGGGCGGAGCCGCGGGCAAAAGCTAGTATTATATAAAAGAAAAAAATCAAGGTCTATAGTTTTAAAAAGCCCTTTTTGGGAAATAACAAAACCCTAAAAAAATTGCTAGTGTTAGTCGGGTGATATAAGGATTCTAAAAGTATTTTTTGGGTGTGTATTGATTGATATAATAACAAATTATATATTTTCATTTCAACAAAGTTCAAAAGATATAATGTTAACTTGATATAATCATTACTGATTATATTCTTAAAAGCTATAACATAATATTTTCAATATGAAAAGCATAAACTCATTTTTTATAACGTTTATGAATACTAAATATCACCTGTTATACAACTTGTGCAGTATACCTACCAAAATGTATACCATTCAAAAAGTATAATATTTAAAATAAATATGAATCAAAATCTATAAAATGTATACGTATTAAAAATATATAACAGAGAAAATATACCAGCTAATTAGTATAGACCCATGTCTATTTTGCGAATTTGAATCATTTCAGTAATACCTACGAAATAAGTCATATTTGCGCAAGCTCATAAACTTCATTTTCATGTTAAAAAATCGGAGTAGCCAAAAGGTGCATTATTCAAACAGACTATCGAATAACTAATAATAGGTAATCGATTTCATCAGTAAAGCAAACGGAAAGTAATACAAGAAGTCATTAACTTCATAGGATTACAAAAAACTATAACAAACAAAAGAACTTATTACAATATTTTATTGCATGTAAATATTAAGACAAAGTATGAAATACTTAAAAAAATAACTTTTACAATATTTTATTGTATGTAAATATTAGCAAAGTATAATATAAATAAAAAAATTGTGATACATACTAAATGCGCGCGCATTTTGTATGTATCACAATTTTTTTTAAAGTAAAAATATATCTTTTACAATGTTTTATTGTATGTAAATATTTGGACAAAGTTAGAAATAAATAAAAAAAATTGTGATACATACAAAATGCGCGCGCATTTTGTATGTATCGCAATTTTTTAAAGTATTTTTTTAGTATACCTATTTTTTTAATTTATTTTTTACTTATATTAGAGAAGAAATTCACACTCGTAATATTCAGATTTTCGTTTTAATATAATGTTCTTTTTATTTTATTTTTTTGTTTTAAATATTTTTTTTGCGTTTACGAGATCGTCAGGTTGCTTTTAATTTTCTGCTAGGCGTTCTATAAAAATAAATAAGATAATTTATTAAACGGCTTCAAAAAAGGAGGAGGTTATCAATTTGACTGTATGTTTCTTTTTTTATGTATGTTTGTTACACGATATCTTCGCCAATTGTAAACCGATTTTGATATTTCTTTTTCTTAAAGCCTTTACTACCAAGTTGTTCCCATTTTAATTTGGTGAAGATTAATGGAGAACTTTGGAGATATGGAAGAAACTCGTAAAATAAAATTGTTTGAGATGCTAGGTTTTTAAAAAAATTTAATTATTAGGTTTATTGAGAATCTTCTACCAATTAATTCGTATAACCAATGATTATTATCCGTACTAATATGTATATATTAAGTTTATTATACATAACAACTAATCGATGTTTTAAAGTTTATAATAATAAAACGGTATATTATAGGTTTGATATGTTGAATGATTGTTATAATTAAAGATTTTAGTTTTTCTAATGTTATTTCTTTCTATTTTTATCTTACTTGATAATTATACTAACCAAAATTATATGTTTCGTTGATATTTATCTTAAATGATATATATTTTGTGTTTATATGTTATATTACTTACCCGTTTTTTTTAATAGAGGAGACATCCAAATCTGTTTAGGCACTTAGCAATAATAAGAAAAATCACGTACATATACGTACATACCTAAAACATGCATATTGTCACGTCTTTTTCCCTTGCAGGGTAGACGGAACCCAGGTGTTTAGTACCTAAAAGCTACTTTCAGCATGTTGATGGGCATAAGGTGGAAAATGGATTCAAAATAGTGCTGGGTAAAACATTACACTTCTTTTTTGGGTAGTTGTGTAAAAATTACATGCACTTAAAATTTACTTTGAGACAATTTACTTTGCGTGCTTCCGCCACCAGTTAGTTCATGCAAACTATTGCTGGCCAGCGCCCACCCACTACTGTTAGTCCCTTCATGCCCGCCACCAATAGTTGATGCATGCAACCCTGGTCGATACTGCTGCATCCGTTGAGGCTGCAGCAATATCTATACAAGATGAAATTCAATTCATTAGCATACATTTAAGGAGTGACTCAGACCACGGATCGGAACAACTTTCACTATGGGACCAACTCCGAAATTGCAATAAAAACAGCTGTTCCATAGATTTTGGCCAAGTAGATATTCCAGTTTTGTATGAAAAGGCAGATATTTTTTTCACGATGTCGAAGTTGGTCCCATAATGAAAGTTGTTCAGATTCGTGGTCTGAGTCAGTCCTTAAACGTATGCTAATGAATTCACCCTGTAATGCTTGTCTGGGAGAAAAGTAAAAACGTAGAATGTACCAGCTGCTTCTCTTCCCGCGCAGATCGTAAATCCGAACGAGGGAACGGGCAAAATTCCATGGAATCATTAATAGGCCATGCGGCTAGCAACCCATCACTATTTTGATTCCGTTTAACACCTAATGCCCACCAACATGCTAAACGTGGCCTTCGGGTCTTATAGACCTAGCCTCTGTCTACCCCGCAAGGGAAAAAGACGTAATACTATGTATGTAGTTACTGTTGGAAATAGTTGGAATGTGGCAAAAATAAATCACAGTTCTATCTTTGTCTCAGTAATCTTTTTTTTTTTTTTTTCTTTTTTTTTTTTTTTTATTTAATTTTATTAATCTTTCTCCCTCTATGTTACAGTTGGTCATAAATATTGTATTTAAAGTATCCTGACTACGTTCCCACAGTCATTATGGATTATTCGTTGTACGGCTTTCTTTGCACAAACACATCTTCCTTCTAAAAGGAAAATAAATTAGTATATTAACAATCTTGTGTTTCTCTGGCATGCCCATAACCCAACAGTTACAATAGGTAGCGAGGAATCAAAATCATAACCCCTCAATACGACGTAGTCGAGTAAATAGTAAATTGTTTCTGTTACCGTTATTGTTTCATGGTCCACATCGCCATGTTACAATTATGTGTCCGATAACAATTGGAATGTTAGTCAATCACATGCGTCGTATATTGGCGCCACAGTATAGTGATACCAGAAGTATAAGATGGTCACGTACGTTTGTGACAATGTATTTATTCACTTGTTTATAAATTACTATCATCATCAGTTCTTTTTTGTTGCTTTGGAAGCGGCATTAAACTTAGCCGTAAGTACAGACAATATCCGTAAGTAAATTTTTGAAGTCAACAATTGTTGACAAGTGAAATATGACAATTAATAAGTGTTCTAAGAAACCTATATGTATTAAATAAAGGTTTTGAGTTTAGAATTTTTGAATTATCTGTATTATCGATGTCCTTGCCATATTATAGTGTCCGAAAAGTTTAAGAGACTTATTAGTCTGAAACCACATGTATCTAGTATAAGGCAAACAGCCTTCTGTCTTTTTTATGCTGTGGTCACGTGCTGATTTCAATTACACTCGCGACAAACGGCACACGTGTTGAATCAAAACACTTGTAAGGATGCGTTCATATTGGCCATGACGTGAGTCGTGACAAACACAATATAATACTATTTATTTATTTATTTATTTATTTATTTCAATAACAATTTTTACATTGTGTCTGAATTCTTATAACTATTACATTTACATCAATAATAATAACTTAAAATAGCATAATTATAAATAAGTACAAATAGTCAATAACTTAATATATAATGGACATGTCAATTTATGATTACGTTAATATCAATAATATAAATAAAAAAAGTCATTTAAAATAAACATCTACAGAGTAATAATTTTTCCTTAATAAATATGCTTTTAATTGTTTCTTAAAAAGATTTAGACTATCTAAACCTTTTATTTCATTCGGCAATTTGTTATATGCTATGAAAGCTTGGTATTGAGCACTATGTTTCATAACCTTAAGGTTGGGTATGATATTATGTTTTAGAGCCCTTCTACGAGTGGTCTCACGTGCCTGTCTTTCTGTATCCGATTCTATTTTAGGCAAGCATTTTTTAAGGTCAGTTAGAATCACTAATAAGTATAAGCTCGGAACAGTCAAAATACCCAAATTAATAAAATGCTGTTCACATGATTCCCAGGGTGGTATACCTATCATTGTGCGTATGACTCTCTTTTGTATTTTAAATGCTCTGTCTTGATTATATTGATAACTATATCCCCACAATTTAATACTATAGCGTAATTTGCATTCTACTAGGGCATAATAAACTTTTTTTAGATGTGTTACGGTAGTTTCATTGCGAAGGTTTCTTATTACAAAACAAGCTGATGATATAGAGTCTTCAAGTGATCTTAGCTCCGCTTTCCAATTGAGAAATTCATCAATGTGTATGCCTAAAAATTTTGTGTCTTTTACGATAGCTACTTTATTATCATTTAAAGTAATGTCAAGGGATGTAGCATTTTTCGATGTAGATTTAAATAATATAGCTTTAGTTTTGTCACAATTAAGTTTTAAATTATTCGCATTAAACCATATATGAAAATTATGCAACAGCGCATTAAGTTTACCATTAAGTTTTTCAATATTAGTGTCATGTACCACAGCATTTCTGTCGTCTGCAAAGAGTATCAATTTTATGTCAGGATGTTGGTTTGAAATATATTGAATTAGGTCATTTGTAAAAATTAAGAAGAGAATAGGTCCTAAAACAGACCCCTGCGGAACTCCTCTGTTTAAAGATAGCAGTTTCGACTTGATGATGTTCTCATTGTCTTCTTTAATTGTTTTAAGTTCCACAAACTGTTTTCTGTTTTGCAAGTACGATTGAAATAACAACAATGTATTTCCGCGTATTCCATAGTATTCTAACTTTGTTAATAAGATATTATGGTCCACCAAATCGAACGCAGAAGTCAAATCCAAAAAAAGACTAGCCACCTTTTTCTTATTATTAACCTTACATATAATTTCATTCGCAAGTTCATCAATAGCATCTCTTGTTCCTATATTTTTTCGGTATCCATATTGATTATTACTTAGTATTGCATTGTTATTTAAGAGTTCTAGCAAACGAGTTTTAATAATCATACCAAAAATTTTTGAAAATACCGGTAGGACCGAGATAGGTCTAAAATTTTTAGGATTACTTTTTGAGCCTTTTTTGGTGTATAGGAACCACTTTTGCAATTTTAATCTGCTCAGGAAAATTATTTTTTTCAAAACACAAGGTTTTTTTTTTTTTTTTTTTTTTTTTATACTACTTAGTAGGCAAACAGGCATACGGCCCACCTGATGGAAAGTGGTTACCGTAGCCTATGGACGCCTGCAACACCAGGGGTGCCACTCGCGCGTTGCCGACCCTGAAGAAATCTTTTCACGCCCTTTTTAAAGAACCCCATGTTGTAGTCACTCGGGAAAACCATGGCTGGGAGTTCGTTCCACAATTTAAGCGTACGTGGAATAAAGTTCCTTTCAAAGCGTACTGAACGCAACCATTTAGGATACAAGGTGTGGGGATGAATTCCCTGCCGATGGCGTGAGGTGCGATGATGGAAAGTGGCCGTAGGCATCAACTCAAAGAATTCTTCGGAGCACAGCCCATTATACAAACGATAAAACACACAGAGAGAAGCAAAATCTCTCCTTAGACTCAGTGGCTCGATACCGTTTGTAATATTGGGATCGTCGACAATTCTGACAGCTCGTCTTTGGACTGAGTCAAATGGATCCAGCTGATATTTGGGTGCACCTGCCCAGAGGTGACAGCAGTACTCCATGTGTGGACGGACTTGCGACTTATAAAGTAGCAGTCTTTGCCCAGAGGTAAAGTACCGCTTAGCCCTGTTAAGCACACCCAGCTTTTTTGATGCCATCTTGGCCTTGTCCTCCAAGTGACTGCAGTATTGAACGCTGGCAGAAACATCGACACCAAGGATTCCAATTCTGTTGGAGATGGTAAGGAATGTGCCTTGAAATTGTGGAGCTACAGCAAATGGAGTTTTTTTAGTGGTGAACGCACAAACTTGTGTCTTCGAGGGGTTAAAATTGACCAGATTTTTTTGGCCCTAATCAGCGACTTTCGTCAATGTGTTTTTAATTTCGGACACAAGTTGAACGCGGCTTTCGTCCACAACTATGCGAGGGACGTTCGCACGGCCCGTGTAAGACCTGTCACTATATCCGCACTATCATCCGCATAGCAATGAATGCCATCAATGGACAGCATGTCATTGATATGCAGAAGAAACAGTGTCGGGGACAACACAGAACCCTGCGGAACGCCAGCGTTAATGTCTAAGCTATCAGAGCAGCTTCCGTCAACCACTGCTCTAATGCTTCTTTCGGACAAAAAGCTAGCAATCCATTTGCAGAGTCCCTCAGCAAGCCCGTATGACGGCAACTTCGAAAGAAGACCCCGGTGCCAGACCCTATCGAACGCCTTCGCCATATCTAAGCTAAATGCTAATGCCTCACCTCGACTCTCGATGGCCGATGCCCACTGGTGAGTGAGATACAATAGAAGATCACCTGTAGAACGACCGTGACGGAAGCCATATTGACGGTCGCTAATGAGGTCGTATTCTTCTAAGTATCTCAGGAGCTGTGTATTTATCACATGTTCCATCACCTTAGAGAGGAGGGAGGTAATGGCGATTGGCCTATAATTCGATGGGTCTGATCTATCGCCCTTTTTGGGCACCGGGTGCACGAGTGCAGTCTTCCACGAAGATGGAACTTGCCCAGTGCGGTACGAAAGCGCGAAAAGGTGCGTTAAGACTGGGCACAACTCTGGAGCACACTTTTTGAGCACCACCGCAGGGATGCCGTCCGGCCCGCTCGACTTGTGAACATCCAGAGCTAGCAACTCCCGCCGAACCATCCGCTGTGTGATGGAAATCTCCGGCATGGAGTAGTCACACTTAGGAATGGAAGGGGGTGTAGCAGCTCCATCGTCCATGGTCGAGTTTGAGGCAAATAGAGAGCCTAAGAGATCGGCTTTCTCTTTTGCGCTATGGGCCAGACCGCCATCTGGCTTTTGCAATGGTGGCAATGACGACTGACAAAAGTTTCCCTCGGCAGATTTAGCAAGCGCCCAAAAAGCTCGACTCCCAGAGGGATACTTAACAAGGCGCTCACCAACTTTGCCGATGAAATCGAACTTTGCTCTAGCAGACGCTTTTTTGCTGAACCTCGAGGCAGCGTTATACATCCGTCTCGCATCGGAAACATCAGAGTCCTTATTGGCACGGGCTGTGGTCCAAGCCTCGTATGCAGTTTGCTTACGGGACCTAGCTTCTCTGCAAGGTCGATTAAACCACGATTCGGTCTTAGTACCAAAAGGCACCAGCGGGTTTGGGATGTAACACTCCATCCCCGCTAGAATTGCCTCTGCGACGGCTGTCGCGCAGGCTTCTGGATTCTCCGATGCAAAACAGAGCTGCCTCCACGGGTACGACGCGTAAAATTCACGCAGTCCATCCCAGTCTGCTGACTTGTAGTGCCACACGCGGCGCCACCGTGCGGGTGACTGGTCCGGTTTTTGCCGCGAGCAGGGCACTTGAGTCCGGACAACGCAGTGATCCGAGGTACCAAGGGGGGCCTCACCTGCGACAGTGTAATTGTCCGGATGCGTAGTCAGCAAAAGGTCCAGCTTGGAACTCTCATGATTCTCGACGTCTGGTATTCTGGTTACAAAATCAACCAGTTGCGAGAATCCATGGGCCAGAGCAAATTCAAATGCACACCTCCCCGCATAGTCAGTTCTCTGGGATCCAAGCCAATCCACGTGGTGGCCATTGAAGTCGCCAAGGATAACCAACTCTGCGGAGGGATATTGCTGTAGTACCTTGTCAGTCGATAGCTGCAGGTGCTCATACAGTTGAGCTGTGCTCAAGTCACCACCGTGAGGCCTGTATAGGCACGCATAAACACGGGTGTGGCCTCCGTGATCTATGCGCACCCATAAGGTCGACTGGCCTCTTTCTTCAAGGCCGTGGAGACGACGACAGCAGACATCGTCCCGGACGTACATGCATACCCCGGCTTTAGACACAAAATTGTGTTCCAGCTTATAACCGGGGTAGTGCAGATATGATGTATCAGCCGGAGAAGATATCTGTGTCTCCGTCAGAAAAAACAGGTTTGGCTGCGCAGTCTCAATATAATGATGGACTGCGTTCAGATTGCTATGCAGTCCCCTGATGTTACAGAAATCCACTTTTAGTGTGAATAAGGGTGCCGCTGAAAAACGTTTTTTCTTTTTCCTAGCCATTCATAAAGGGGGGGGGGGGGGGGTGACAGATAGTGGAGTCATTACGCTGACAACAAAAAGAACAACAAATATTGCAGCATAAGGCTGCCAGCGGTAGACGCGGGTAGAGCAGTTTGCTGGGGCGGCGGGCGGAAGGGCCCCCGGTCCACTCCGTTTGCAGCAGTCGGGTCCACTCCGGTCTCCTTCCCCGGCACGACTACTGCAGCGGGAATTTTACACATTCTGGCGGTTCAGCCTCCTGGGGTGGAGATTAAGTGATCCCCAGGTTCGGGAATCCATTCAGCCTGCGGGCGGCCAGCGGTCAGCCGTTTCACCGGGTCTCCCTGACCGCCGCCACAACACGCCGCGCCCGCGCCACACAAAGGCAAAAATACATGCTGCTAGTCCCCCCGTTGTCAGCATCACGACCCCACTGGAAAACTGGCGACCGCTACTCACCGGCAGAAACACAACACTGTTAAAGCAGTGTTATTTGGCTGCGGTTTTCTGTAGGGTGGAGGTACTGCCCCAGTCGGACTGCTACTGTATACTTTAAAACAGCCCTACCTCTCTTAAAATAAGGTAATAAAATGAAGGTAATAAAGGTAATAAAATGAGTCAAAGGCAAGGCCAGAATGACAATATTATTTTTAATTATTTTAATAGGAATTTCGTCATAGCCACATGATTTTTTTTCGTCCATTGATTTTACCAGCTTTTTAACTTCTTGTGTTGTAATAAGACTCCACTGCATGTCATTTTTTACTTCTTCAATATTTGTTTTTAATATATCTATAGGATCCGTGGTTTTATATGACATAGTGGATTGTATAGTGAAGTGGTCACATAGTAAGTTTGCTACTTCCCGTTGGTCATCTATTATTTTATTGTCAATTGTTAGTACAATTTTGTCATTTCTATTATCATTTTTTTGCAATCTATGCTTATTTATAATTTTCCAGATTCCTTTCGTCAAATTCTTACATCTATCTATTTCTAACCTAACATTATATTTTTTTGCATTTTTTACTACCCTCCGATATATTCTTATGTACGAGGATTTATATCGTTGTATGGTGTCATGACATTGTGTTTTGTTACAGCTACATAGAAAACGTTTCATTTTACTTGCAACTTTTAAGCCTTTAGTAGTCCATGCCGGTTTGTTTCTATTTTTATAATATACGCGTAACTTCTTTAATTTAAAACACATGTCAAACAATTCTTTAAATTTATTAAGAAAGCCATTTATTCCCATATTAGTCCATTTTGTTTGAATAATTTTATTGCGAAATAATTCATTATTAATGTCATTAAATATTCTTCTTTTAATAGTATAGTAGGGTCCCTTTCCTTTATTTGCAATACTTTTATCAAGCTTCAGATCACAAAATATGGCAGCATGGCCGTCCGCTAAATTATTGTGGTCGACTTTAGTATTTAAGACAGTGTTATTAGATAGATTGGTTAAAAAGTTATCAATACAAGATAAACCACGTGTAAAAGTAAACTCACTAAGGTATAGACTGCCAAGAGACATCTAAGAGACTTCTCCAACCCGTCTGGCCAGCGTGGAGAGTGTAGGCCAAGTCCTCTGGCTGCTCTGGCCAAGTATGGCCCTAGTAGTATAGAGAGGGTCGTGCTCCTGTAGTGGAGACTATAAAAATATACGGACAAATCACACAGATTGAGCTTGCCCCAAAGTAAGTTCGAGACTTGTGTTATGGGATACTAACTCAACGATACTATATTTTATAACAAATACATATATAGATAAACATCCAAGACCCAGGTCAATCTGAAAAAGATCATTTTCCATCTTGACCTGGCCGGGGATCGAACCCGGGCACTCTCGTGTCGCAGGCTGGCGTGTTGACCACTGCGCCACAGAGCTAGCCGTATGAGACTAAAAAGGACCTGATGATGATGATGATAGACAGCCAACCTCATACAAAAATACTGGCCAAACTTAAGGCGATACCACTGTAAATAAGGTCGTTCTGAACCTTATTTATCTCGCAAAATACTTAAATTAGGAGTTTCAAATCTAAGTAATATGATTTTTGACTATTTCATCTCCAAAAATTGAAGATAAAAACACATTTTGATAAAATTTTCTCGATAGAAATATTTTTTGAAAAATGGTCTTCGTTCGCAGAGTTTTTGTTATTGCAGCTCAAATGCGACGAATGAAATAATGATTTTTAGACTAAAAGATAGGTTATTAGTAATTCATCAAAATGTAAATATGAAAATACAATTAACCGGTCTGATTTTATGTAAAATAGAAATAACGAATTTGGCGCTTACGTTTTTTTCTTTGAGCGACTCGAGACTATCTCCTATCTCATCATTCACGGGCTAAACCGCCAAGCGCTATCCCTTGCGCGCACTTGATCAGTCCTTTGCCGAGCGAAGGTACCAAACATTTGAGTCCTCGTCTTAAGAGGAAATCGAAGGGCCGTATTTCCATACAAGCGTAGTCCCCTGATTCCTCACCGGATAGTACCAGTAGAGCAATGATTTTTTACAATAAGAATATCTCGATATATTAGCATGTCTTTGTTTAATTTTTTTTCATAATTGAATTATTTAAAGAAATATGAACCTTCAAATAACCCCTGAATAATTGATACAAATTTCTGTTGTGTTCAATCTTCAAGAAAACAAATTCGACACGATTTTATTAGAAAAAGACAACAATGAAACACAGCCATAGCTTATTTTAATTTTTTAATGAAAAAAAAAATGAAATCGGTTTTAATTTTCGGAGAAGAAATCAGGGGACTACGAAGCGTTAATTTTGTGTAATTTTCATAGGTATTTTTGGTCCGAACTGCAGTTGTCTCTATCGCACTCTGCGGGGGTTGTTTGGGCACACAGCGCGACAGCAATAGATTTTACAAATACCTATTTTTCAATTCTCCCGAGCGCAGTGTTTCCTCTTAAGGCCTGTTAAAAGCAGCATGCCGTATGACAGCAGGCTGTTGTAGTTAGTTCCACTAACTGCCACTATAGGCGGCGGAGAGGGCGCTGCAGTGCAATAGTTACAGACTTTTCACCTGTCACTAGATGGCGTTAGTCTAAACTTGGTATTTAATGATATAGGACGGCAAACTAGCAAGCGGGTCACCTGATGGTAAGTGATCACCGCTGCCCATGGACAACTGCAACACCAGGATGTGACAGGAGCGTTGCTGGCCTTTCAAGGAGTTTGGGGAAGGAAATAGGGAGGGGAGAGGGAAGGATGGACCTCCGGCTCTCTCACTCATCGAACGAAGCACAGAAGCGGTAAAGCTTCTACTCAGATGATTTTCTGTGAGAGTGTGGTAATTCCTCGGAGGTATTTATTTGTTATAAAATATAGTATCGTTGAGTTAGTATCCCACACAAGTCTCGAACTTGCTTTGGAGCTAGCTCAATCTGTGCGATTTATCCGTATATATTTATGTTGTCTGTATATTTATAAGTAACCAATCAAGATGCCTTAACTATGTGTGGACCTTTTGTATGGTTCTCATACAACAAACAATTTCATTAAACGCTCCGACCTCCAATAAACAACTGGTTTCAGTCAAGGCTGCGATGTACGTACGACATTAACTCTGTGATTTTATAAGTAAATACGATGTTGTTTTATTTATTTAGTGTTTTAATAAAATATCATCATCATCGGGTCTTTTTAGTCTCCACTGCAGGAGCACGACCTTCTCTGTACTACCGGAGCCATACTTGGCCAGAGCAGACAGAGGATTTGACTTACACTCTCCTCGCTGGCCAGACGGGTTGGAGAGGTCTCATTGATATTTATGAGCTTTGTTTAGCTTGTATTTCCTAAGTCGCCTCTTACGACATCCATGGGAAGACTAGGAGTGGTCCTATTATACTCTGCCGGATACCACACGACTAATAATTATAGTTTTAATTGACCGAGCGAGCGAAGCGTCTCAGTTTCCACTGGCCCAAAATTCTTTTGTCCGTCTGTCTGTCTGTCTGTCTGTCTGTCTGTCTGTTCTCGCCTACAGGTCGCATTTCTCAACCAATTCTCATGAAATTTTGTGAGCAGGTTCGGTAATTATATATAATTTTTTTGTCGTGCCAGTTTTTCGAAATTTTATAAAATGGCGGATATATGGGGGTCCGAAACTTAAAAAAACTCATAGCACAGCTATTTGGAAAAAAAAAACAAAAATGTCATTAGACTTTTTTGTTATTCTCATTAAGACGCAACTTTTTTGTCTGAACAACTTTTTTATACGATAAACTTGAATGTGTTTATAGTCAGCAATTTGCCCAAAAGTTGTCTGAAATCGATTTTCTGTATATTTATGAAAGAAGTTGAAGTACATGAAGTGGAGAGGGAGTGAAATTGAACAACTTTCCCTAAGGAACAAAAATCAAAATATGAAAAATATTTTTTGGCTTAAAGCATGATACTGCGTATTACTTTTATAATTGAAAACACTGGATAAACTTAGAATCCTGAAATAAAAAATAAAAATAAATAAAAAAGATTCACATGCTATCCTGTGACTTGAACCCGGGGCTTATAGATGCCGGCCACTTCTTAACGTAAAGTTCGCATGTTTGTCTGCAGTAATAGTTGAAAATTAGCGTCCTATTAAAATTTTGACTAATTGGTAACATAACAACTATGAAACCGGGTACTTAAACTTTGCCTCCCATTCACCCATGCCAAGTTCGCTATTCCGATATTTCCGATCTTGAAGAGGATCACTGCAACTTAAATAATGTGTACAAAAGCATACTAAACATGGTGCTCAAGGGCCGTGTTTCCATACAAGAGTAGTCCCCTGATTCCTCGCCGGATAGTACCGATAGAGTAATGATTTTTTACTAAAAAAATCCGTATGTTAAATTTTTTTCATAATTGAATTATAAGAGTGACCCTTCAAAAACATGAAAAATTGGTACGAATTTCCGTTGTGTTCAAACATCAAGAAAACAAATTTGGGCAATTATATAAGAAAAAGAAACTCAGAAACACAGCCATAGCTTATTTTAAATTTTTTATGTAAAAAGAAATTAAATCGGTTAAGTTTTGGAGAAGGAATCAGAGGAGTACGAAGCGTTAATTTTGTGATATTATAAATATCTATTTTTCAATTCTCTCGAGCTTAGTGTTTTCTCTTAAAAAAAGGGTCTGGTCGGGTCTTCTGGTAAGGGGAATGTAGGTTTAAATTTCCGTTTCCTCTGGTACCTAATTAAGAGCAGCGGGGATTGGGAAATAGTAACTGAAGGAAATCATCCTTTAGTCAATTAGCATATCAGTAACAGATATATTTTAGAGCACTGGAGGGCAAATGTGGATGTTGGTTGTAAAGGCTCGCGAGGTCTACTGTTCTCGCAGAACCACTAGTTAATATTTGTGGCGAAAGGGCGTTTGAATCACAGGGACCCGGGTTCAATCCCCGGTCAGGTCGAAATGGAAAACTATATTTTTAAGATTGGCCGAGGTCTTGGATGTTTATCAATACTATATGTATAATACTTTATACAATATATCCTGGAAGGGGTGACTCAGCCCGTCAAAATGTTTTTATGGGACCAATGGTGGAAACTAATAAAAAAAAATAGATTTATATACAAATTTGTTCGGCTGGACCGGCAATACACATAAAATAAAATATATTCTGACAGAACTTACAGAATTCTACTTAGTAAATGAATTAGTTATTTCAATTAAAACTTATAATCTTTGAACCATTTTATGAAAAACAGAAACACCAGCAAAATGCTGGTGAAAGTAGTTATTTTAAGTAAATAAATAAATAGGGACATCACACAAATTGAGCTAGCCCCCACTATAAGTTGTGAACTTGTGCCTTAGGACACTAACTCAACGATACTATATTTTATAATAGATACTTATACATATAGATAAACATCCAAGACCCAGGTCAATCTGAAAAATATCGTTTTCCATCCCATACAAATAAACCTTCCCCTTGAATAACTCTATTGCTCATCTATTGCTGAAAACTATTAAATCCGTTGAGTAGTTTAAAAGATCTAAGCGAATAGTACAGTACTAGCTTTCGCCCGCGGCTCCGCTTGTGTCAATGTCGATCCCTCGGGACTAGTACTTTTTCCCGGGATAAAATGTACCCTATGTCCTTCTGCGTACCCCAGATAATGTGTTTGCAAAATTTCATGATGATCCATTCAGTAGTTATAAGCTGAAAGTCTAAGAAACAAACAAACAAACAAACTTACTTTAACATACATAAACAAACGCGTTTATAATATTAGTTAGGATGTAATGATTTGTGACCCTAAAAGGGTTCAGACTTAAATCTTGAGCCCAAACACAAAATTTATTTGTTTCACATGTATTTTCGTCGCGATTGTCGACTATACTTTGTGACTCCTCTCAGGAGTCCATTTTCAAGGCAGGTTCGGGATGCGCGACGCCAAAGAACCCCGGGCCCGTACTTCTTGCCCTCGGCGCTTAGCACGCACCCGTTTCCAAAATATAATGTACTAGCTTTCGCCCGCATCAATGTCGATCCCTCGGGAACAATACTGTTTCCCGGGATAAAATGTACCCTATGTCCTTGTCCGTACCCCAGATAACATGTACGCCAAATTTGATGATGATCGGTTCAGTAGTTACAACGTGAAAGCGTAACAAACAAACAAACTCACTTTCGCAATATTAGTTAGGATTAGGATCTATCTCACGTTAGTTTTAATGGTATTCGTATTTCATTACAGACATCAATTAGTGTGACAAATTTCGGCATAATCGGTCCAGGAGATTCGGAACGAATCGGCTGTGACGACAGACAGACAACCGACTGATTCTTTAAGGGATTTTTTCAAGTGTAAACTTCTTTAGCAGCATTGTGCACTTTTGTGTTAAACTCGCGTCAGGACACGTGAACTGATCAAAAATTCGCGACACGTAACCCGAGACCGCCGGCGCGGCGTAGGAGAGGAGGTAATATCCCCCTCTCTACCGCGTGGAGTTTTTACTTCTGCCGGCACTCCCGAAGTGCAACCCGTTGTTTTTTTTTTGTTTTGACCGTTGTCAATAAGACGGTCTTACTACCACCACTTATAGCCTCCGTGGTCCAGTGGTTAAGGCGTTTGCCTGTTGACCCGGGGGTCGTGGGTTCGATTCCCACCGGAAGCATACTTTCTTTAGTTGTTTCTAGTTTAGTTAGGACTTTGCAGGCTTGAATCACCTGATTGTCTGATAATAAAGATGATTCCGTGCTTCGGAAGGCACGTTAAGCCGGTGGTCCCGGCTGCCATCTGGTAGTTGTTAAAGGAACCACGTCAGAGGCCGAGAGGCGGTTCCGAAGAACTCTGACACCAGGGTGTGCATGGTCGATTGACCGTGACACCTACTCGAAATGAATGAATGAACTACCACCACTATAAGTAAAAAAGACTTTCTACAATGTGACTGTGAGGCTAAAGACCAAACTTCTACAACATACTAGACAAAATTCTAGACATTTGTCATCAAGTCATAATATCTATCTAAATTCCTTCCTTTTTCCAGGTAACGGACCTCTTCACGCAAATGCGGGAGCCGTCGCCAGGGGCCCCGAGCCCCAAAGGCTCTACGGGGTCCCTCTCCAACGGTGCTGTGACCAAAAACATAGGCTTCCAACAGCAGCAGTCAGAGCTACCCTGGACCAGTCCCGCCATATCACTGCCTGGCAACTGTAATAATAACCTGTAAGTATTTCTTATGGTAGGGAAGCTCAGGGTTGTCTTACTTAACTGCCTCCGTGGTCCTCCGTGTGGGTCGTGGGTTCGAGTCCCACGAGAAGCATACTTTGTTTAGTTGTTTCCAGTTTGGTTAGGACATTGCAGGTTTAAAACACCTGATTGTCTGACAATGAAGATGTTTCCGTGCTTCGGAAGGCACGTTAAGCCGTTGGCCCCGGCTGCCATCTGATAGTCGCTAAAGGAACCACGTCAGAGGCCGATAGGCCGTTCCGAAGAACTCTGACACCAGGGTGAGCATGGTCAATTGACCGTGACACCTACTCGAAATGAGTGAAACTGCTTAGCCGGTGGTTGAAGGTACTGCATCGGGTACACCCGACATTCCGAGCTTGCTTTTCCTCCATTCATCCAAGTGAAAAGTATCCCAAATCCCAATACCTTAACTCACTTCCTAAATTCAATAAATTCCTATCCTTCCTCAGCTGAAAAATTCTTTCTATGAGCAGCAGCATCAGCGTCAAAGAAATTGTGCTTGCCAACCTGCCTGACAAGCGAGGTGAGTATGGTAATATCCTTTCATGAAATGAATAATCCTTGGTGTAGTAGAGGCCTTTGTCCAGTAGTGGTGGTAGTATATTGAGCTAGCCCCACAGTAAGTTGTGAACTTGTGTCTTAGGATACTAGCTCAACTATACTATATTTTGTAATAGATACTTAAATAGATAAACATCCAAGACCCAGGTCTATCTGAAAATATCGTTTTCCATCATGACTTGACGGGGGATCGTACCGGGCACCCTCGTGTCGCGGGCTGGCGTGTAACCACTGCGCCACGAAGCTCGCCATATATACTATACTGTCATTTTTAAATATGGTGAAACGCTGGCGGCTTTTTTCTTGTTTTTTCAAATGACTGTAGCTTGCTCTTGCCGTTGCTCCAAGTGAGCTCTCGTTACTTCACCGGGCGTTTGAGGCGAGGGCAGAGAGCCCTCAGCCTATTTAATACAGCGTGATTTTGAACCTCCTAGCTTTATTAAAATCTGGGAATCAGAATCCCTAATGGAATACAGAATAGCAAGAAAAAAAGGTAAAAACCGAAGAAAAAAAAATTGACCTTCCATAGAAATTCGTCCAGCTGAGCGGCGACTTTGTATGGGAAACGCTATTTTTTTTTCGATTTTCACCGTTTTTTTCTTGCAATTCTATATTTCATTAGGGATTCTGATTCTGAGATTCCAATATAGCTAGGAGGTTCAAAATCACGTATATTTTCATCCTTTTTTTCTATCATCCCTATGTGTTCCTGGTTACATCATATGTAGTCAACTGTGATGTTTCGGAGCCTGGTTACAATATTCCTACTTTTCTTCTTCAATAGTATTAAAATTTACGCGAGATAAATTCATTATAAAAACACGGTTTCTGGAAATCATTAGGGGAGGCCTATGTCCAGCTGTGGACTTCTTGCGGCTGATATGATGATGATGATGAGAACTTTAATTTGTTTACTGCTCCAAGGGACAGTAGACTTGAGTATTTGATATGAATTTCAGCTTGATACCTACCTCCACGCGTTCTTGACTAAAAAGGTCTTGACAGACAGACAAAGGAATTCTGTAAGGATTCAGTTTTTTCCGTTTTAGGTATGGAACCCTAAAAATATATATATGAAGACAATAACGGAAAAATTCAAAGATAAAGGAAAAACATATTTAATATAAAGAATATTTTTTAGTTACGTCGTATTATAATAAATATATTTTTAATAATATTAAACTTATCATAGATAAAATATCGTTAGGTATGAATTATCATAATGCATAATCTAGCATACTTACATAAATTATAATTATGGAAATAATACGGATGTAGAAATTCGAACTTGAACTTTACAATGTCATATTAATGTTATTTATAACCGACTTTAAAAAAGAGAGAAATCAGTTGTATTTTCTTTATGTTTGTCACTTGTGTTACCTCAGAAGTCCGTCATTTATTTATTTATTTTGCATAAAATATGGTAGTTACATGAAGATGTTTCACATAATAAATTAGTTCACATATTTAACCAAACTTGGCATGCAAAGACACAATATACAAAGTTTTAAATTAATTAGAATGTAATTATAGTTTTAGGCTAGTTTCCTGGGTCGTAATAATAACATATGTAAGAGCTTACCTCGCACATTTGGGCGACCCGTGGCCTACATCATGTAGGTCATGTGTCAGCTCTTTTTATACTATAATTAGAATCAAATCTAACAACAAATTGAGATACTATCGAACAGTAGCCAAGTTACTATCCAGCGGCGGTCGAGGTACTGCTGGGCTGCCCTCGAGAAAGGATCCGTCACACCCAGCAACAGACATGTAACTTCGTGAGAAATAAACTACTTTCTACGTGACGTGATCTTGTATCTCCACACCAACATCTACAATCTACAATCTGCATCCCGTCATGTACGGTGTATGGCTAACACCATGGCCTGCATTGTACATATTTTTGTTGAGAAGAGGTTATCCAGCTTAGGTTACGCAGCTCCCTTGTTTGAGTGTCCAGCTAGTTGTGAAGACTCCACCACTGTGTGTAGCGAAGCTCTAAATGTTTGTATGTTGCCTGGCTGGACGCGAAGACTTCCCGGCTGTATTGCGGCGAAACTCCCATGTTTGTATGTCTAGCTAGACGTGAAAACTCCACCACTGTGTGTAGCGAAGCTCCAAATGTTTGTTGTAACTTGGCTGGACGCGGAGACTCCACTACTGTGTGTAGCGAAGCAACCATGTTTTGTAGTGTCTATCTAGACGCGAAGACTCCACCACTGTGTGTAGGGAAGCTCCAATGTTTGTAGTGTCCAGTTTGGCTCGAAAACTTCCCCGGCTGTTCTGCGGCAAAGTTCCCCCGTCTGTTCATACAGACAGGCCCAACTGAACGCGGAGACTCTTCCACTGAGTGTAGCGAAGCTTCAATGTTTGTGGTTTCCAGCTGGTTGACTCAACGTATGTATATCGTAGATCAATGCTAAGTTTCATGTGATGACTGATTGGACCCCTGATGATAGCTGGCTGAAGTGGAGATTGCTATTGAGCGGCTTTCCATATTTCCAGTTGGCCGCTGATTCTGTATTGTGTGCTCACACCCTTGCGATATATGCGCCTTCTCAATTCACCGGTGAGTCCCGCTTGTGGGAGGCCGGTGAACCGATTCGCTATCGCAAAAAGGACATGCGAACACCACGGATCCCGTAAAGGATCCGGCTCGAAGGACCAAAAACAATGTACAGTGCAGGCCATGGTGTTAGCCATACACCGTACATGACGGGATGTAGATTGTAGATTGTAGATGTTGGTGTGGAGATACAAGATCACGTCACGTAGAAAGTAGTTTATTTCTCACGAAGTTACATGTCTGTTGCTGGGTGTGACGGATCCTTTCTCAAGGGCAGCCCAGCAGTACCTCGACCGCCGCTGGATAGTAACTTGGCTACTGTTCGATAGTATCTCAATTTGTTGTAAGTTTCGATTCTAATTATAGTATAAAAATAGCTGACACGTGACCTACATGATGTAGGCCACGGGTCGCCCAAATGTGCGAGGTAAGCTCGTACAACATAACAATTAGTCCGTCAGTTAGATAATCAAAAAATATTGGACACGTATTTTTGTTTTTTTTTTTTTTTATGTTTATCCGACGTCAAACGAGCAGACGAGCCACCTGATGGAAAGTGGTCACCGTCGCCCATGGACATCTGCAACACCAGAGGAGCTGCTGATGCGTTGCCGACTCTTAAGATACCTGTAAACACGCCTTTTGAAGGACCTCAAGTCATAGCACACAGGGAAAACCTCGGGAGGGAGTCCATTCCACAATCTTGCTGTACGAGGAAAAAAACCACGTGACGCTCTGACATTTTTGGAGACCCAAGTGTCAAGGATGTGGGGATGGACTTTACTCCTGTGGCGAGCGGTGCGGTGGTAGAAAGGTGACGGTGGCACCAATTTAAAAAGTTCTTCAGAACACTCCCCATAGTATAGACGGTAAAATACACACAGAGAGCCAACGTCTCTCCGTAGACCGAGGGTGTCTAAATCGTCTGTGAGTGTGGGATCGTCGATAATACGAATTGCCCGGCGTTGGATGGAATCAAGAGGAAGGAGTTGGTATTGAGGTGCACCAGACCAGATATGAGAGCAGTACTCCATGTGGGGCCGGACTTGAGCTTTATATAATAAAAGTCTATGACCCGGAGTGAAGTACTGCCTCGCTCTATTGAGCACCCCAAGTTTTTTAGAAGCCATTTTGGCTTTACCTTCCAGATGACTCCGGAATTGGACCTCCTTCGTAATATCGACGCCAAGGATCCCAATACTCTTAGAAATGGTAAGAGAGGTGTTCCGGAACTTCGGTGCTATGTTAAATGGGGTCTTCTTAGCGGAAAACACGCAGACTTGTGTCTTAGTAGGGTTGAATTGAACTAGGTTTAGTTTACCCCATTCAGAGACCTGCTCCAGAGAGGTCTCAATGTCAGACACAAGTCTCTTTCTGTTCTCCTCCACCTGTGTTTGAGGGATATTTGCACGACCTGCATAATATGCATCACCTGTACTGTCGTCTGCATAGCAATGGATGCTACTAGTGTTAAGCATGTCGTTGATATGCAGAAGAAACAGCGTAGGTGATAAAACAGATCATTGGGGGACGCCAGCATTGATGGGCATGATATCGGAGCATAATCCGTCTACAACGACCTGAATGCTTCGCCCAGATAAGAAACTAGCGACCCACAAGCATAGTCCCTCAGGAAGCCCGAAAGATGGTAACTTCGCGAGAATAGCCTAATGCCAGACCCGGTCAAAAGCCTTTGTGACATCAAGACTAAATGCCAGTGCTTCTCCCTTGCTCTCGATGGCGGCTGCCCATCGGTGCGTTAAGTACACAAGAAGATCACCAGCACTACGCCCGTGGCGGAACCCGTATTGACGGTCACTAATTAGCTGATGATCTTCAAGGTAACCAAGGAGCTGGATGTTTATCACACGCTCCATCACCTTAGAGAGCAGGGAGGTTATCGCAATAGGCCGATAGTTAGACGGGTCTGTGCGGTCACCCTTTTTAGGAATAGGGTGAACGTAGGCTACTTTCCACGAAGACGGGACTTTTCTTGAGGTGTAAGACAGCGAGAATAGGCGTGCTAACACCGGAGCCAACTCAGGGGCGCATGTTTTGAGCACAATTGCTGGGATGCCATCAGGCCCGCTGGACTTCCTGACGTCGAGGGAAAACAGAGCACGTCGCACTGCACTTTGAGTGAACCGAATTTCCCGCATTGATCAGGTATTCTGGTAGGACCATCAACTAACTGGTTGAGGTCATTTGTTACAGCAAAGTTGTATGCAGCCTTCCCAGCGTAGTCGGTCTTCAGTGATCCTAGCCACTCAAAGTGGTGAGCGTTGAAGTCCCCTAGGATCACTACCTCCGCCGATGGGTGCTGCTGGAGAATTTCGTCTATGCCCTTCTGTACATGCCCGAGAAGTCGGTCTGTTTCGGCATCACCGCTATGGGACCTGTAAAGGCACGCATAGAACCGGATGCGGTCACCGTGATCTACGCGCGCCCATAACAATGACAGGTTTCTGTCTTCAAGGCTGCTGAGACGTCGACAACATACATCCTCCCGTACGTACATACACACCCCAGCATTGGGCATAAACTTGTGCTCCAAGCTGAAACCGGGATACAAGAGATATGTGATGTCGGTCGGAGAGGATATTTGTGTCTCAGTCAGGAAAAATAGAGCCGGCTTAGTCGTCTCCAAGTGATGATGGACGACATTGAGGTTGGAATGCATTCCTCTGACGTTGAAGAAGTCCACATTGAATGTGGAAGGGGGTGCCGCTGTAGAAACATGTTTTCTATTTTTCGATCTTGCCATAAAAAAGGTGGTTAACAGGGAAAAAATTGAGGATTGCCGTAGTTATGACAGTTACATAGGCAAAGTTAAGCAATGATGGCCCGCAATGAATGACCAGTGAGGTGCGCTGCTGGCACGGGGGACGGAAGGGCCCCCGATCCAACACAATGATCAGCCGCCGTGTTCCACTCCGGTCTCCCAGGCCGGCACGACGACCAATCACGAGCTTTTGACACTGGCGGCAGGACAGCCTCCCTAGCCGGGACAGCCAGGGTTCGGGTCCTCTACGTACCAGCGGGCGGCCAGCGGACAACCGTTTCATCGGGTCTCCCTGGCCCCCGCGCCAACGTCGCACCCCCAATCAGACAGTGCAAGACTCCAGCCCCTAAGGGACCATAAACTGTCGAAACTACGGGAATCGGGAATGGGGATTGGCTCTCACGCGCAACCGTCGAAACACACCCAACGGTGCTTTACGATAGATTTCGGCATGAGGGTGGTCGCCAGCCAGTCGGACCCCACGAGGTCCTACCACCGAGCATGTCGGGTATTTTACTCGCCTCTTACGAGATGCCAACCTGACGGGCAGTGGGGAATTGTATTCTACTCCGTCCCCACACGGAGAAAAATTTTCTTTTGTCATATAAACAATAAATAATAAAGATAAAGCGCGTCAAAGTTCAGGAGTGGGGGCTCGTGACGTCAAAGTTTGCTAAAAATTGTAGCAAACTATGACGTCACACGGAACTTCAAAGGGCTATATCTTTATAATTCTTTGTTTAATCGACAAAAGAAAAAATACGTGTCCAATATTTTTTGAATATCTAACTGACGGACTAATTATATTTTTTTAGGAAACTATCCTATTCTTTTACACTGTAGTAGGATTTGGTCAGTAACATTTTATATAATTTATTTTTAACATACATACATACATAGTATCACGTCTTTTTCCCTTGCGGGGTAGACAGATGGAGGGCGTGTAAATGGAAAACGGGATCAAATAGTGATAGCCGCATCGCCTATTGACATGATTCCGGAGATTTTAGCCCAATCCCTCGATCGGCTTTTACGATCTGCGCGGGAAGAGAAGCAGTTGTTACATGCTACATTCTTTCTTTTCTCCCAGACCAACATGGAAGAGTTATTATATATATATATATATATATATATATATAAATATATTATTTATATTATATATTATTTTTAAAACGTAGCAAATGTAAACATTTTATGTCATCTGGTATCTTATTAAAACCGATTTTAAAAAATCTTTTTTGTTTGAAAAAGTATGCTTTCAAATTGGTCCCATTTGAATTTAATCACAATCCGTACAGTAGTTTGATTGAAGTCGGTTTTTTTATATGAGATATTATACATTGTTATGTAGCTTTTGTCCGCGGCTCCGCCCGCATTAGTGGCGGTCCCTCGGGAACAGTAGAATATCTAGGAATAAAAGGTACAAGGAACGTGATATTTTTCCTTGGAATCCCCAAGGAAAGCGTAAAGTAGGCCGACCTAAACAGACCTGGCGACGTACCGTTCTCGACGAAATTAAAAAAACCGGAAAGACCTGGAGTGAAGTTAAACGCATAGCTCAGGACAGATCGAGATGGAGAGTCTTTGTGGACGCCCTCTGCCCCAGATAGGGGACATAGGACTATAAGTCAAAGTAAGTTAACGTGATATTTTTGGTCGATTTTGCTCGATATTGATAAGGGCAACAGGTAGACCCTTGAAATATTCACAGAATATATAGTTATATATTCACTTTAAAAATAAATAATTAAATTAAAATACATAATTAATTAGCCGTGTGGACCACTCCAAGACTTCCCATGGATGTCGCTTACGACATTTTCATTACGTATTCCCTAAGTCGCCTCTTAAGGCGACTTAGGGAATACAAGCTAAAAAAGCTCATAAACATTAATGAGACCTCTCGAACCCGTCTGGCCAGCGAGGACAGTGTAGGCCAAATCCTCTGTCTGCTCTGGCCAAGTATGGCTCCGGTAGTACAGAGAGGGTCATGCTCGCAGTGGAGACTAAAACGAGCTGATGATGAAATAAAAATTACAATAAAATTTATATTTAAAGGGGGCTCTCATACAACAGACATGATTTTTTGCCGAATGGTAAGGAACGCTTCGTGCTCTAGCCCGTCTCGCACTTGGCCGGTGTTTTACCTCTAGAGGGAGGGAATTCCAAAGCCAATTTTTAACATTGAATCCAAACGTATTCCTCCTTTGTCTATTTGGCACTCTAGTCAGCTGGACGACTGCCAGATTCCACCCGTCATTTAGTATTTCCAATGACACTGTATACGAAATAAACAGTGTAAGACCAAAAACACGTCTGTGCGACGTGGTTACCTCTTAATATATATTTAACGGCAGCGTTCGGGAAGCTCCGCAGTGTCTTCTCGTCCAAAATACCTCATTGCCTCAAGACAAAAGTCTATAATGAATGTGTGTTACCAGTGATGACTTACGGGTCCGAAACGTGGTCCCTTACTATGGGCCTCATAAGAAAGCTCAAAGTCGCTCAAAGAGCTATGGAGAGGGCTATGCTCGGTGTTTCTCTGCGAGATCGAATCAGAAACGAGGAGATTCGTAAGAGGACAAAGGCCACCGACATAGCTCAGCGGATTAGCTCTTTGAAGTGGCAGTGGGCGGGGCACATAGCTCGTAGAACCGATGGCCGATGGGGCAGAAGGGTTCTCGAATGGCGACCACGTACCGGCAAGCGCAGCGTCGGACATCCACCGACCAGATGGTCGGATGACCTGACTAAGGTTGCAGGAAGACGCTGGATGCAGGCCGCTTCCAACCGGTCGTATTGGAAATCCTTGGGGGAGGCCTATGTCCAGCAGTGGACTTCTTGCGGCTGATATGATGATGATGATGATATATTTAACTAGCAGTGCCCGCGACTCCGTTCGCGTACATTTTATGTTAAGTTTGTATGGGGGCTATGTCTTATCATCATCATCAGGTCTTTTTAGTCTCCACTGCAGCAGCATGAACCTATCTGTACTAGAGCCATACTTGGCCAGAGCAGACAGAGGATTTGGCCTACACTCTTCTCGCTGGCCAGACAGGTTGAAGAGGTCTCTGTTTATAAGCTTAGGACAGATCGGAATGGAAAAAAATATTATCGGAGGTCAAAACTCACTTTGGGTTGCTGCGCCATCCTAGTTAGTTTATTGATTTTGCATATATTTTTTTAATATATGCAAAATCAAAATACTACTACATAATATTATGACGTCTTTTCCCTTGCGGGGTAGACAGAGCCTAGGTAGACGTTTAACATGATGGTGGGCATTAGGTGGAAAACGGAATCAAAATAGTGAAGGGTTGCTAGCCGCATCGCCTCAGATTTTACCTATTCCGGGTAAGAGAAGCAGCTGGTACATTCTATGTTTTTTTATTTTCTCCCAGACCAGCATGTAAAAGTATATACACTCCTAGCGTTTCGAAACAGCTGAGAAGAATACGCCGAAAGAAACTCAATCCCGACTTGGTCCCTGGGACTAGTTGAGTAGTTCCACTAACTGCCACTACGGGCGGCGGAGATGGCGCTGCAGTGCAATAATGTCAGTTCTTTCCACCCGTCACTAGATGGCGTTAACCTTGGTAAAACCAAGTTACACCGAAAAAATCCTTACTAATATTATAAATGCGAAAGTGAGTTTGTTTGTTTGTCCGTTTGTTTGTTTGTTACGCTTTCACGCCGTAACTACTTAACCGATCATCATGAAATTTTGCATACAAGTTCTCTGGAGTACGGAGAAGGACATAGGCTACCTTTTATCCCGGGAAAAAGTACTATTCCCGAGGGATCGACATTGACGCGGGCGGAGCCGCGGGCGAAAGCTAGTAATTATATAATATTGAAAAATATTTTTTCATCTGAAAGAAGATATATTTCGTGAATACTAAGTTATTTTCCAAAATATGGTTGATATTTAGTTTTGTATAAACCTATGGCGCCATCTACTCGTATGTGTTGAGTGTGAAACAAATAGTAGGTACTAGGAGTTGGAATATCATGATTATCATGTTATCCCACTCCAATTGCGAATGATTTGTCCACGGGGCCCACTAAGACCAGGGTACCTATTGAGATCCACCCCTTAAAATATATGCGCTTAATTTAAGTGGACTTCGTATATTTTTAGTATATACATAGTACACAATACCAAGCTTTCATAGCATATAACAAATTGCCGAATTAAATAAAAGGTTTAGATAGTCTAAATCTTTTTAAGACAAAATAAAAGCATCCTTATCCTTACTAATATTATAAATGCAAAAGTGAGTTTGTTTGTTACGCTTTCACGCCGTAACTACTGAACCGATTATCATGAAATTTTGCATACAAGTTCTCTGGAGTACGGAGAAGGACATAGGCTACCTTTTTGAAAAAGTACAATTCCCTAGGGATCGACATAGACGCGGGCGGAGCCGCGGGCGAAAGCTTTAATAAGGAAAAATTATTACTCTTTAGATGTTTATTTTAAATGACTTTTTTGTTTATATTATTGATATTAATGTAATCATAAATTGACATGTCCGTTATATATTAAATTATTGACTAATGGTACTTATTTATAATTATATTTTAAGTTATTATGTTAGTATTGGTGTAACTGTAACAGTTATAAGAATTCAGACACAATGTAAAAATGTATTATTGAAATAAAATATTTTTTTACGGATCCGTACCCAAAAGGTAAAAACGGGACACTATTAATATCGCTCCGCTGTCCGTCTGTCTGTTCTTCTGTTACCAGGCTGTATCTCATGAACCGTACTAGTTAGACCACGGAATAATAAACCTTAATAAATAATAATAAATAAATAAATAATAAACTTAATAAATAATAAACCTAAATTTTTTAAATTCCGTGAGTTAGACAGTTGAAATTTTCACAGATGTATTTCTGTTACCGCTATAACAACAAATACAAAAAAATATAATAAAATAAATATTTAAGGGGCTCCCATACAACAAACGTGATATTTTTGCTCGTTATTGATAACGACAACAGGTAAACCTACGTTTGAAATATTCACAAAATATTTAGTTACATATTCACTTTAAAAAGATGCTCCCATACAAGAGACATTATTTTGCCGTTTTTATAGATAACGGTACGGAACCCTTCGTGCGCGAGTCCGACTCGCACTTGGCCGGTTTTTTATGTATTTCATTTCTGAGTTGTATACTCATGTATTTTGTTAAATTTTCAGAACAAGTGAGCAGTCTAACCTGGTCCGGAGCGTCAGCAACGCCTCTGCCCTAACATCACTATGCGCTAACCTATCACCTTCCGACTCTCATTTCTTCGAAGTAAGTAAACAAATAAACAGAATTTTGTAAACAAAACATGACACATTTCAGGGTCAGAGGTCAGGGGTGTCATACTAAACTGCCTATCCAGTGTTTGCAGGCAGGGACTCAAAAACACCATTATAAAGGATATACATTCGTAAAGGTTACACATTAAATCAGCCGTGTGGTTTCCGGCAGAGTAGAATAGGACCACTCCTAGTCTTCCCTTGGAGGTCGTAAGAGGTTATTTAGGCAATACAAGCTTAACAAAGCTCATAAACATCAATGAGACCATCTCTCCAACCCGTCTGGCCAGCGAGGAGAGTGTAGGCCAAATCCTCTATCTGCTCTGGCCAAGTATGGCTCCGGGATTGCAAGTATTACAACTCATATATCATCATCATGATCAGGTCTTTTTAGCCGTCACTGCAGGAGCATGGCCCTCTCTGTACAACCAGAGCCATACTTGGCCAGAGCAGACAGAGCCTGTATTATTTGATTTTAAATTCGTTTTCTATTTCCGTTTGACTTGATTCCTCGATTACAAATACACCCGGAAAATTTTACAAATTCGAGTATACAAGTCCATTGTTTTATAATATCACGTGATCAATTCATTAATTCGTTAGACAATAGCCTATTTATTATACTAAATTCATGCCTTCCATATTTAACTTCGTCAGCGTACACACCCTGACTATGGCGGTAGCTGAAAATCACTGTTTGCTCGTTGAGCATATCCCACGCTGGGCTACAGCCTGTTATTTTTTTATTTTATTTATTTATTCATCAAACAAACACTTAATCTTAAATTACTTAAAATATGGACTTAAAACTTAAAAGATTTGTCCGCACATCCGATTTGAGTCACATATATATAACACAATTACATATACATAAGTCGCCACATAACGTGAACCAATCAAAACAACATCACCTTATCATACGCAGGTAATCAATATCTGATTCATCTCGACAAACTGCAACTCACATGTTGTAATACTATAGCACACATCATCATCATTTTTGGTCTCCACTGAGCTTGACCCTCTCTGTTCTGTACTACCGGAGCCATACTTGGCCAGAGCAGACAGAGGATTGGCCTACACACTCCTCGCTGCTATTGTACTGTTTTAATTTTAAGTTAAATGTTAATTTCTGTGTACTGTGTTATGGTAACAATAAATGTTTTATCTTAATATATTATCTATCTATCAATTCCTTTGCAGGTGCTTTACATAGGCAAAGTCCGGATATCCCAAAGAAAAGTTCCGGAATCATTGATCGACGATGCGTTGATGAAGTTCGCTCAGCATGAGGCGGAAAAGATTAAGGGCCAGAGGCGGCATAGCTTGCTGTCTTCCACTGGGGTAAGGGTCTGTTATACTACTTCCAAAAAGATGTAACTGGCAGGCAAAATTATTTAAATTAAATTGGTTGAGCGTCTATTCTTCAGGTCAGCAAAATGTTCTTTGATACGGGTTCCAAAGCTTCTCTGTTTGACCAATGTGTAAATAACATATTGCTGACGAAAAGAATAGACGCCAACCAAGTCTGCAGTCTGTGAACATGCTCTGGACAAACCCAACCATTATATGTGTTTTGATAATCCTCAAGTCCTTGCAAAAGAAAAACAGATACATTCCAAGGATGCTTAGTACCTAAGGCTATTGAAATATAAAAAAAAAATAACCTAATTTCAATAAATAGGATGGTTGGTAGTTACCAACAGCTTGGGATCCTGTCATCAATTTAATAAAATCTCAATCTCATCATAAGACTGCAAGACCTTCAGAAACCGTGAGCCAATACTGCTTACATCGCGAACGTTAACAATAACTATTGTAGGCGGTAGTTTGGCATAGTTCTTATAATACAATAGACAGATGTCAGCTTAGTCTACCTATGACCATGAAAACTGTGAGTAAAATGTTTTAAACGCGATAAAAATATGCAACAATCACGATAACATTAGGCGAAATTATATTTAAAGCTCAGAGAAACAGAAAATTTTACAAATTATACCAATTTCAATCACACATTTTGTATAAAAATGAAATGAAATAAGATTTTTTTATTCATATAGTCGAGCCATACCGGGATCTACAAATAGCCTTATAACACGTTTTCTTTTAAGAAAAGCGTAGCGAGATTATAGGTCAGCATCGAAAGTTAAATTTATTCATCTTATATTTTACAGACTTCAGTCTACAGTAACGAATCATCAGAAAATTTGACAGACAGCAAACCCGACAAACTCAATTCGAAACCAAATCTTATACCAAGTACAACCCCCTTAGAACCAGACAAGGCGACACCATGGAAGAGCGCAGAGACATTGTTTAAAAAAACAAAACCAGAAGCGAATGATCTTGATAAAGAATTTGATATGTTCACCAAAGAAAGAGTTGAAATTGTTAAAAAACAAATAGATACTAAGAACAATCTAGGAACTGTCAACGAAGATGAAGAAAAACCTGACATACAAACTATTATTAGTGAAACTGCTACGTCTATTAGTGAATATTGTAAAAGTACTATTGAAGAGGCTAACAAAATCTCTTCTAATGATAATGTTACTAAAATAAAACCATTAAATACTCTGGTTATTAAAGAAGATATTGATTCACAAAAAGAAAAGGTTGATAGCCCAGAAAAGTTAAAGTTTCAAGAGATAACCAAGCCTAAGATGGAAGAGCTAAGTGGTAGGAACCCTATGCCAGAGAACAAGCCTTTTTTAAGGGATCGCTCTGCGTCCATAGGCACATTGAATTTGAAGACTCCTATAACTCAGTTGATTGGGGAACAAAATCGGACGATGCTGTTTCAAGTAAGTTTTGCTCTATTTCTTTGTCTTTCCCCCGTTTAGCTTTATCTTCTTTCTTATGTATCACGCTGGCTAGTTCTATAATTAATTCATATTGAATGGCAACTATGTGGACGACGTATGTGTCAATTTCATCCAAACCCATTTTAACGTTCACAAGCCTAAGTCATCCATTATTTAATCACTAATGGGAGTCAGGTAATTATTTACGAATGATATTGAGAAATCCACGGAGAGCGCCAAAATATTCATTTGTCTTTTTTCTTTTTATTTTCTGGTCGATTCTAATTTTAAATAAAACCTTACAAAAGTACCCCTGTGGTAAAATTATGTATTTTCATAGATATTATGGAGTATGGAGCTCAGAACAATAATTATTCTTCTGAGGTATGGAGCAAACCGGTCGTTCCATTTTCAAATTACACGACTTTGAATTTTCATAGACTTCCATCGATTTTTTTTAATCTATGCATACTTCGCTCGTGTGTATTTGGCTAGTACAGCAATGTCGATTTATTCCAAACAAGGTTGTCATAATTATCTTCGAATTTAAAACTAGTTCAAGAAAATGAATTTTTTTTATTGTATTGCAGGTAGGCCGATCAGAGCTCCGCCTTATAAGCCCAGACAGAAAGCAGATTCTTCTCCACAGGGCGTTCAAAGATGTCGCCAGCTGCGTCCTAGGGCGCCATAACAAGGATCATTTTGGGTTCGTCTGCAGGGAAACCAATGAATCCTACGCTTGCTATGTGTTCAAGTGCGAGAGTGATTCTGTTGCTACGGAGGTTGTCAATGGTTAGTGATCGACGAATACCAATATCGTACAAAACGGAATTGTCAGTCCGATCCATTCAATTAGAAAAAGTATGGAATCGTAATTCTTATACAACTAACGATTCAATATCAGTCAGTAATATCATTTACGCAAACAAACTTAACTCAAATCACAACGAAAATCTTACGCTCTCATTGACGAACCTAGTTTGCGATTGGCCACGTCAAGGTCACGGGGCGGTGTCAACATATCTAATGAACGCTATGGTGTCAACATAGCGGAGGTAGGTAGGCTAGCAGCTCGCCTCGCTTGCTATGATAAGTTACTCCAGTGTCACTTTCCGTTTTTCCTTGCGTTTCTTTTTTCTTAATTCGTTAAGATTTCACCGATGTTTACAAAAAATATGTCGTTAAATGCTTTTATCGACTCGTCCTTCCGCCATGGAAAGCGTGGCAGACTAGTTCGCGAAAGACGATTAACGATAGTTCGTAAACGATAGGAGTTGTGAACCCATCGCTCTAGTTAAAGTTAATACCCCTCTGCAAATGTTCAACTTTAAATTCATTATTCCAGCAATCAAACAAGCATTTGTGGCACACGCTGAGCTGCTGAAGAAGTCGAGAGAGAAGTCGCCGAACATGACATGTGAACACTGTCCCATGCTGTGGTACCATAGATTGTGCCATGATGTTGAAGGTACGTTGTGTGTTGTTGTTTTAGTTGTGGTAGAGCCACGCTACCGGCAAAATTCATTTTTGCTAGTAGCATGAATGGGCCGGCTCGTCCGGGGAAGTACCACACTCTCACAGAAAATCGACGTTTGAGTACGAGCTTTACCGCTTCTATGCTTCGTTCGGTGAGTGAGAGAGCTGGAGGCCCATCCTTCCCCCATTTCCTCCCCCCATGTTCTTTCCCCAATTCCTTGAAAGGCCGGCAACGCTCCTGTTAAACCCTGGTGTTGCTGAAGTCCATGGGCAGCGGTGGTCGCTTACCGGTGACTCGCTTGCTTGTTTGCCGCCCTATAACATAAAAAAAAAACCACGAAATAATTCAATTCATTTATTTGTGCCGTTTGGCGTAGAGACGTTAGGACCTTGGGGACCCAGCGCGAGGGGTTTCTTTAACTCACTTTCGCATTTATAATATAAGTTAGGATAAGTTAGGATTAGGATATGGTTTAGTTTTAAAATCACTGTAATTTTAAACTTTATTTGCTTAAATATACAGATGTTACATGTTCATTAGCCCAGTCACGTTAACTTTTGCGAGGCATGCAAATGTTTACAATTATTACTATATTTATTTTCCAGTCAAATTTTATTTTACTTAATTTGTCACTTAATAAAATAAAAATAAATAAATACATTTATACATGTCAATGTTGTGTTGGTTGCGTCATATTGAACAATTTCGTTTCTGAATAAAAAATTATCTTAAGTTATAAAATGAGTATCTAAAGGGAGCAATCAGAAATAAATGAATATAAAAAATCTAAAACAAATAGATTTGAATAATTCCCCATTATTAAATATATTTTCAATACAAAATCAAAATAATGATCGCAAAGCAAAAGCTCACTTGGAGTTAGCTACAAAGACAGATTTAAAAAAAATGCGACTCTCCATACTTCTATGTACAAAGACATTTAAAAACAAGTAAATCTTTGTCATTCGTCGCTTGTCATTCGAACGACCAACATCTAGGTTTCACTGCCTGAAGATGCCTAGTGTAGAGGCAAAATATGTGTGGCACGCACGACTTAACGTGCCTTTCGAAGCACGGAATCATCTTTATTATCAAACAATCAGGTGATTCAAGCCTGCAATATCCTAACCAAACTGGAAACAACTAAACAAAGTATGCTTCCCGTGGGAATCGAACCCACGACCCCCGGGTCAACAGGCAAACGCCTAAACCATTGGACCACGAAGGCAGTTGATCAATAAAAATATGAATTTAGGTGACAAGGATTAATTTTTTTATTGTATTAAAAAGAGTAAAGTTTCGCTATTATGAATGAAAAATAATATATGTCAAAATATTTTGAAAAATTATCTTTTTCAAATTGGCCTGGGTTTTGGATCTTTATCTATACATGTATTTGTTATAAAATATAGTATCGCTGAGTTAGTATCCCATAACACAAGGCTCGAACTCATTTTGGAGCTAGCTCAATCTGTGTGATTTGTCCGTATATATTTATTTAAATATCTTTAATTTATGATCAGTAGAACTCAGCACAATGTTTATTTTTACAGGAATGAACGAAAAGAAATCCCACGCATTTATTCTCCGCCGTATCGAGCAGTTGCCTGACGATGAACAGGATCTCATCATCACGAAGTATCAGGGAGGAACAAATCATATGTATGAGGTAACTTGACGACCTGTATGGCCTAGTGCCAGGCTGTTACAACGAAGTTCGAGGTTTCGATCCCCAGTCTGGTCAAGGACAATGATCTTTTTCAGATTGACCTGGGTCTTGGATGTTTATCTATACAACACGGAAGGGACATACCCGTAATAAATCAAACCATGGACTATACTAGATCATTATAATATAACGAAATTAAAATAACAGCCAAAAACAAAAAATAAAATCTTCATTTCCATACAAAAGTGTGCAGCCGGACAATTTGTATGGGAATGTCGAATTTTATTTTGGTTTTTTGACTGTTATTTTGATTTAATTATAATATAATGATGTAGTAGCCCGTAGATCGATTTATTACGGGTATGTCCCTTCCACGTTGTATTTGATAAAAAATATAATACCGTTGTATTATTATCCCATAACTCAAGTCTTTAACTTACTTTGGGACGTGCTCAGTCTGTATTGTTGTCCGTATAAAGCCCAACAACGTTCCCGTGAGGGGGTGACTCAGCCGGTCAAACTGAACAACTTTTCTTAAGGGACTAATGCTGGGAACTCACAAGAAAAATTGACATTCATCATTCAACTGTTCGGCCGGCCCGGAAATTTGTATGGAAATGTAAAAAAAAATTGAATTCCCAGCATTGGTCCCATAGGAAAAGTTGTTCATATTAACGGGCCGAGTCACCCCTTCACGGGAACGTCGTTGGTTATGTTATACACTGTATATTTATTTCTTAATAGGTAATATATGTAGCTTTCGCCCGCGGCTCCGCCTGCGTTAATGTCGATCCCTCTGGAACAGCACTTCTTCGGGATAAAATGTACTCTATGTCCTTCTCCGTACCCCAGGTAACGTGTATGCAAAATTTCATGATGATCGGTTCAGTAATTACAACGGGAAAGCGTAACAAACAAACAAACTCACTTTCGCATTTATATTAGTTAGGATATTTCGACTGTGCTTTTGTTTGGTGGCAATGGGACTCAAAAAAGTTCTCACTGTGATTTGTCGGCGCTGATAAGCCAATATAAATTTATTTTACAAGTATTCGTATACCACTGAACTGGCGAACGACAGCGCTGCCAAAAACAATATAATACTAATGTATGTACTGCCAAACTCATTACTTACTGCCATGTGGTTTCCGGCATAGCCGTGTGGTTTCCGGCATAGCCGTGTGGTTTCCGGCATAGCCGTGTGGTTTCTGGCAGAGTAGAATAGGACCACTCCTACTATTCCCATGGAGGTCGTAAGAGGCGACTTAGGAAATACAAGCTAAACAAAGCTCATAAACAGCAAGGAGACCTCTTCAACCCGACTGGTCAGCGAGGAGAGTGTAGGCCAAATCTTCTGTCTGCTATTGCCAAGATGGCTCCGGTAGTACCGAGAGGGTTACGCTCCTGCAGTGGAGACTAAAAAGACCTGATGATGATGATGATGATGATTACAGCCGGTTAATCGCGTAGAAAGTGCCTGGCAATCATGCCAGCAGGCCGTGGTTGTTAGTTACTCACAGAAATTAACGTTTGAGTAGAAGCTTTATCTATGCTTCGTTCGGTAACTGAGAGAAGTGCAGGCCCATCCTTCCCATGTCCTCCCCCAACTTCTTGAAAGGCCGGCAACGCTCCTGTCACCTGGTGTTGCAGTTGTCCATGGGCAGCGGTGATCGCTTACCATCAAGTAACTGGCTTGCTCGTTCGTCGTAAAAAAAGTATATTATATATTTGTTTTCCAGGTTGGTGAACACAATGCCTTTCTGATGATGCTGCTGAGAGCACACTGCGAGGCAAAACAAACGAGACATGTTCACGACACCGCTGAAAACAGGTATTTTATGTTGATCAATTCCTACTGACAGCTCCGTAGCGCAGTAGTTAACACGCCAGCCTGCGACACGGAGTGCTCGGGTTCGATCTCCGGCCAGGTCAACATGGAAAATGATCTTTTTCAGATTGGCCTGGGTCTTGGATGTTTATCTATATATGTATTTGTTATAAAGTACAGTCTCGTTGAGTTAGTATCCCATAACACAAGTCTCGAACTTACCTTGGGGCTAGCTCAATCTGTGTGATTTGTCCGTATATATTTATTTATTTTATTTATCTTTGTCAAAGTCATTTGGAGGAACTGCAGTGTGCAGTATGTTGCCGCTTCTTCTGCACTTCGCTTTGGAAGCTGATCTAAACTTAGCTGTATGTTATTGATATTTTTTTAAATATTTAATACCTTTTTTTTACAGATCTGAGTTCCTCAACCAGTACCTAGGTGGCAGCACAATCTTCATGAAAGCCAAAAGGTCGCTTTCCAGTGGATTTGATCATCTGCTCAAGCGGAAAGCTAGTCGAGATGATGGTACCTTGGGACTCATGCCGAAAAAGGTGGATATATAACAACAAAACTAAAAAACTTACGAGTAAAGCAATCTCGGGCGTGGTCCCCACTAGTTGGGTGACCATAAGGGGCACACAAAAATCTCGAGCTCCTTTGTGCTTCGGAAGGCACGTTTAGCAGGTGGTCCCGGATGTCATTATTAACTAGCAGTCGTTAAGCTGTGTCAGATGCTTCAGGCCACTTGCAACATGAAAAAACCGGCCAAGTGCGAGTCGGACTCGCGCAAGAAGGTTCCGTCATTATACAACGTGATTTTGAACCCCCTAGCTATATTGAAATCTGGGAATCAGAATCCCTAATGGAACACAGAATTGCAAGAAAAAAAGGTAAAAAACGAAAAAGAAAATAAGGTTTCCCATACAAATTCGCCGCTCAGCTGGACGAATTTCTATGAAAGGTTAAATAATTTTTTTGTTTTTTACCTTTTTTTCTTACAATTCTGTATTCCATTAGGGATTCTGATTCCCAGATTTCAATATAGCTAGGGGGTTCAAAATCAGGCTGTATATAATAAGTCGGAAATTATTCAAAATATTTTTATTATATGATGTAACTAAAAATGTCTACCTTTCGCAATTTTTCCTTTATCTGTGGTATAAGACGTTGCTTCGTACCAAATTTCAAGATTCTGAGTTCATACTAAGGTGTTGAATCCCTTGCGAAACTCGAAAAACACGAAAATTTGCGGCATAACCTAGTAGTAGCTTTTGATTGTTGGCTTAGAAGTTTGATTTTTTCTAAAAGAGGGTCGACAAGAGTCTCGACAAGAGGGTCGAGAGACAGACAGACAGACGGACAACCAAGTGATCCTATAAGGGTTCAATTTTTTTCCTTTTGAGGTACGGAAACCTAAAAACAACGAAAAACGATTTCGCAATAGCTACATACTGTTACGCATTTTTTTTTACCTTCGACCGAAAGAAATAGTTATAAGTTTCATTCTAATTTCTATCCGCCTACCTAGCTACGTCTGATTATTTATTTATTTATTTTAATCAAAAAATATGAATGCGAATTTAAGAAAACTTATATATTATCTTATTTTATGTACATTCTTTTTATTTATTTTTTTACAGGAATCCTCTCCTCTTCCCTCGCCATTGGTGGACTCGCCATCCGACCCGCCAACTCCAGATCTCTTGTCTCCAGATAAGGACCAGAACAGCAGAAGCAAGTCTTTATCACCAGCTGTGTTGTCCCAGGAAAATGGTACCTACGTCACTTTAATATTAAATATGGGGCACGCTGAAAGTTCTGCGCTCCTGGGCGCTTATAAATGATTGCTGCTTCCATGTCTAGTGTTTAAGGCGTATGCCTGTAGACCCGGGAGTCGTGGGTTCAATTCCCACGGGAGTCAAATTCTTTTAAGATTAGAGAAATAAATGTTTTGTTTTATGAAAAGCTTACAGGATTTGAAAATGTAAATTCATAGCAAATACGTTATACACGGTAAATTTTGATCGTTCTGGACCCTTAAAGAGGTGATTCAGCCCATCGATATGAACAACTTTTCCTATGGGGCCAATGCTGAGAACTCAAAAAAAAAAAATAGACAGTTCCATACAAAAAATTTCGGCCGCCCAGTCAATTTGTATGGGAACGTCAAAAATTTTTGAGTTCCCAGCATTGGTCCCATAGGAAAAGTTTTTTTATCAACGGGCTGAATCATCCCTTTAAGGGTCTGGAACGATCGAAATTTCACCGTGTATATGTTAATTTAGTCTTTTTTCCTGTATCCCTTCAGATTTTAACTATAATGCGTAAATTCTACTTTAAATCCAAAATGACTCCCACTTTAGATTTTCTGCAAAATGGGAAAATTTACCGTAAACTAAAGTAATATGGGTGTCTTTTCTAGATCCTACGCCGTCTCCCAGAAACCCAGGGTCATCAGTACCAACGGTAGATGAAGACGACGAAGAGAAAGAGGAGGCTGGTACTCCTGTCAATTCTCCTATGATGGACATGTAAGTACATGGGTATAATATCACGTTTTTAATTGCTACGGGGTAGGCAGAGCAGCAATAAAAGCTGGATAGCCGACTTCGGCGAAGCCAAAAGGAGGGATATTATTTTGGCGGAAATGTATGTATGTATCATTTATCATCATTACAACCTCGCCCAAAGATTTTTCATTATATTATAGGATACTAGCTTTCGCCCGCAGCTCTGCCCGCGTCAAAGTCGATTCTTCAGGAATAGTACTTTCTCCCCATATAAAAGGTAGCCTATGTCCTTCTCCGAACTCCAGAGAACTTGTATGCAAAATTTCATGATGTTCGGTTCAGTAGTTACGGCGTGAAAGCGTAACAAACCAACAAACAAACAAACTCACTTTCGTATTTATAATATTAGTAAGGATACTAGCTTTCGCCCGAGACTCCACCCGCGTCACTGTCGATCCCTCTAGAATAGTACTTTTTCCCGGTATAAAAGGTAGCCTATGTCCTTCTCCGAACTCCAGAGAACTTGTATGCAAAATTTCATGATGATCAGTTCAGTAGTTACATCGTGAAAGCGTAACAAACAAACAAACTCACTTTCGCATTTATAATATTAGTAAAGTAAGGCTGTTCAACTTTGGAACTCACTACCAATATCTATCCGGCACGCTCAAAAGCTAGCCAGCTTTAAGTCCCAAGTAAAATCACATTTCCTTTCTTCTTTGTAATTGTAAGGATAAGAATAAGAATTGCCATGCTCACCACGACTGGCAGGTTGGCGAGCGCAGTTTCTCTGGCTTTTTGAGCTTCCTACGCTGCTGCCCATCGGAAGTATTTTAAGCTGGGCAAGGATAAGAATTTGTTGGGAAGGAAAAAAGATTTTGGGTACTCCTTACTCGGACGAATGGGGAAAGTAAGTAGCAGCTCAGGAGGCCGGGCGCGCGTACCCGATGCTATACCTTCAACCACCGGATAAGCAGTTAAGGGTCCATACTACCTCACACTGCTTTGCAAGATTGACTGTTATATCAATAATAATTAAATACTCAAGTTGAAATAAAAATGCAGCAAAGTTCAGGACTATCTCTGGTAACTATATGACTCAAAAACACGATTGCGTTAAATTTTCTCGATAGAAAAAAATTGCAAAGTTGCCTCCAAATCACGTCTAATTTACTCGGTATATAGCATTATTCACCAAATACATTGAAATTAACCTTGAAACTTTTGATTATTATTGCATTACAGATAAGGCAGCCATTATATGTTTTGCTTTTTCGAATAACCCTTGAATATTCCTAAAAAACGAAAATATCCAAAGTAGCCAACGCGTTTAGACCATCCGCATTTGTATGGCCACGCCGCCTGGCATATGTCGGGCTCTTAAGAATAATACCCCTGACCATCCATTTGACCGCTATGTACATTCAGCCAAGGAGATATCTGACCCCCCTACAACAGCACCATTTTTCGCAAACTAAAGAACCATCCGTGGTTTAAACCCAAAGATAAAAATATACAAGTGTAATATCCTTTGCGACTAGTGCCATCTATTGAATTGTGAATGAACAAATAAGGTTAATAAGCAGAAATCTGATACCCTTGATGACTAATGCCATTTATTCGATTTTTGATAAATAAAACAAGCCCTAGCATACGATACGCTTATTTCAAAGATACTTCAATAGTTAGATGTGGCGCAAGTGGTAGGCACTACGGTTTAATAGTTAATGTGTTTATGAGGGAACAGATTCAAATCCTCCAAAGCTTTTTATTTTTTACACATATCACCAACTTCGTATTGTGATGTTGGTGTAATTTTGGTTGTTTTAACATAATGTAACCGAGCTAATTACTGTTAATAAAAAGCATTTTAAATTTTTAATTACTTTATTACATCAAAAAAATTTAACAGTGAAATAAATACCTGCCTACTTAATTCAAACTATGATTAATCTTCTGTAGAGAGAACCAACATGTTACTTAATAAGTAACAATTTACATCTCTCAACTTTTTTTAATCATAGTATTAATATATTTTTTTAAATGTGTAGGGTCAAATAGTGCTATGTGAATAACTTTTCTTCGATAATAGTATAAGAATGAATATGTAAACCTATGGAATTCAATGAATTTTAATATGGGAGAGGGTGACCCCCATTTTGAAGCTATTGTTCAAGTCTATTTGTCATTTCACTTACCATGTTAGATCAGATCACATATCACTTATGCGCATATTTATTAATTTAGTATAACCTCTTTGTCTAAATTGATTTAAGTTCAAACTTGACTCGTGTCTCGTGTCCCAAGTAAGCACTATTTGACCCTACAATCTGGGATTTTAATTGGTCACTCAATAACAGTTAGATCACAGAACAATTGTCTTAAATAAAATATATTCTACATTGCACACTGTTGGAATCACCACATCTCATAAATTTTCCAAGTATTTTTCTTTATTCATCCGGCCGCCGAATTCTACCAGCTCCCCTGGGCCCATTGAAGACATCTGTCCCCAATAACCTGCAAAACAATAAAACGATCAGTTACCTAATAATCTACACTGCGTAATACACTAGGTATTAAATATTATTATTATTTTACTTAACTATTTAATGAATATTTTTACCTAATGTTATCCTGCCACTGTTCTCAAAGGCAAATTATTTTGATAGCTATATGCTGGCCATGTCTTCTCCGCAATATTTTTCTGCCATCATCATCAGACTTAAAACTTTTTTCATCAGTGTAAAATACGATCTCGTTCTTGTTGAATGTTTCCTCACTGTTTCAATTGAAATATTATATGTTACGCCAGTTGATCGAGTCTTCTTAAATTTCCGAATCCACAAACGGACGGTGTTTCTCTGTAAGAGATATATTTACCTTAGACATTTATCACAAACCCTATGTTGTACGGAACAAAAAATAGTGTGACAATTAAGTAAGTATATTAAATACTTATAATTTCTACTTACCGCGATACCTAACTCTCTAGATATAGATACTTTAAATACTGTGGTTGTCTTCACAATACACTATTAGCTTTCACAGACACTGCTATATAAGATGAAACGGGATGCCTAATAAATAGCTGGTGGGGTTTTGGATCACTACACAGTAATCGCAGTATATTGAATGTAATTGTGACGCGAGTGAACAATATTTTTGATTAGTTGGTATCAGGTATAAATAAATCTGATAGATTACCCTCAATTTATTTGTTAAAGCAATGCGTTGCAGTTGGTGACAATGATGTCATAGCAGTAGAAATAGATAGCCAATTTCGCCCAAGACGTCATATCATCGGTTGGCGTATTAAGATGAGCGCTTGCTTCTCAAGTCGTAGGTCCATGGTTCGAATCGAACTTTACGTAGGATTGTTTTTGATTCATTCTTGTTCTTACCATTGATGATTACTTGAATTATTAGCTGAGATTATTAGAAATACAAAATTTGCTACTGAGCAGGTTATCAGAAACAAATTTATACTAGCAGTTGTCTGTCTACTTGCCAAAAATCACGGTAGGTGGCGCTTCACAGCAAAGTGTGAATTTACGTTTTAAAAATCAGGGGGTCAGGTATCTGCTTGGCCGACTGTACCTATGTTTTGTTTGTATGATATAGGACGAGCAAGCGAGTCACCTGAAGGTAAGCTATCAGCACTGCCCATGGACAACTGCAACACCTAGGTGTAACAGGAGCGTTGCCGGCCTTTGAAGGAGTTGAGGGAAGGACATGGGGGGAGGAAATGGGGAAGGATGGGCCTCCGACTCTCTCACTCACCAAACGAAGCATACGGAGATATTTTCTGTGAGAGTGTGGTACTTCCCCGGACGAGCCGGCCCATTCATGCTACTAGCAAAAATTAAGTTTGCCAGTAGCGTGGCCCTACCACAACTAATACCTATGTATGTATGTATTTTTAATGTTAATTTATTTTGTTTCATCAACAGTTTTATGAAAGTGAGCGACTCACGACCAACAACTACTGAAACTGGCACTGAATCTGATGCTACGTGGAGACAGGCTATTTACGAAAAAGTTGTACAGCAGCCTGATGAACAAGAAGGTAAATACTAATATTGTATACCTATTCATCATCATCAGGTCGTCTTAGCTCCAATTTAAATTTCCAGGGTACTTCCTGTAAACTGGGAACCTTGAAAATTGGTACGAAGCAACATCTTATAGTACTGATAAAGACAAATTTGCGAAATGCATATTTTTTTATAATTATATACGCTGAAATTTTGATTGTTTTGGACCCTTAAAGGGGTAACTCAGACCATCAATATGAACAACTTTTTCTATGGGACCAATGATGGGAACTCAAAAAAAATTTCATCATTTCCATGCAAAAGAGTCCCGCCGCCCGGCCAGTTTGTATGGGAATGTTGAATTTTTTTTAGTTCCCAGCATTGTACCCATAGGAAAATTTGTTCATTTTGATGGTCTGAGTCATTACTTCAAGGGTCCAGAACAATCAAAACTTCACCGTGTATATTAATAATTTTAAACTTATTTTAGATAATGGTACGGAACCCTTCGTGCGTGAGTCCGACTCGCACTTGACCGGTATTTTTTTTTAAACGTCAAATCACATGTTTAATCCCTATGTTCAGGTTACATACATTATGTACGTTTATTTTTGTTTTAGGAGAATCAAAGAAGTTGCTCAGTATACCATCAGCTCCACCAGGCAAGCGTTCCAAGGAGCAGCTCCGGCAGCTGTGGAAGATGGCCATAGATCAGACGATACTACTGGTGCGGATGGAGAAAGAGAACGAAAGATTGAAAGGTTAGTAGACTGTTGGACATAGAAGTCCATTGCTGGACACAGGCCTCTATTAAGGTTTCACAAAATAACAGCCTCCGTGGTCCAGTGGTTAAGGCGTTTGCCTGTTGACCCGGGGGTCGTGGGTTCGATTCCCACCGGAAGCATACTTTGTTAAGTTGTTTCCAGTTTGGTTAGGACATTGCAGGTTGAATCACCTGATTGTCTGATAATTAAGATGATTCCGTGCTTCGGAAGGCACGTTATGCCGTTGGTCCCGGCTGCCATCTGGTAGTCGATAAAGGAACCACGTCAGAGACCGAGAGGCGGTCCCGAAGAACTACCACCAGGGTGTGCATGGTCGATTGACCGTGTCACCTACTCGAAATGATGATGACCACAGTCGCAGTCACTATTGTTGGAGAAACCCCACCTGACTCTATTTTGGCATCTGCCAACACCAGCCCGCAGTCTATTTAAAATATTGTTGCTTTTTCAGAAAGTGAAGAATCGTCAGCCGTGCGTCGTATCAAACTGGAGTACACTGAGCTGGGTGTGTGTGATGCTGGCGTGACCTTGATGTGGGACTCCATGCTGAGTAAAGACGGGGCTCGGCCGATGTCAAGAGTTGACAAACACATGCTGACGCAGGCTGTTATGCAAGGTAACATCTTTGAGCTACAGGCAAAGAATATATAAATATAAATAAATAAATATGTACGGACAAATCACACAGATTGAGCTAGCCCCAAAGTAAGTTCGAGACTTGTGTTATGGGATACTAACTCAACGATACTATATTTTATAACAAATACATATATAGATACACATCCAAGACCCAGGCCAATCTGAAAAAGATCATTTTCCATCTTGACCTGGCCGGGGATCGAACCCGGTCACTCCGTGACGCAGACTGGCGTATTGACCGCTGCGCCACGGAGCTAGTCCACGCGTATACACATATACACTACGCGAAAAGAAACTACACTTACTTTACGCCACTTTTTTAAATTACACTTACTCGTCTTCTTCGCACATCTTACCGACTCAACGCTGATGCCACTCCAACTAATGACATTGAAATGTGATCTTTGCATTGCGATATTAACAGTAGATTTTTTAACGTTAACTTGAAAGAAGCGTACGACGCGTTGATGACATTCGTTGCTCTCCATAGAAGGTGACAAAATCACTCTTAAATGATACAACATATGGATTAAATTTCACTGCCATCCTGTGAGTTCAGTTGGAGTGATGGCGGTGAGTTGGTGTGCGAAGACTTTAAAATCGCTGGCGGCTATGTGTGTGTGTTGGTGTGCGCGGGGGGCCGGGGGCAGCGAGAGGCGCGCGGGGCGGGGGACGGGCCGTCTCCGACTGCCTTGCTCGAGGGCTGTGCGTGTTGTGTTTTTGTCTCTCGCACGGCTCGCAACTCAGGCACGAAGTGAGTAGTGAGTGGTGACAACCCTAGCGCTTACACACCCCGGCTCAAGGTCACCGGTGCCCGAACTCTCACGAACAGGGAGTATCACCACTATGCACAGGTGACATGTGCTTTGAGTGAAGGCCTATAGCTGACATTGTCTATAAAGGCGATTTTCGGACGATAATTTTACGTGATAACGGTGGAAGAGAGATAGATGCGCCACAAGCCGAACGCTTAGGCCGATCGTGCCTCTCTATCGCTTGTTCTATTATCACGACAAAAATATATATTTAATACGAAGGGAATTTACCTTATTATATGATACCCCCCCTTATTATATGATACCAACATTACCCAACCCAAACCCAACGTTATAGCAGCTGCTGCAATCAAAACTGACTGTATTCTTCCAGGTGTACCTCGAATGTCTCGCGGTGGAGTCTGGTACTTCCTTGCGGAGCAAGCGGCTCTGCGCTCCCCCCCACCCGATGTCAAAGCCTTCCCCTACTACCACACGCCTTATCGATCGCTACTAGCTGGATTGACGAAGCATCAACATGCCATTCTAATAGATTTAGGTAAGTCGATTTTAGGGTTCCGTACCCAAAGGGTAAAAACGGGACCCTATTAATTTCGCTCCGCGGTCCGTCTGTAATCAGGCTGTATCTCATGAACCGATGATAGTTACACAGTTGAAATTTTCACAGATGATGTATTTCTGTTGCCGCTATAACATCAAATACAAAAAATAGAATAAGGTAAATATTTAAGAGGGCTCCCATACAACAAACGTGATGTTTTAGCTCGTCTTAGCTCGATGTTGATAACGGCAACAGGTTGACGCTTGAAATATTTACAGAATATTTAGTTATATATTCACTTTACAAATAAATAATTCAATAAAAATATAATAGGCTAGTTTCCTGGGTCGTAATAATAACATAACAATTAGTCCGTCAGTTAGATAATCAAAAAATATTGGACACGTATTTTTTCTTTTGTCAAATAAACAATAAATGGAAAAGATAAAGCGTGTTAAAGTTCAGGAGTGGGGGCTCGTGACGTCAAAGTTTGCTAAAAATTGTAGCAAACTATGACGTCACACAGAACTTCAAAGGGCTATATCTTTATAATTTTTCTGTCTGATCAACAAAAAGAAAAAATACGTGTCTAATATTTATTGAATATCTAACTGACGGACTAATTATATTTTTTTAAGGAAACTAGCCTATTAATGTTAAAGGGGGGCTCCCATAGATAGGGGCAACAGATATGATTTTTTTTGACGTTTTTATAGATAACGGTACGGAACTCTTAGTGCGTGAGTCCGACTCGCACTTGGCCGGTTTTTTTTTTTTGTTAGAACGATTATTACTATTATAATCCTAAAAATAATTATCTATCTATTTTTTTTTCTCTTTTCAACAGGTCGTACATTCCCAAAGCACTCTTACTTCGCATCAGCACTGGGACCAGGTCAACTGGCGCTCTATAACATCCTGAAGGCTTACTCTCTGCTAGACCCTGATGTTGGCTACTGCCAGGGCTTGAGTTTTGTTGCTGGTATTCTGTTATTACATGTGAGTATGACTTACAGCCGTGTGGTTTCCGGCAGAGTAGAATAGGACCACTCCTAGTCTTCCCATATAGGGCGTAAGAGGAGACTTTGGAAATACAAGCTGAACAAAACTCATAAACATCAATGAGACCTCTCCAAAACCCGTCTGGTCAGCGAGGAGAGTATAGGCCAAATCCTCTGTCTACTCTGGCCAAGTATGGATCCGGTAGTACAGGAGCATGACCCTCTCGGTCATGCTCCTGCAGTGGAGACTAAAAAGACCTGATGATGATGACTTACAGATATAGATGTACATATTTTTATTCGTGTGTGTAACGGGTCTACATTGGTGTCAGATTTTTTAAGCTGCCCAAAGGCATCTGGCATAGCTTTAGATGACGCATCTATCACGATTTGTATGGAAACCAAGCGTGCCGACTTTTTAACACCTACTGTTAAAAAGTCTGGTAGACGGTGCTTGCAATTTTTTGGCTATTGCAGTTAATTATTACGCAACGAGGCATTTTTCCCAGCCTTCCGGCTGCAACAACAGACGTGCGCGGACTATCAGTAGCCGCGGCAAACTCCGACGCTTGGTCGGGGTTCGGACACGCGAAGTAGTTACATTTAATTACGTCATCTATATACATCTGTGGAATGACTTAAAGTGTAAGTGAACAGATGTGATCATTGGCCTCAATTTATTTGATTCGGGAACGGAAAGAAGTTACCTATAATACGGATACTACTACTCACTCGGATGTATGGAGAATGATTGTGCAAAAACTACCAATGTTTAGAACTTTAAGACAGGGTTCAGATGAGGGACATACATATTACGTCTTTATCCCTTACGGAGTAGACAGAGCCTTAGGTCATAAGACCGAAAGGCCACGTTTAGCGTGTTAGTGGGCGTAAAGGTGGAAAACGGAATCAAAATAGTGATGGGTTGCTAACCGCATCGCCTATTGACTTGATTCCGCAGATTTTAGCCCAATCCCTCGATCGACGTTTACGGTCGGATAGAGAAGCAGCTGGCACATTCTAAATTTTTTCTTATCTCCCAGACCAGCATGGAAGTCATCACCATCAGAATATAGGTGGTTACAATATTTTCTGATTTTTATTTTAGATGGAGGAAGCAGAAGCGTTCGTGTTACTACGACATCTGATGTTCAGAAGGGGGTTGAGGAAACAGTATTTACCTGATATGAGTGCTTTGCAAGTACAGGTAAGAAATATGTAAATATAAATATATACTGACAAATCACACAGATTGAGCTAGCCCCAAGGTAAGTTCGTGACTTGTGCTATGGGATACTAACTCAACGATACTATATTTTATAACAAATACATATATAGATAAACATCAAAGACCCAGGCCAATCTAAAAAAGATCATTTTCCATCTTGATCTGACGGGGGATTGAACCCGGGCACCCTCGTGTCGCAGGCTGACATGTTAACCACAGCGCTACGGAGCTGTCAATCAAGCGCTCTATTTCAATCTAAAAAGATTAGTTCTATGTAGTTTCAAAGCAGAAAACAAAATACCTCTTCTTCTTTTAAAAAACAAACAGGAAGACGATATCTTAACCATATTTGACATCCCCAGCTTTATCAACTATCCCGTCTCCTCCGAGATCACGAACCAGAACTACACGCAAAGCTGGAATCTCTGGACATATCTCCAGCTCTGTATGCTGCACCATGGATGCTGACGCTCTTCACCAGTCAGTTCCCGTTGGGTTTCGTTGTGAGAGTCTTCGGTAAGTTTATGGTCTTCTGGTATTTTTTATTTTGTGTAAGTAGCCAGCACTGTGAGTATTTGGATCTGTATATAATAATGAAAATCAAGTCATTAATCTCCGTGTCATCCCCTATGATTGTGTAAGGCCCATTCTTCTTCTTATGTCCTTCCCTCAACTTCTTGAAAGGCCGCCATATGCAGTTGTCTATGGGCAGCGGTGATCGCTTACCATCAAGTGTACATAAAAAAAATAAAAAAAATTGTTTGGCAAGTATCTTCTTTAGGCTCACACTAGGACACTTGTTTGGGTTTTTTTATATGTGTATACAGAAGACATTGCCATCTCTTGTCTTCTGATTTTAAGACAAACCCAAGCTTTTTCTGTTGCGGATTGCTGTGAATTTCCTACCCAAGCTTATTCAGCTAGTTGAAAAAACGTACAACTGCAAATGGTGCGTAAGCCTCATTCATTGATTCATCATCTCATCATCTCCGCTAAATGTCCTGCTGGATATAGGCCTCCCCCAAGGATTTTCAATAGGACCGATTAGAAGCGGCCTGCATCCAGCGCCTTTCTGCGACCTTGGTCAGGTCGTCTGACCATTTGGTTGGTGGGTATCCAACGCTGCGCTTACCGGTATTTGGTCGCCATTCGGGAACCTTTCGGCCCCATCGGCCATCGATTCTACGCGCTACTTACCCCGCCTACTGCCACTTCGAAGAACTAATCCACTGAGATATGTCGGTGACCTTTGTTCCTCTAGGGATCTCCTCGTTTTTAATTCGATGTCGTAGAGAAACACCGAACATAGCCCTTTCCGTAGTTCTTGGAGCGACCTTGAGCTTTGTTATGAAGCTCTTAGTAAAGGACCACGTTTCGGACCCGTATGTCATCACTGGTAACACATTGGTAACACTTTCGACTTTAGGCCCTGAGGTATTTTGAACGATTCATTGGTTGCTGGTAAATTTTTCCTTTTCTTTTACAGATCTTATCTTCCTGGAGTCACTGGACGTGGTGTTTTCTGTCTCACTTGCTTTGCTCTCTGTGCATAAAGATGGATTGATGCTATGCGAGAGTTGCGAAGAAGCGGCCGAGTATTTAAAGCACAAACTACCAGACATGGACCGACAGAGCTACGACAAGGTTATGAAGAAGGTATGTTAAACCAATAAGATATGGATTTAGTTACATAAATGTACACTTAAACTAGCTTGAAATGATGAATGTGAAAAACTCGTGCATCGTGGGAACCCATTGGACTTAAAAGAGTAGGTTGTAGAAAGAAACAAAGGTTAAAAACTTAAAAAAAAAAAATAGTCCCATGAAAACACCCGAGCGGGAACTGGCTTTATATCTTGGCAAAAATTGTGTATAGCAATAACCTCTGCCGATTTGACCAAGATGTCAGGGTATAAAACTGCAGAATATGCAAAAAAAAATCGAAAATAACACGTAGTGTATTCTCGTGTGCGGTTGGATATTTTATTATTTGGAAGGAAATAATTCGAAATATCGAGGGTGTCTTAATCTGGTGAATTTTTTATTATATTGTAACAATTCAGTACATTTAGTCGTGGTAGAGCCACGCTACCGGCAAAATGAATTGCTAGTAGCATGAATGGGCCGGCTCGTCCGGGGAAGTACCGCACTCTCACAGAAAATCGACGTCTGAGTAGAAGCTTTACCGTTTCTATGCTTCGTTCGGTGAGTGAGAGAGCCGGAGGCCCATCCTTCCCCCTCCCCATTTCCTACTCCCAACTTCTTGAAAGGTCGGCAACGCACCTGTCACACCCTGGCGTTGCAGTTGTCCATGGGCAGCGGTGATCGCTTACCATCATGACTCGCTTGGTCATTTGCCGTCCTACACCGTAAAACAAAACACCAAAAATAAAAACAAAGAACAATCCCCTATATAAGGTTCATAATATGTGGTGAAGGTACTTACACTATACTGTGTCCGATGTATACCTTATATCATAATCTGACGCGCTTGAGTAAATCCCAAATTCCCCATTGGACTCCCCAACTATAATAATAGCGAACCAAAACACCTCAGCTGAAGATGCAACTGAGAACACGCTCAGATGATAGGGAGAGGATAATTCCAGTGCGAACTTGAATTATTTTCTCAAGATATAACATCATTAATCCAGCTACACTGTGAACGTAACTTCATTCTTAACTTCTTACAAACATTTAATTCCATTGCGCAGGTCCACGCCCTCGATATCAGTCGGCAGCTCAGTGACTACGCAGTGGAATACGCTGTCCTTCGGGAAGAGATGCCACGACTAGCGACCCTGACTGAAGAAAACAGGCATCTGCACGCCGACAAGAATCGAATGACTGAGGAGCTTGATGTAAGTTTGGATACTATTATCAACATCACAAGAAGTCCACTGCTGGACATGGGCCTCCCAAAAGACCAGTTAGAACCGGCTTGCTTTGTAGGGGGGTTTGCCATACTCACCATGCTCGGCAGATGAATTGGTGAGCGCAGTTTATTCAGCTTATTTCAGCCCCGACACTTTTGCCCGTCGAAAACTTATTTAAACAAGGGTTGGGTAGAACTTTGTTGGGGGAACGGGATTACGGTATTCAAGATGCTACTTGCTCTGGATGGATTGGGGATAAGTATATTCGTGTAGGTGACACGGTCAATCAACCACTTCTCGCCCTCTGATATGGTTCCTTTAACGACTACCGATGGCAGCCGGGACCAACGGCCTAAACGTACCTTCCGAAGCACGGAATCATCTTTATTATCAGACAATCAGGTGATTCAAGCCTGCAATGTCCTAACCAAACTGGAAACAACTAAACAAAGTATGCTTCCCAAGGGAATCGAACCACGACCCCCGGGTCTACAGGCAAACATTAACCACTGGACCACGGAGGCAGTTAAGTAAGTAGTAGCTTGGGAGGACGGGCGCGCGTACCCATTGACCCGTTGACGTTGGCTATGTATTACCTCCTACTAAACTAAGCTCAATATTTTTAGACACACTTTTTTACAATCCATTATACTTAGTATAAGGCATCGTAAGTAAACTTATACTATTGCTTTTCTTTTTACAGTCAGCAATGGATGCCATCACGAATTACCAAAAAACGCAAGCCAGGCTTGACTCTCAAAACAAGATGTTGGAACAACAACTCACTCTACTCAGCCGGTATCTATCTACCCACAACAGACAAGAACTTCCACCGGAAATAAAGAAAATAGTACAAATACACAGCAAGAAACTGTCCTTTAGCTCAAAGATCTTTGCTTCCAAATTCAATGCGAATGAAGAAGAAGAAAAGCCTAAAACTGGAGTTAGTAGTCCAAATTTATTCTCAAAAATTAACAGAGATGACGTCATAAATGCAGTTAACGCTGAGAAGAATAAAGAAGGAAGGTTTGTTATGAAAAAATCTCAATCAGTACACTCTGGTTTGATAGCTAATAATCTAAGAAATTATCCTCTAAAAGTGCTTGAGGAGAAAAACGAAAGTCCTAATAAAAGATCTCAGAGTTTTAGAGCCGAAAGTATTATTTCAGAGAGTCTTAGAGAATTAGGAAAGAAGAACTCAGGGTTCTTCGCGAATACTCATGAGCAGATAAGACAGGAAAGACTTTTCGAGAAACAGTTAAAACATGATTTTGACGAAAACCTCAAGAAATTTGATGAAAATCCAAAATCTTATATGGAAGATTTGACCATTTTTCAAAGTATGAAAAGCATGTCGCTGAATTTGAGTCCCAACTCTAAAAGTCTTGATGCTAGATTTAACGACAGTGGCTTTGTTACTCCTCTAAGTCCTGTAGACAAAGACAAAGATACTGAAAAGAAATATGACTCATCATCTTCCATAATATCACATCCGTTAAGCGACGTTGATGTTGATATCAAATTTGACGGGCAGTCAACAAAAATTAAGCAAATCAGACCTTTAAAGAGTAATGTTAGTAAATGAATATACTTACACTTAAGTACATCCAATAAAAATAACTAATTTCATAAAATTATATACTAATTGAGTAAACCCAATCAAAAACCACAAAAATGTTATGTTAATAAGAAAGCGTAAAGAATTGTTGATTGTCGAGTAATATAGGTTTTCGGAATCAATTTTTCTCCCAGGGGGCAGCACTATGACGCGTTTGACAGCGGCGGTCACAGTCCACGAATCATGTTGAATCATCATTCTTATAAAGAATTTTTTGAAACATCGATTCCGATATCCCGAAATTGTAAAAAAAATATCGGGTCGAGAAATTTTGCATGCGATTTAAACGCATCCCGAGTCCGCGAGAGCGCGGAACAAGCGATAGAGAAGCACGATCGGCCTAAGCGTTCGGCTTGTGACGCATCTATCTCTTCCATCGTTATCATATAAAATTATTTTCCGTCAATCGACTTTACAGACAATCAATTTTTTTTATTGGAACAATGTACACTTTGATCCAATAAAAAAATATATATTTGTATGTACACATACACATATACTTTCAACCGTTTGTCAATGTCCTGGAAGTTGTTTGTTATGTTTATTTAAAAAATATTATTAACATACTCGTATAACTTTTTCGATATGTGACACTTCTTCTTTTGCCACAGAACATAAGCATATAATACTACCTAATGCGAAGGCCTATCAAGATTATTCTTTTGATTTTGAATTGAATCTCAAGTTAGTTCAAAAGTTAGGATAGTTTTTGTATTATTAGAGGATTCGGAGAGGGTTCGACCTAAACCTATCTTTTTATTAAATTTAATAATTACCTATATATCAAATTATATATACTAAAAAAGGTCGGGCCCCTCTGCAGATCTTCAGCTGTATTGAACTGCACACAATCTTCTTGGCCGTAAAAATTTGTGAAGAGCATATAATATGTAGCAGTACTCGACACTTTCTGAAAAAAAAATTGCGGGTGGTTCTGTATCGGTTCACACAGCCATTGTTTTTAACGTGAAACATCTATATCAGCAAATCGCTTTTAGTATTAAAGATTGATAGAAAACCAGATGCCGCGGTGCAAACTCAAGGTCTTATCGAGCTGACTATATACGCTAAATAACACGGAGTAGATACAGAGTGGAGACGGCGTTAGCTACTGTGCACTGTGATTCCAACTAGGTCCTGACGTCATCACGTTAACATCGAGAGTAGGCGTGGCCTATTAGTCTGCTGTTGTAGCTGTCAATGTTCGTACGTGGTTCGTTCTGTGCACACAGTTAGATTTTCGGTCTTTTCTTGTTTTTTACGAAGAAAATCATGAAGTGTTGTATTATATCATGTAAAAACTACTCCGATAAACGTTCAGATGCAATGGAAGGAATCACATTTCATTTGTATGTATATTTATTCGTAATTTACTTAAATGATTCTAGAAAAATCTTTTTGCGACGTTCCGTGCTACTCATCGTTAGATGGCACCACTTTGCGTAATGGGACGTAAGAACTATAAAAATATATTAAAGCTAATTATCGTAATAACTAATAACCATAAGTACTGAAATTTGTTCTAAATTTATACCTAAAGACTTTTACCTTGACCAAAAGATTATGTTTATGTAGTTTCATAATTCTCTTTTTAGCAATGCGCCACCTGTCGTCAACGTTGAATAATAGCCATAAACATGGCAAAATGTCTAGGGTTGCCAACCACCTAGTTTTCGCTAGTTACTACTTTTTACTGTTTCATCAAAAGACAGTATACAAAATACTGTTTTCTCAACCGCTGGTAAAACTACGATTGGATTTTGAAATTTTATAAAAAGTTACTTGGAAGATGAGAGAATAATGATGTTTCTGAGCACCCCGAGAGCATTTTTCATCAAAGAAAACAACTTTCAGTGAACTTATTGCATTTAAATGTATAATAAAACTGTAAATTATATTTCGAAAACATATAATATACCTATATAGATTTCCATCAAACTTTATTCTTAAGAAACAGTGGATTTCAAAAGTCAATAGAAATAACTGGACTACGACTAAATATACAAAGATCTGTTCTGCCCATTTTAACAGTTTGTATATTTTTTTGACATGTGGGTCGAGCATGTGGGTCAAAAAAATATACAAACTGATGGCGGCGTCGAAGGCAGACTCAAGTCACCTCTAGCATGGCTAAGTTTTGGGTGGCCCGTGCGTCAACTCGTATGCTGCCTGTATTTTGACTACTCTTTTACATGATATGGTCACTGACACTATCGTTTTATTATGGAATTTGATTAATTATCTATGACAAAAAACAAAAAGGAAATAATTTACATAAAACATACTGATTCTTTGTTTTTGTGGCTGTGAAGGTGTAGTCTCCAAATAAACGATTGCTATAAACAGGTACAGAACTATATTATATACTACAATATTATGTTATTAAAATTATTTTTGAAGAAATATTAATTTGTGCAAAATTTTAAATTTTTGTTATAATCATCTATGTGTTTCTAACCGTAGGTTTACCAGCGGTCGTGAAAAGAGTGTTTTGCAAAATCTCTTATAATAGAACAGTAAAAAGCATTAACTAGCAAAAACAGTATTATACTGTTTTTAACAGTCTGGTTGGCAACCCTAATTACTCAGCTATCTAACACAAGATGTCAGTAGGTGTTAGGGACATCTAGTGACGGATAGATAAACTAAAAAGAAAGATCAACATCGAACTTATTAAGTAGTTGGGCTATTCGCCGCTAGATGGGTATAAAGGATGAATGAGACACAGAGCAAGTAGAGTGAGACAGATAATACTCCCCTCACCCCCTGTAAGTACCACGCATTGTTTCATAGAAAATATTCCTTAGGGCAACTCCTCTCTGTATCTGCTCCGTGCTAAAAAATTTGTAGTTATTAATGTCAGACTATATAGACCAATTCGTTACGGTCCGGTTTTGGCTGGATTGAGTTTCTTTCGGCGTATTCTTCTCACCAGTGGTCGTTCCGAAACGCTAGTAGTATTTCAATTTTGCATATATAAAAAAATATATAAGAAATAAAAATATGACGTTCAAAAAGAGATACATGTATCCAATTTTGAATAAAAATCTTTGACTTTGACTTTGACTTTGACTTTTTCTGACATGGTACCCCGTGTATGGTACCAATTTTAAAGACGTTTCACGTCGAAAAAAGTACAGAATAATTCTGATTTGTAACTTGTTTATCATGAATTTTGATGGGTTAAAATTTATTCGAGAAGGGACAGAATTTGCCTTTCCTAAACTTATGGGTTTTCCTATCAATTACTAAAATTGTATAAAAATCCGACAAGTGTTCATTAAGATCAGTGAATCAAAGTATTTTTGTGCTCGATATAGTTATAAAAGTAGATGTAGTTACCATTTTTCGCTGTTTCTATGTAAATTGCTGCTAAAAAAGAGATCATCGATATACAATAATGCAAGCGTTTTGAATCTTTTTAACTGGCCATGATGGGTAGACATGAAAACCAGGGCCATTTTGATTCGGATTAGGATCCGCAAGGGGTACAGGGCACCCCCGCGAAGGAATAAGGAGCTATATATATGGATGGGGTTAATATTGGCATGAAGGGATCGAAGGAAAGGGTGCAAAAATGTCGCAAAAAGGGCGCAGATCAGTATATTTCGATATCACTCTGCCCCTTGAGACACAGATGTTAGGGGCATGTGGTGCTGACTCCTATCGCGAACGATTTGTTTCATACTCCTCACATAGATGCCAGAGTTTATTCATAACTATGTATCTACCACATTATGAAAATATAAAATCAGTATTCACAAAAGAAATTATATATCTTTTGTGAATACTGATATATTATAATATCTTCGATCAAATATAATGGTAGATACACGATTGGCGTTCGAAAAATGGCACCGGCAAAACAGCGCACTTATCGAGTTTCGGCGCTGTTTTGTCCACAGTTTCAATAAACCGCGCTAGCACTCATACGACTCGCACAGGCAATATTGTTGTATTGAGGTGTGCAATCCGAACGTTAGTATTAAATTGTCTTTGGAAGGAGTGAGCACATTTTTGCACCCCGCGCCCATTTTAATTCTGCCCTTATAAGAAAAAGCAAAGACGAGCGGCAAACCGCTTGTTGCCGCATTTGTCTATGGGATCGATATTATTATCACATAAAATAAACTGTATTTCTTTGAATGACAAAGATAGCCATATTTTTTGTGTAGAACGTAAGAATAAGTGGTTATAACTGCGTTTTTTCGCAAATGAGTGATTCCAATCGCATGCTTCCAAATGCTTTGAAAAATTTACGGTAGTTTGAAAGGCTATATCAAAATGTGTAACTTTTTTCAATGTACTCATTAAGAACAACTTTTATTGTGGAAACAACTCAATATTGAGGAAACAATGTAAGAAAATATATTCCAAACATTTTGCTGCTATATATATTTTACTGATTGGAGCAGCAAACAAACGATGTAATCTTCTTATTTTCGAGTCGGTGGCAAACTGTAAAATCGTAAAATAAATTATATCCTGCCAATACTTATCCACCTGAATGGCGCTTGCATTAGCAGCCATCAGGTCACCCATTGTGCAGGTGCTGGGGCATTTAGAACAAGATCTCCACATTGGTATAACTGACCATTAGTATCGACCGAAAAGCCCCATTTCACCAGGTTTTCTTTCAACCGGCCTACCTGTGTTCTACGACGTAATTGGATTCATAGTTAAAGCCCAACAAAAAATGTAAAAATCTATTGGAACTAATTTCTTCGACTGGCAACATAACTTTAAGACGTCAATAATGTCAATTGTCGATTGCTGTCAAAGTGTGATATGGATAACGCTATTGAATTAAACAAACTATGGAAGTGTAACTCTCATACAACGAACGATTCAATATCAGTCCCATTTACGCAAACAAACTTAACTTAAATCACAACGAAAAACTTACGCACTCATAGACGAAGCCAGCTTGCGATTGGCCGCGTCAAGGTCACGGGGCGGTGACAAGATCTCTAATGAACGCTATGGTGACAACATAGCGGAGGTAGGTAGACACCGGTCGCGTCAGCAGCTCGCCTCGCTCGCTACGAAAATTCACTCCAGTGTCACTTTTCCGTCTTTCCTTGCGTTTCTTGAACCACTTTACTACACAAGAAGTCATTTTTATCTTAATTCGTTAACATTTCACCGATGTTCACAAAAATATGTCGTTAAATGCTTTTATCGACGCGTCCTTCCGTCACGGAGCGCGTGGCAGACTAGTTCGCGAAAAGACATATTTTATAAGCCCCGCCCGCTTTGATCTACTTTGCGTGGTGTCAGTTTTTGAGCGCAATGTTGCTTCCATAGTTTTTCTAATTCAATGGATAACGCGTATCTACTCCATTTCTTGGATATTGTAAATTATTTTTACGTTTAAATGCCGAAAACTATTAAAAGTAACTTATTTACATTATAATAAAGTATTTGTTTAAGTGGAAGTCTGAAGGATTGGACTCTATTCCTCTAAATAACATCACGGAGTTTGTTGTCAACATGGCGCATGTGTACGACCATACAGTGTTGCTATAACTATAATTAATTTAGGTTTTTATATTTTTGGTCAGGCTTTATAAGCGTTTGATTTCTGTATTGGACCTATCAAAGAATATATACACTTGCTATATATAAATAGGCTCATAATTGATATAACCTTTTAAACCGCAGTTTTGTATAATATAAATTATATGTATACATATGATCAGTTCAAGTAGGTACCAGAAAACCAAAATATCTTCAACTAGCTTTTGTTAGCAATGTGTTCTAAGTAATTATATAGCCTAGGTGCTATTCTGTAACCTTAAGTCCAGTCTACCCCGTAATGGATAAAGACGTGATTGGCATTTTGGGCCCGTTTACTGATCTGATTATGGCTGGCCTTAATTTTGTTAGTAGTAGATATAATCTTATGAATAATGCGCATATTAAACCATCCTAAATTCAGTCACTGACGAGACCGACGCCGCTATACGTGCGATACGATTGGAGATATCTCGTATCGTGTCTAGCGTATAGCTGCGTCCCGCTCATCGAATCCAATATTCAGGATGGTATAATACCCCTTAAGGGTGAGCCAAGCGAGCGATTTTTGATTTTTGAGCCACATAAGGATGATTTTATAGTCACGCGTTTGACCAGCGCCGGCCACACGCGCTTTCTTGTAATTACACTAGTAGTAGTTGCGTTTCATAGCCCCGCAGTTCAAACGCGCCGTTCGTGAGACGCGCCCCGGCGGCCAGTGCTACCCGCTCAATAATCAATTTGCAATGTTGCACTCTTTTCTATCGAAAATAAACAGCTAATCCTGTTATTATACCTGGTGAAATTTTGATCGTTCTGGACCCTTAAAGGGATGATTCAGCCCGTTGATATAAACAACTTTTCCCATGGGACTAATGCAGGGAACTCAAAAAATTTATTGACGTTCCCATATAAATTGACCGGGCCCAAAATTTTTTTATGGAACTGCCCTTTTTTTTTTGAGTTCCTAGTATTGGTCCCATAGGAAAAGTTGATCATATCGAAGGGCTGAATCACTCCTTTAAGGGTCAAAATTTCACCGTATATATAAAGCTGTACATTGTAACGAAATGCGCGATACCAAAACTCGTTTCACAGTAAACGCCAGTCAAGCGTGCGCTGTTAAAACGCGCTGGTCAACGGCGCGTCTAGCCGGCGTCACTCTAAAATCAGCCTAAAATGAGTTGTTCAAATTTTAAAAATAAATCTTTGCGACAAATCGAAAGAATAGGTGAATGTCGCACTGTATTCTTAAATGTGTGTAGTCAAGGCACCGTGTAAGATATTTTTTTACAAAAAAATATTTTGAGTGGAATACATTATTTATTTTATGTCTTTTCGTTAAACTTGCTCAAAATTTTTATTGTTTGGTTAATATAGGTATGAATGGTTGGCTTGTAGAAAATGTATTGTGATTATAAATAAAGAATAGAGAAATTATTATTGTGTTTTAAAATATTATCCTTAAGTCCGTGGTATTTTTTTAAATATCAGGGGATCGCTGCTTGTCAAAAAAATATTTATTTTATGGTATTGGACGGCAAACGAACAATAAGCGAGTCACTTGATGGTAAGCGATCAGCGGTGCCCATGAATAACTGCAACACTAGGGTACAACAGAAGCGTTGCCGGCCTTTCAAGGAGTTGGGAGAAGGACATGGGGGAGGAAATAGGAAGAAGGATGGGCCACAGGCTCTCTCACTCACCGAACGAAGCCTGAAAGCGGTAAATCTTCTACTCAAACGTCGATTTTAGTGTAGTACTACTTATCCTATACAAAATGACTTGAAAAACAACGTTTCTTCTACAACTTTTAAAAATTTGTTAGAATTTACTTTCATACAAAATAATTATCTAATTATTTGCAGGCTGCAGTATGCGAAGACACGATTTCAGTGCGATTCATAACTGCCTCCGTGGTCCAGTGGTTAAGGCGTTTGCCTGTAGACCCGGGGGTCGTGGGTTCGATTCCCACGGGAAGCATACTTTGTTAACTTGTTTCCAGTTTGGTTAGGACATTGCAGGCTTGAATCACCTAATTGTCTGATAAGAAGGATGATTCCGTGCTTCGGAAGGCACTTTGAGCCGTTGGTCCCGGCTGCCATCTGGTAGTCGTTAAAAGGAATAACGTCAGAGGCCGAGAGGCGGTTCCGAAGAACTCTGACACCAGGGTGTGCATGGTAGATTGACCGTGATACCTACTCGAAATGATGATGAGCGCGATTCACGGATCGCCCTTGGGAGATAATGCTTTTAGAATCATCATCATCATCATCAGGTCTTTTTATTCTACACTGCAGGAGTATGACCTTTTCTGTACTATCGGATACATACTTGGCCAGAGCAGACAAAGGATTTGGCCTACACTCTCCTCGCTGGCCAGACAGGTTGGAGAGGTCTCATTGATGTTTATAAGCTTTGTTTATGTTTCCTAAGTCACCTCTTACGACCTCCATGCGAAGACTAGGAGTGGTCCTATTCTACTCTGCCGGAAACCACACGGCAAGCTTTTAGAATCAAGTATTGTGGCTTTAGCTCAATCAAGTTTTAAAATAAATAAAATTTTTTGATTCCATATACCTACCATATCATTAATTATATGTGAACTGATATCTCTTTTTGAATAAGGATTTTGAATTTGAACATAGCACTAATGGGGTTTTTATACCGTGAACCGTTATTATTAAAAAGTCATTACCATATCAGTTCTAAGCACAATCAAAGTATTGCTATTCCGTGTAGTTTCGTCACAAATAGCTTTGAAATCATAGATTGCTACTTATACCCTATTATTAAAAAGAAATTTCCAGAATGTCTGCCTTTTGAAGTTCATTTTTGAGAATTTTTGTGATCGAGTGGACGTTTGGAGTTATCAAGTAGTGATATAAGGTAGGTCATTTAGAAAAAGATTCGGCCAAGTCTTCGATCAAATAAAATGGTAAATACACGATTAGCGCTCAAAAAGTGGCACCGGCAAAACAACGCACTAATAGATTCAGAGCTGTTTTGTCGACAGTTTCAATAAACCACGCTAGCACTCACACGTCTCGCGATGACGAAGGTACAGTAAAAAGATGCAAACTACGCATCAAAAGTGAAAAAAATATAGAGTTATACTTTTAGTATGTACCGTTTTTGTCGTTGTTTGTAAATATGTATGATAAAACATCTCGGGGATATTATTAAGGCTTCATTTTGTATGAGGCTGTGTATGTACCAATATATTTGATCGAAAGGCCAAGTGGTAGTCGATCTCGTATGCCAAAAACACTAATAATCTCTCAGTACTAGATTGCTAACAAAATACACAACAATATTAGTTCTACGCCATTGAATCATTTGTTAGATTTGACTATAATACAAAAAAATATTAATTTAATTTTCCGATTGAATGTTAACAACTCTATAGCATCGCAAAGAAAGATGGAACGCGCGAGCGTCGCGTCGTTCTTTCGTTTATGAATGTAACATAGACTTACAAATATCACGAAATGACATCAAAAAGTTAAAAAATCATTCTTATTTAATTTATTAAGTTATGTCCGAATTGGCCGAAATCTTAGTACAAACGTTGTTGTGTATGATGTGTCCTGCGAGGGTAAATTAACAGTTTTTTTAAGTTTCTACAAATTTGTGTTATTGGGATTTTTCTCTTAAATATTTGTGTATTTTTTTATTTGATTAAAAGTTTTAAACAAATAACTTTAAAACTATTTATTACACTAATTATAACTAACTATATAAATGTACATTTATTATTATAAAGTGAAAAATAGTAAATAAGGCACTAAGAAAAATATTTTTAAAACCTTGCCCGTGTATGGTAAATTTCATACTTCTAGATGATGGGACCCTAAAGGCTTTGATTTCCTTGCAATCATCATTATCTCAGCCACAAGAAGTCCACTGCTGGACATAGGCCTCCCCCAGAGTTTCAAATACAACCGGTTGAAATGACCTGTGTCCAGCGCCTTCCTGCGACCTTGGTCAGGTCCTCCGACCACCTGGTCGGTGGGTGTCCAAAGTTACGCTTGCAAGTGTCCAAAAATATGCAAATTTTGCAAGACGATTAATTGCGTGGAATTCGAGGTTTGCTTTTTTTCAGATTTTCAAAGAACTCTTGGCCGTGTGGTTTCCGGCAGAGTAGAATAGGACCACTCCTAGTCTTCCCATAAAGGTCGTAAGATGCGACTTAGGAAATACAAGCTAAACAAAGCTCATAAACATCAATGAGACCTCTCCAACCCGTCTGGCCAGCGAGGAGAGAGGCCAAATCCTCTGTCTGCTCTGGCCAACTATGGCTTCGGTAGTACAGAGAGGGTCATGCTCCTGCAGTGGAGACTAAAAAGACCTGATGACGATGATGATGATGAAAGAACTCTTGATGTAGATAACCTTTTCTTTTCAGTAGTCATAAGTCCTCAGATGGATAATGGCCTTTCCCACATATTCTTCGTTCCATGGGATGATATTGACATCTTCCCATGAACACGCTTGGCAGGCGGGTTGGAGAGCACAGTTTCTTTGGCTTCTTGTGATTTCGACGCTCCAATCCCATACCTTAATTCCCTTCCCAGATCCAACAAATTTTTATCCTTTCCCAGCTAAAATGCTTCCGATTGGTAGCAGCGTCGGAAGCTTAAGAAGCTAAATCTGCGCTCGCCGACCCGAGCTATTTCCACTGCCAAGCGTGGTGAGTATAGAACTATTCTCTCATGAAACGAAGGCCCTTGGTAAACCAGTGGTCTTCTTACGACTGAAACGATGATGACTCATCATCATCAACCTACACTCGTCCACTGCTGGACATAGGTCTCTCCCATGTCACGCCACTGAGCCCGGTCTTGAGCTTTTCTTTTCCAATCACTGCCAGCAACCTTCCGTATATCGTCGCTCCATCTAGCCGAAAGGCGTCCTACACTACCTTTGCCAGGACGGTCTCCACTCAAGAACTCGTCCCCAGCGATCATCGGTTCTGCGGCATATATGACCAGCCCATTGCCACTTCAGCTTACTAATTCTTTGATCATGACTCATTCATAACTAAAGAGTTTGTTATACTTAATTAATAAGCAATGTTTGTTATGTTTCGCCGTGAACAAAATGTTTATATTTTTTTCGCTTCGCCATAATATTTTCATTACGCATCGATCATCCATCATTCGACACATTAGTGTCTGTGATTTCGTCATGTTCGGATTTTGGTAGCACATGGTTAGTTTTTATTTCATCATCATCATCATCATCATCGTCGCTTATCCACGACCCTCTGCTGGGTATAAGGGTGCTTTTTCACCAGAGATGTGCTATGCAGCTATGCTGCAAAGATGTGAAATCTACGCTACGAAAATATGTGACCGTTTCTATTGCGATATGTAATCCAAGTATCGTATCCTTCTTGGGCTGTCATCAATGCCAGACTTCTTGTCGAATGCATACATCAATGGCTTATGATCCGTGTAAATTGTGAAAATACGTCCTTCATCTTCGAAAATGTTTCACGGCCATTATATACCCAATAACTCTCTGACGCAGGAGGAATATTTCATTTGAGCTTCTGAAAAGGTCTTGGAAAAATAAGCAATTGGTTTCCACTGTTTGTTAACTTTTTGTTGGAGAACTGCGCCGGTACATTTCAGACTAGCGTCAGTCATTAGTGAAATCTGTGCGTTAGCGGGAAAAACTACAGTAGTGGCGTCGCGCAAGTCCTGTTTACATAATTGGAAAGCTTTCTCTGCGGTGTTTTATCGTTTTTCTTCGAATTCCTCAAATATAAAATGAGTGGCGCTTTACGTTTAGTTGCATGGACGATCAAATGTCTGTAAAAGTTGACCATGCCCAGAAAACGACGTAATTCCTTGACCGTCTTTGGTTTAGGGTAATAGATGATTGCTTGCGAGGTCTGATAGGTCCAGTAGTGCAATCTGTGCTTCTTATACCAATACTAAGCTATGTAGAGAGAGAGTATATAGAAAGATGCGCAGTTCGAGCTATGCTATGTATTGACAACTGCTCTGCACATAGCTACACCACTCAATGGCCCATAGCAGGCAACCATAGCACGCATCTTTCCATATTAAAAACATATCTTAGTTGAATCCGTTTCCACCAGTGCCAAGCTATGTGCACTAATGAATATGATTCATCATTATCATCAGGTCTTTTTAGTCTCCACTGCAGGAGCATAACCCTCTCTGTACTACCGGAGCCTTACTTGGCCAGAGCAGACAGAGGATTTGGCCTACATTCTCCTCGCTGGCCAGACGGGTTGGAGAGGTCTCATTGATGTTTATGAGCTTCGTTTAGCTTGTATTTCCTAAGTCGCCTCTTACGGTACGGGAAGACTTGGAGTGGTCCTATTCTACTCTGCCGGCAACCACACGGCTAGATGAATATGATATATAATGAATATGATTGGTGGATGTCAAATGCATCCATAGCATTGTAGCATAGCACATATCTGATGGAAAAGCACCCTAAGCCTGCTTTTGTCTGCGTCATTCTTCCCTATCATTTGCCTGTTTTTATTTAACTAGCGTGATATTACTTATGCCATTGTGGGAGATATTTGGAGTTAAGGGCATGCATGCCATGCCACTTGGGCTAGATGGAGCGACGATATATGGAAGGTTGCTGGCAGTGATTGGAAAAGAAAAGCTCAAGACCGAGCTCAGTGGCGTGCCATGGGAGAGACCTATGCCCATCAGTGGACTAGTATAGGTTGATGATGATGATGATGATGCCATGCCACAGCCACACTGCCAGGTAGCGAGCGAACTTGTACGCAAAACGAAGCGAACGTAAGTTGATGATCTTAATTATTTTTCCCAGTACATTTTATGTGTGCAAATATGTATAACATTATATTCAAATTTATCATTATTACAACTGCAAATATAGTAGATTAAAATTTTATTTAAAATGTACACAAAAATAAGAAAACAATGCATATAAAATAGTCAATAAAATGTCAAAACGAAGAAAATAATAATAATGTCAAACAATTATGGCCAGTGAATTAAATAACAATTAAATTTAAACATGTCAAAAATTTTAGTCATTATATTAACAATGTATTTATGTAAAAATCTGATAAATACTCCTGTAATACTATAATAGCATTTTTTAGTTATATTTTTGCAATTTAGCTTTCAATTGTTTGCTATTTAGGTCTTTAATTGAATTTGGTAGTTTATTATATAGTCTTACATATAAAATTCTGTCATACCCAAGTAACAATTTCTTGTTCTATAGCAGTCCTTACTGAACATATTTCAGACACTTCTTTTGGCACTATAAAAAATAATCTCGTGTCACGATGTATGTTCGGGATAATCTCTGAAACTACTGAACCGATTTTGACCAATCTTCAAAGCTTTCTGTAATTTAGTCCCACTTAAAAGATGGGATAGTTTTTGTCTTATACTAAAACGGAACAGCTAGTACTTCACTTGCATGAAATTGCAATGAACAAATATAGTTTGAAAAGTGAATGACATCTTTATTTGCAATTTCACAGAAAATGTCTTCAGAACTCGGTGGTATTGTTAATGCTGCATACGAGCATTCAGACGAAATTGATGTAAATTTAAATAGTAAAGACATAAGTTACAAAACAGATGAAGTTGAAGGTGACAAGCAAAATATTAATAGATTAAAAATTGAAAAATACGATGTTACAATTGAAACTGAAAGCAAAAATTCTATTAATGGTATTACAAATAACAAAACAGATGAGTCTGAAATACTTAATCCTTTTACTGAACTAGACACAATAGAAAAAGAAGTGGTTCTTACGTCTACACACGGGAGTAATTCAGAAAGTGTCATAAAGAAAGATAATAAACCATTGAAAATGAAAAACAATTACCAAGATATTGAAATGGGGTCACATCGGATAGTTGTACATGAAAACAAAGCTTTGTCAAGGTACAAACCAAACAAAAACAGGGGTAAAGAAAATTCAGACAGTGACGAAATAAGTATAAAAGGTGACACAGAAAATAAAGAGCTAAATTTAGAAGTCAACCATATAGATACAGAGAATAAGAAGGCAGCTTCAAAAGTCACTACAGAATTTGATAAAATTAGTGACAAAATCTTAATGATGCATAATTATCATGAAAATCACTCTGCACGTACAATAAAAAGAGAAGTAATCATGAGTGATGAAGTTGGAATTAAATCAAAAAACCAAGTTGAATTAACGAATACTGTTGAAACAATACAAAGTGAAAATATTGAGAATAAAAATCATGAAAGTTTCTTAGAAAATAATAGTTCTAAAGATATAAACGAAGAAATTGATAGTGATGGTACAAATTGTAACTCATTATTATTTGATAGTCCTTTAAAATATGCTGAAAACGTGAATTTTTTATTAAAAAACTATGAAAAGATATCACAAAGTCTTTGTAATTTGAATCAAAGTTTAAGTGAGAATAATTTTGGAAGTGAAAGATACAGTTGGAGAAGAAGTGTCAGTGAAAAGCATAACAATCCTAGAAAACTAACTACGGATGAAGTTTCGAATATGTAAGTACTTAAACTGTATTTTTTTTAATCATTCATAAATTCTTACTAATAATAGCCAACTGCCTCCGTGGGGTCCCCGCAGGGGTCGTGGGTTCGATTCCCACGGGAAGCATACTTTGTTTAGTTGTTTTCAGTTTGATTAGGACATTGCAGGTTTGAATCACCTGATTGTCTCCAAGAGGCGGTGTGCATGGTCGATTGACCGTGACACCTACTCGAAATGATGATAACTAATAATAAATCTGTAAGGGTCGGTCATGGAGTAAGTTACTTTGTTTTCAGAGATATCGTGTTTATAAGCTCTATACATGATACTGAATTAAATTGAGGATATTTGATTTTTTTTTGCATGTATGTAAGAGTTATGGAGCTCTTAAACGAATGAACTAAATTTTATGAAATTTAGTAGATAACATTTGTACAGGACACAGGATAGACTATCTAATTTTTTCTCTAAGACATGGCTCATGTACGCGAACGGACTCGCGAACACAGCTAGTTTATTATAAAATTAAAAGAATACTGCTAAATAAAAGCTATTACACGACTATTTAAGCGACAGTGAAGAATTTGTCATACAAATGACCTGCTACTTGCTTTTCCCCATTCATCTGAGTACGTAGTATACCAATACCTTTCATTCCCTTCCCAAATCCTACAAATTATTATCCTTTCCCAGCTTAACAATTTCCGGCACGTCCCACCGTAGACGTAGACTTCTATTGTTATATCTGTGAGACGGTCGAGGTGACCGACCCTGCGCTCTAGCCGAGTTCCCACATAAATAGGAAGTAGGGAATAGTGGAGAACAGAGACTCGACAAAATAGTAGATTTTTTTTTTATTTAATTTATTGCACACAATCTTCATGATAATTCATTATTTATAACTTCACTAAAAAGAATAATGTATTATAGATCAGATAGTACATTGAACGCTGGACAGAAGCGAACAGTCCAAGAGATGATGGTATACTGAAGGAATGAGTGATGAGAGAGAGAGAGAAAATAATCTAAAAATGGAATGGAATGAAATCCTTACTAATATTATAAATGCGAAAGTGAGTTTGTTTGTTTGTTACGCTTTCACGCCGTAACTACTGAACCGATCATCATGAAATTTTGCATACAAGTTCTCTGGAGTACGGAGAAGGACATGGGCTACCTTTTATCCCGGGAAAAAAATACTATTCTCGAGGGATCGACATTGACGCGGGCGGAGCCGCGGGCGAAAGTTAGTTTGAAATAAAATGAGGAATGAAAAATGGACAGGATGAGAAAGAAATGAGTTTGGACGAGATGCAGCATGCAGGTGGCATGCTGCAACGTAACATATCTATTGTCTGGTCCAGTGTTAGGCAGCAGCATCAGAAGCTGAAGGGTTGGTAAGCGCAGTTTCTTTGGCTTCTTAAGCTTCCGACGTTGCTGCCCATCGGAGGCATGAGAAGCCAAAGAAACTGCGCTCGCCAACCCGCCTGCCAAGCGTTGTGTATGGCTATATCGTCCCATGTCACGAAGGATCCTTGAGACAGGCCTTTGTCACGAAAATTTAAAAGGAAGAAGAAAGAAAAATTGTTTATTAGCAGTCACAGTCAAATATCATGCTAAATTATAACATTTTTGTAGATTATTCTATATTTGTAGTATTCTAAACATATTATAAACCGATGTCCACTCAGCATGAGTCTAGGCATCTTGCGATACCCCGACGCTGGTCTTCCGGAGACACCGGCCAATCGAGAAGTACTACTGCGCGCTGCATCGACACACCGAACCGTGCATGTATTAATTTAACAATTAAGAATTCGAAATATAGTTAAAAATGATTATTAATTAAATGGTAAAAATGTAAATGTATTGTTTTTAAAATATGGTTGCGGCATAACCAGCTGTATCTTTTGATTGCGTTGGCTTAGAAGTTCAATTTTTTCACAGCTGCAAGGGACAGTAGACCTGAGTGTTTGATATGAATTTCAGCTTGATACCTCTACGCGTTCCTGAGAAAAAGGTCTTGACAGACAGACAGACGGACAACCGAGTGATCTTATAAGGGTTCCGTTTTTTCCTTTTGAGGTACGGAACCCTAAAAACAACGGGTTTCCGGGAGTGCCGGCAGAAGTGAAAACTCGCCTTTGCAGCGGTCTCAGTTCACGTGTCCGTCTTACGAATTTTCGATCAGGTCACGTGTCCTGACGCGAGTTTAACATTTTTTACTCATCCCAAAAAGTGCACAACTCCGCTAAAGAAGTTTTTACTTCAAAAACACACAACCAAATTGATTAATTTAATGAAACCTCCTTTTTTAGAAGTCGGTTAAAAGTCAAGCATAATAGGCATATTAAATAAACAAACGAAGTTCATTACCTACTGTTTATTTTCCGCTAACAGTTACCCATATAGATAAGAATGTTGTTATCTGTATGTACTTTAGTACACAACACAACGCGAGACGGTTCGCACGCGTTCGCGGTAAAAATAAACATATCGAGGCTCCGTAATCGAAATAAACAAGTGTGAAATCAACGTTGTCAGTGATTTCGCGGTAACGAATTCGATGTAATGATATTTCGAGTTGTTATGTGTGGAATTTGGAATTTGTTATACAATATTGTGTAAAGAATGATAATATTTTGATTGTTTTAGTAATATTTATTTTAGTAATTGTGGGTTTATAATTCTTTGTTGGTCCTTGAAGCATATTGATGTAAGTTTAGCCGATTTATAAAAAACTGTCATAAAATTCTAGTATGTTATAAATTTAACTTTAGCCTGCAACTTCGTCCTCGTGTATGCTTTAAAGTCTTTAAAGTCTAAAGAACCAAAAGGCATTGAGATAAAACGAATAATAATTTTATTGTCTTTATGGGATTTTTTTTCCGATTTATTTTAAACTTTGCCTTTTGGCTATTGAATAAGGATTTATTCAAGTCCAGTAGTTATGGAGCTATGTCCGAATAAATAAACAAACTAATACAAATGTTTTTATCACTACAACTTCATATTACATTAAATAAATAAATATATAAACACAGATAAGTAACTCAAGGATACTATATTTTATAACAAATATATTGTTAACTTGTTTCCAGTTCAGTTAGGACATTGCAGGCTTGAATCACCTGATTGTCTGATAATAAAGATGATTCCGTGCTTCGGAAGGCACGTTAAGCCGTTGGTCTCGGCTGCCATCTGGTGGTCTTTAAAGGAACCACGTCAGAGGCCGAGAGGCGGTTCCGAAGAACTCTGACACCAGGGTGTGCATGGTCGATTGAACATCACCTACACGAAATGATGATGATAACAAATCATAATCACAACATTATCATACATCCATCCAAGACCCAGGCATGGATCTAAGAATAATATATGTTATTATGATAAATTAGTTTTTTTACTTAGTAAAGATGAATAATTTCCCCCCGATTTCAAAACATTTTTTAATGATGCTTCGCTCCTATTGGTCGCAGCGTGATGTTTTATAGCCTAAAGCCTTCCTCAATAAATGGACATTCTAACACAAAAATAATTTTCCAATTTGAACCAGTAGTTCCTGAGATTAGCGCGTTCAAACAAGCAAACAAACAAACTACATACAAACAAACAAACAAACTCTTCAGCTTTATTATATTCAATTCAATGATTTCATGATCAATGATTCAGGTCAAAAGTAAAGTAAAAATATTTCTTGTTATCTGTATTTCTGCATTGTTGTCCAAATTCTCTATTTTTTTAATTTTATTAACTAATTTTGAGCTGTTACATTACGTACATATATAATTGGTGAGTTAGGTTAGCTTTTACTATGTATTTGAACATGTATTGTAAAAAATATAACTACTTAACAAACTGTTTGTGTGTACTTCTTAATAAATAAATAAATATTAGTATATAGATTCTATACTAATTAATCAATAACAGGAATTGCTGCAGATAAAGTCGCGGGCAACAGCTAGTCGACTTATCATACCTATACGTATACGCTATTTAATAGCACTTATCAGAGCGTTTTGTATCGTTTACACTTGTATATTACTTCGTCTTTATGCTAACATAGTTTGCGTAAATGACTTAATTGTATGTACCTACACCCACATACAAAGCGAGTAAGTTAATTTTGCATAATACGAGTGTAGTTTGCATTACTAAAAAAAATGACGTCATCATTTTTCTATTATTTTTTTTTTACCTTTTGTAAATGTTATTATGCGTAAATCTTTAAGTATTCGGCTTTCTTCTACAACACTAAGCTTGATTTACGCATAATAACATTCACAAAAAGTTTAAAAAAAGAAAAGAAAATGACGTAGTATTTTTTTTTTTTTTACCTTTTTGTAAATGTTATTATGCGTAAATCTTTAAGTATTCGTCTTTCGTCTACAACAGTAAGCTTGATTTACGCATAATAACATTCACAAAAAGTTTAAAAAAAGAAAAGAAAATGACGTAGTAATTTTTTTTTTTTTACTTTTTGTAAATTTTATAATGCTTTAATCACGCTTACTGTTGTCCGTAAATACAGGCAAAATATAACTTTTGTTGAATTTATTGAACCCAAAATGATATGGCGAAATTATTTATAGAAAAACCGGCCAAGTGCGAGTCGGACACGCGCACGAAGGTTTCCGTACCGTTATCTATAAAAACGACAAATATCATGTCTGTTGTATGGGAGCCTTTTAATATTAATTTAATTTTTATTAAATGATTTCTTTTAAAAGTGAATATATAATTAAACTAGCTGCCCCGGCGAACTTCGTTTCGCCATAAGTTAAAAACTATCCTATCTCTCAAGTTGGATCGAACTGCACATGGTGTGCGAATTTTATTATAATCGGTTAAGTGGTTTAGGAGTCCAATGAGGACACACATTGTGACACGAGATTTATATATTAAGATATTCTGTAAATATTTCAAGTGTCTACCTGTTGCCGTTATCAATGTCGAGCAAAAACAAGCAAAAAAAACACGTTTGTTGTATGAGAGCCCCCTTAAATATTTATTTTATTCTATTGTTTAGTATTTGTATTGACTAGCTCCGTGGCGCAGCGGTCAACACGCCTGCCTGCGACACGGAGTGACCGGGTTCGATCCCCGGCCAGGTCAAGATGGAAAATGATCTTTTTCAGATTGGCCTGGGTCTTGGATGTGTATTTATATATGTATTTGTTATAAAATATAGTATCGTTGAGTTAGTATCCCATAACACAACTCTTGAACTTACTTTGGGGCTAGCTCAATCTGTGTGATTTGTCAGTATATATTTATTTATTATTTATTTATTTGTTCTTACAGCGGCAATAGAAATACATCAGCTGTGAAAATTTCAACTGTCTTATTATCACGGTTCATGAGATACAGCCTGGTGACAGACGGATGGACAGACAGACAGACAGACGGACAGGCAGACAGCGGAGCGACATTAATTAGGTCCCGTTTTTACTCTTTGGGTGCGGAACCCTAAAACGACGATTTCATAGGTAAAGACCCAAAATTAAACCAAGGAAAGGTAGATAGATAGGTACTGTTCCCGGAAGACCCTAACTAACGCGGTTAGTGGCTCATCATCATCATTTCGAGTAGGTATCACGGTCAGTCGACCATGCACACCCTGGTGTCAGAGTTCTTCGGAACCGTCTCTCGGCCTCTGACGTGGTTCCTTTAACGACTACCAGATGGCAGCCGGGACCACCGGCTTAACGTGCCTTCCGAAGCATGGAATCGTCTTTATTATCAGACAATCAGGTGATTCAAGCCTGCAATGTCCTAACCAAACTAGAAAAAACTAAACAAAGTATGCTTCCGGTGGGAATCGAACCCACGACCCCCGGGTCAACAGGCAAACGCCTTAGACCACGGAGGCAGTTGAAGCGGTTAGTGGCTACTAAACGATAAAGAGTGGTATTTCAACTCTAGGCCATGTATAATCTTAATAAATTAAGAAATAAAATATGGTGAAAAAATTTCATGCGGGCGGCACTTGAACTAGCGACCTAGGTCTATGTCCGAACTATGCTCTGCCATGTGAGCTACCGCACAATTCAATCTCGGCGCCGAATTTCTATACGTATTGAGGCTTACGTCACCTACACAACTACCCGAAATTTACAAGTGAGGTATTTGATTCAACTCATTTTACAATGAATTTGAATTTGAAACAAACAAACAAACAATTAAACAAACAAAAAAAAAACGTTTGATTGTTTGTTGATTGTTTAGTTTTTAAAATGTTTTCAATAAAACACTGTTGTTTTACTACTTTCTTTAGATATTGATAAACTAGTAGATATAGCCTGTTGTGACGTATGCATGTGAGACCTAGTCATCATCATCATCATCAGGTCTTTTTAGTCTCCACTGCAGGAGCATGACCCTCTCTGTACTACCAAAGCCATACTTGGCCAGAGCAGACAGAGCATTTGGCCTACACTCTCCTCGCTGGCCAGACGGGTTGGAGAGGTCTCATTGATGTTTATGACCTTTGTTTAGCTTATATTTCCTAAGTCGCCTCTTATTTATTTTATTTATTTATTTAAAAACTTTATTTTACTTAATGCTAATAGCATTCTCTACCAGCCAACCTTCGGGATAAATATAAATTGTTTGTGGTAGGCAAAATAATGTCACAGAAGTGTCTATTACATGAATACATAAGTACTTACAATATATACACACAATTATACACCTCTTACGACATCCACAGGAAGACTAGGAGTGGCCCTATTCTACTCTGCCGGAAACCACACGGCTATTTCTATGTTTCGTTCGGTGTCATTTCCTGCCCCCATGTCCTTCCCCGCAACTCCTTGAAAGGCCGGTAACGTTCCTATCACGTTCTGAGGATGCAGTTGTCCAAGGTCAGCGCTGATCGCTTACCATCAGCCGGTCTATTTGCTAACTCAGTGTACAACGTTTTGATAATCATTTCAAAGTACATTACGTTTTATATATCTTTAATAATAATAGTTACAGCCTCCGTGGTCCAGTGGTTAAGGCGTTTGCCTGTTGACCCGGGAGTCAACAAAGTATGCTTCCGGTGGGAATCGAACCCACGTTCGATTCCCACCGGAAGCATACTTTGTTTAGTTGCTTCCAGTTTGGTTAGGACATTGCAGGCTTGAATCACCTGATTGTCTGATAATAAAGTTGATTCCGTGCTTCGGAAGGCACGTTAAGCTGATGGTCCCGGCTGCTATCTGGTAGTCGTTAAAGGAACCACGACAGAGGCCGAGAGGCGATTCCGAAGAACTCTGACACCAGGGTGTGCATGGTTGATTGACCGTGACAACTACTCGAAATGATGATGATGAATAATAATAGTCAATCATAGGAAACTCACAACAAAACAAAACAAAACAAAGCAAAATTAGCGATATTGGCCGAAAAATAGCAAGACTTAAGTGGGAGTGGGCTGGTCATATAGCCAGAAAAACGGACTCGTGGTGTAGACGGTTGCTTGAGTGGAGACCATGGGACAAAAAGCGTCCAGTAGGAAGACCCCAAATGAGATGGAAAGATGACATCAGAAAGATAGCAGGCAGCAACTGGATTTTAACAAAAAAATGGCGAGAACTGAAGGAGGCCTACACCAAATATTTGGTTGATCAAGGCTGAAAAGAAAAGAAGAAGGAAACTCACAATGTATTTTGAAGTGACTATCAAAACGTTGGTCACTGAGTTAGAAAATAGGCTGGCTGGTCCTATATCATTAAAAAAAAACCTATAATCTAACTGAATTAAAATAGACGGATGGACATCAGAGGCATAGAAATAGAGTCCCGCTTCCACCCTCGGTTATAGAACCCTAAAAATTTGTCATCAGTTGTATTCCCAAACTAAAAGTTGTTCGCTTTGACGAGTACAAACTCCATTCGTTTTGATATAGGCATTTCAAATACCTGAGTTGGGGCTTCAAACTTTTATAAACTGGACTAGAAATTAAACTAAATGCTCATAATCACGCAAGTTAAGAGTTGTGAGGCGTGGCTCAGCTGGGATGGGTCAGGGACACATGAACATAATTATAAATTCTATCGATTTCTCTTTCGGGTTGATACAAATAATGTATCCTAATTTTGGTGCAATAAAAAATATTTCATTCATTCATTCATTCATTCATTCATACAAAGACGAATACAATAAGGTAAAAGTAAAAACTAGCTCTATGTACAGTCGGAGGCAGATAAACGTGATCCATTTACAATTTAAAATCTGTTGTTAGAGGGGTCAGTTTTATCTGCCCCCTACTGTACATCGTTTTTCGCCATGTTGGATTTAGAATGACGTCATACAGCTTACCATGCATAGCCATCCAAACTAAACAAGTATACAACATTTCAGATCAACCGGGGGAAGGTAGCTATAAAATTGAGTTGAAAGATTTGAACCCAACAAATATATAGTTATAGTTGATCTATTAAAACTGTAATTTGTAAAAGCTGTATTGTGAATAAAGCTGTATTATAATAATATATACATGCGTACATTGCAAGTTAGATAAAAGCTAATAAAAACTATATAAGTGGCTTGTCCACCCGTCTGATGGAGGCAACGGGGGACAGAATAAAAATGCTTCAAAAATAAAATAAAATAAATATTTTAAGGGAGCTTCTATACAATGTGATTTTGAACCCCCTAGCTATATTGAAATCTGGTAATCAGAATCCCTAATGGAACACAGAATTGCAAGAAAAGAAGGTTAAAAACGAACAGAAAAATTAGGTTTCCCATACAAAGTCGCCGATCAGCTGGACGAATTTCTATGAAAGGTTAAATATTTTTTTTCGTTTTTTACCTTTTTTTCTTACAATTCTGTGTTCCATTAGGGATTCTGATTCCCAGATTTTAATATAGCTAGGGGGTTCAAAATCACGCTTTATAACTTGATTTATTGCCGTTTTTATAGATAATGGTACGGATCCCTTCGTGCGCGAGGCCGACTCGCACTTGGCCGGTTTTTTTAAACCGTGGTATGACACTTCTAAAATAATACTAAATAATAAAATATTTAATCATTTAGAAAACTTTGCGTCACTAAAAATCTACATTGTCATTGTATCATCATCATCAACATCAGGTCCTTTTTAGTCTCCACTACAGGAGCACGACCCTCTCTGTACTACTAGGGCCATACTTGGCCAGAGCAGCCAGAGGACTTGGCCTACACTCTCCACGCTTGCCAGACGGGTTGGAGAGGTGTCTTAGATGTTTATAAGCTTTGTTTAGCTTGTATTTCCTAAGTCGCCTTCTACGACATGCACGGGAAGACTTGGAGTGTACCTATTCTACTCTGCCGGATACCACACGGCTATTGTCATTGTATAGGATAAACTTTTATGAAAATAATTATTTATTTAGGTGAGTTATATAGATATATTATAACCCAAAAACAAACCGGCCAAGGGCGAGTTGGACTTACGCATTAAGGGATCCGTACCATTATCAATTAAAACCGACAGACGGACACCCAAGCCATATTAATAGGGTCCCGTTTTTACCCTTTAAGTACGGAACCCTAAAAATCTAATGTTGCGACATTACTATGTGTTTACTAAAGGTTTTAAGTTACGAAGGGCAATGTGATCTTACCTTTTAAGCCACTTGTAAATTTACTTTTCCTTAAAAGTGTCTGTTTGTTTGTTTCATTCATCGTGGTTAAATCACGAGGCAATGTTGCATCATCATTCATCATTACCTTGCTTCGTTACATATCTTTAAGTCTAACATAAGTAGTCAATGTATGTTTATTTTAATCTATACTAATCTATATCTATACATATAATCTTTATCTATCTATACATATAATAAAACAGTAAAAATATTTTGTCTGTACATTTAGAATTTTTGACTGAAATGGATAGAGGGACACTTAAAAAGAATAATAGAAAGCAAAAAATTTTTTTTCGAATTTCTTGTCTGTCTGTCTGTCTGTATGTATGATCACGATTATCTCCGAAAATACTGAACCGATTTACTTCAAACTTTCACCAATTGCTTTGTTTTAACTCAGTTTAACATTTAAAGTTTGTTTCATCAAAATCGGTTAATTAAAAAAAAAATATCGACATTTGAATGAACTCAAGGCATGAGTTTGCCTACAAATATATAGCACTTAAATAAATAATAAGTGACATAGGAAAATTAAAATCCAAAGTCAATTCATCATCGTTATACGACATCATTATACCTATCCATACTATCTATACTAATCCATACTAATATTATAAATGCGAAATTAACTCTGTCTGTCTGTCTTCTTTTCACGCTTCAACCATTGAACTAATTTGGATGAAATTTGGCATGGGAGTAGTTTGAGACCCGGGGAAGGACATAGGGTACCTTTTATTTCGGGAAATTCGACTGTTCCTGAGGGATGGACACTAACGGGCAAACGGCAAACCTTATATATCAACGCAACCGAATCTGCTGCGCTTAGAAACTTGAAATTTGGTACAGGGGTTCTTTTAATGATGTGAGTGAGCGCTAAGAAAGGATTTTTAGAAATTTTACTTCTAAAGGGGTAACATTAATATGGAATTTTCTCATTTCTGGACTTAGAATTATAAATAATATCCATGCTTCCATACTAATACTAATATTATAAATGCGAAAGTAACTCTGTCTGTCGTCTTTTTACACTTCAACCATTGAATTGATTTGGATGAAATTTGGTATGGAGTTTGAGGCCCGGGGAAGGACCGAGGGATCGACACTAACGCGGGCGGAGCTGCGGGCAACAGCTAGTCTATACTAATATTATAAAGCTGAAGAGTTTGTTTGTTTGTTTGAACGCGCTAATCTCAGGAACTACTGATTCAAATTGGAAAATAATTTTTGTGTTGGATAGTCCATTTATTAAAGAAGGCTTTAGGCTATAAAACATAACGCTGCGACCAATAGGAGCAAAGCATCAATACAAAATGTTTTGAAAACGGGGGAAAATTATTCATCTATACTAAAAAATACTAATCAATCATAATAACAGAAATTGCCGCGGACGAAGTCGCGGGCAACAGCTAGTAATATTATAAAGCTGAAGAGTTTGTTTGTTTGAACGCGCTAATCTCAGAAACTACAGGTTCAAATTCGAAAATTCTTTTTGTGTTGGATAGTCCATTTATTGAGGAAGGCTTTACGCTATAAAACAACACGCGGCGACCGATAGGAGCGAAGCATCAATAAAAAATGTTTTGAAATCGGGGAAAAATTATTCGTCTATACTACTTAATCATATAATAATAACAGCCTCCGTGGTCCAGTGGTTAAGGCGTTTGCCTGTTGACCCGGGGGTCGTGGGTTCGATTCCCACCGGAAGCATACTTTGTTTAGTTGTTTCCAGTTTGGTTAGGACATTGCGGGCTTGAATCACCTGATTGTCTGATAATAAAGATGATTCCGTGCTTCGGAAGGCACGTTAAGCCGGTGGTCCCGGCTGCCATCTGGTAGTCGTTAAAGGAACCACGTCAGAGACCGAGAGGCGGTTCCGAAGAACTCTGACACCAGGGTGTGCATGGTCGATTGATCGTGACACCTACTCGAAATGATGATGAATCATAATAACAGAAATTGCCGCGGATGAAGTCGCGGGCAACAGCTAGTTTGTATATATTTTATATATTTAAGTATAAAATTCATCATCATCATCATCATCAGGTCTTTTTAGTCTCCACTACAGGAGCACGACCCTCTCTGTACTACTAGAGCCATACTTGGCCAGAGCAGCCAGAGGATTTGGTCTACACTCTCCACGCTCTGGCCAGGCGGGTTGGAGAGGACTCTCAGATGTTTATAAGCTTTGTTTAGCTTGTATTTCCTAAGTCGCCTTCTACGACATAAGTATAATATTATGTATAAATTATATAATTATGATTATTATTAGTTGAAATGTACACCCCGTTCCGTTATAGTTTTTTAGTTCTCTCCATCCATCGGTTGTCTGGCAGAGATTGCTCTTAGCAATAAGACCGCCCATTGTACATTGATTAATTGATATATTTTGTTATTTGCTACTTATGGTGTACAATAGAGTGTTCATTCATTCATAATTTCAGAGATCCTTAGTCGTTTCGTACCGCGAGCGATTCGAACCGTGGTACGCATCGTCCAAGAGCTCTTAAGGGTCCGTACTACCTCACACTGCTTTGCATGATTGACTGTTATATCAATAATAATTAAATACTCAAGTTGAAATAAAAATGCAGCAAAGTTCAGGACAAACTCTGGTAACTATATAACTCAAAAACACGATTGCGTTAAATTTTCTCGATAGAAAAAAATTGCAAAGTTGCCTCCAAATCGCGTCTTATTTACTCGGTATATAGTATTATTCACCAAATACATTAAAATTAACCTTGAAACTTTTGATTATTATTGCATTACAGATAAGGCAGCCATCATATGTTTTTTTTTTTTGAATAACCCTTGAATATTCCTAAATAACGAAAATATCCAAAGTAGCCAACGCGTTTAGACCATCCGCGTTTGTATCGCCACGCCGCCTGGCATATGGCGGGCTCTTAAGGCATAGAGCAAGCATAGAATTTGTTGTATTTGGGAAGGGAATGAAGGTATTGGGATACTACTCACTCGGATGAATTGGGAAGAAGTATAGTGGCTCGGGAAGCCGGGCGTATATACCCGATGCCGTACCTGCAACCGCCGGAAAGGCAGTTAAGGATGACACCCCTGACTAACGTTGCCGTCTGTCCGGATAAAGCCAAATAGTTTAAGGCTTTTTATTGACCGAGCGAGCGAAGCGAGCGAAGCGTCTCAGTTTTGACAGACCGAAAATTCTTTTGTCCATCTGTTCTCGCCTACAGGTCGCATTTCTCAACCGATTCTCATGAAATTTTGTGAGCAGGTTCGGTAATTATATAGAATTTTCTAGACGAGCCAATTTCTCGAAATTTTTAAAAATGGCCGACATATGTGGTTCCGAAACTTAAAAAACTCATAGCACAGCTATTTGAAAAAGAATTCAAAATTGTCATGAGACTTTTTTGTTATTCTTATTACGACGCAACTTTTTTGTCTGAACAACTTTTTTATATGATTAACTTGAACGTGTTTATAGTCGGCAATTTGCCCAAAAGTTGTCTGAAATCGATTTTCTGTATATTTTTATGTATTAGTGCATTCAGTATGATGTCGTAAATACAAATCTATGGTATGGCAAGGTATGAAAATGGTGCGTAGTAGCTGTGACGTCGTAACTGAAGAAAATCATCCTTTAGTCAATTAGCATAACAGCAACAGATATATTTTAGAGCACTGGAGGGCAAATGTGGATGTTGGTTGTAAGGGCTCGCGAGGTCTACTGTTCTCACAGAACCACTAGCTTATTTATTTATTGAAATTACACACAGATTTACAGTTAAAAAGCCAAAATACCTGCATGTTAAATAATATTTGACATGACCTTGTCCGGCAAACCTTTATTGCGTCGGGCCCGTCCGGCTTTTGCCAAAGTCGGAAGCATTTCAAAGCTGGGTTAAGATAGGAATTTGTTGGATTTGGCAAGGGAATGAATGTGTCGGAGAGAAATTGAGTTCCCAGCATTGGTCCCATAGGAAAAGTTGTTCATTTTGACAGGATGAGTCACCCCTTCACGGGAATGTCTTAGGTTGTGTAACACGCTGTAAAGTACGTATGCCCATGGCGTGGGTATACCGAAGGCTATTTGTAGGAATATTCTAGATCTACATAAATATACATGGTGGAATTTTTATCGTTTTGGACCCTTAAAGCGCTGACTCCGACCATGATAATGAACAACTTTTCCTATGGGATCAAAGCTGGGAACTCAAAAAAAAAATCGACATGCCCATACAAACTGGCCGGTAGGCGGAACTCTTTTGTATGGAATGACGATTTTTTTGCGTTCCCAGCATTGTTCCCATAGGAAAAGTTGTTCATATAGATGGTGTGAGTCACCCCTTTAAGGGTCCAAAACGATCAAAATTTCACCATGTATATAACTCAAAACTTATAAACATCTAAGACACCTCTCCAACCCGTCTGGCCAGCGTGGAGAGTGTAGGCCAAGTCCTCTGGCTGCTCTGGCAAAGTATGGCCCTAGTAGTACAGAGAGGGTCGTGCTCCTGTAGTGGAGACTAAAAAGGACCTGATGATGATGATGATATAACTCAAAGGTGACTGACTGACATAGTTGATCTATCAACGCACAGCCCAAACCACTGGACGGATTGGGCTGAAATTTGGCATGCAGGTAGATGTTATGACGTAGGCATCCGCTTAGAAAGGATTTTGATCAATTGACCCCAAGGGGATAAAATACGAGATGAAAGTTTGTATGAAACTTTGCCAATTTTACACCGATCGGCCGAAGCCGCGAGCAAAAGCTAGTAGACTTATAAACACGGCATACCTTACTGTAACACGAGTTAAGTAGGTACAGATAACAAACAAACATACATAAAATATGTCGTGTCGGAAGCTCATATTATTAACAAAATTATAAAATGTGATATTGCGATTTGCGTGACATCAAGACCTTGATTTACATTAGTGACATTCAACTAACTAAACACGCTATGACAAAAAGATAGTGCCTTGGTTTTTTTTATGATATAGGACGGCAAACGAGCAAGCGAGTCACCTCATGGTAAGTGATCACCGCTGCCCATGGACAACTGCAACATCAGGGTGTGACAGGTGCGTTGCCGGACTTCAAGGAATTGGGGGAAGGAAATGGGGATGGAAGGGTAAAGGATGGGCCTCCGGCTCTCTCACTCACCGAACAAAGCATAGAAGTGGTAAAGCTTCTACTCAGACGTCGATTTTCTGTAAGAGTGTGGTACTTCCCCGGACAAGCCGGTCCATTCATGCTACTAGCAATTCATTTTGCCGGTAGCGTGGCTCTAGCACGACTAAAATTGACTTGTATATCATTACTAGCGGCCTGCCTCGGCTTCGCATTGGCGATAAAGGTCATCATCATCATCATCAGGTCTTTAGTGTCTCCACTGCAGGAGCATGACCCTCTCTGTACTACCGGAGCCATACTTGGCCAGAGCAGACAGAGGATTTGGCCTACACTCTCCTCGCTGGCCAGACGGGTTGGAGAGGTCTCATTGATGTTTATGAGCTTTGTTTAGCTTGTATTTCCTAAGTCGCCTCTTACGACCTCGTTGGGAAGACGTGGAGTGTTTTGTTACTCGTTCACTCGAAAAATGTTGAATGGATTTTGATGACATTTGGTGTGTAATACTACAACTTATACATTAGAATATCACATTTAAATTACGCGGACAAATCCTTGGGAATACGAAAAACTTCGCGCGCCATCAGGCTGCGCAAAATCATTAGGCGATTATGTAAAAAGATTAAAAGTTTTTATATTTACATATTTATAAAATAAAATAAGAAAGGGGACCTCCGAAATGTACCTACATATAAAATTGTCATGTGAGAATTATTGTTTTAGACGTAACATTTACAAACTTTTCGAAGGAAAATATATAGTATATAAATTTCATTTAAGTAAATCGTTTTCAAATTCCAACAAGGGTGATCTTGTGCAAGGATCGACCGAAATTATACAAATACTTTTGATGTATTTAATTTATTTATTATAAATCTATGTAAGTTAACATTGGCTATGATATAAAAACTAAAACACCATAACTTAATCTAAAAACTTATTATAAAATAAAACTAAAACTAACTCTAAATATCTAAAAAATTGGGCAATCCGGCATTGTCCCGAGGATGCTGGCAGCATTTCCTCGCTGAATCGCAACGCTAATGCCCTGTGCGAGGAAACTGCCAGCTCTTCGGTCTCGAAGCCTTACCCAACTCTTTTATGTATATTCTTTATGTATTTAATGCATTGAATTAGAAAAACTATGGAAGCGTAACTCTCATACAACTAACGATTCATTAACAGTCCCATTTACGCAAACAAACTTAAATCACAACGAAAAACTTACGCACTCATAGACGAAGATAGTTTGCGATTGGCCGCGTGACCGCATCAAGGTCACGGGGCGGTGCCAAAATTTCTAATGAACGCTATGGTGTCAACATAGCGGAAGTAGGTAGACATCGCTCGCGACAGCAGCTTGCCTCGCTCGCTATGATAAGTTACTCCAGTGTCACTTTCCGTCTTTCCTTGCGTTTCCTGCACCACTTTACTACACAAGAAGTCATTTTTATCTTAATTCGTTAAGATTTCGCCGATATTCACAAAAAATATGTCGTTAAATGCTTTTATCGACGCGTCCTTCCGTCACGGAGCGCGTGGCAGACTAGTTCGCGAATAGATATACCTTTTAAGCCCCGCCCGCTTTGATATACTTTGCGTGGTGTCAGTTTTTGAGCGCAATGCTGCTTCCATAGTTTTTCTAATTCAATGATTTAATCAATTCAGCGCATAGTACTAGTGATTTGAAAACACGTCAATTTACACAATTTCGTGCAGTACAATCCTAACAATACTATAATTTATTACTACATTGTTTAACAACATACATATATAAGTAAGTTATATTCCTGCCTAGTGATAACTTGAAATAATCGTAGGTAAATTATGTACTAAGCATTATTTATCAAGATATATTAGCTACATTGTAGAGACCTTGATTTGAAATATGGAAAATTTAGCTCTTTTATTACATTGTATCATCTACTAGCTGTTGCCCGCGGCTTCGCCCGCGTTAGTGTCGATCCCTCGGGAACAGTTGAATTTCCCGGAATGAAAGGTACCCTGTCCTTCCCCGGGCCTGAAACCCATCCATACCAAATTTCATCCAAATTGGTTTAATGGTTGAAGCGTAAAAAGAAGACAGCCAGATAGACAGAGTTACTTTCGCATCTATAGATAATACTAGCTTTTGCCCGTGGCTCCGCCCACGTCAATGTCGATGCCTCGGAAACAGTACTTTTTCCCGGGATAAAATGTACCCTTTGTCCTTCTCCGTATCCCAGATAACGTGTATGCAAAATTTCATAATGTACGGTTCAGTAGTTACGACGTGAAAGCGTAACAAACAAACTCACTTTCGTATATAAAATACTAGCTTTCGCCCGCGGCTCCGCCCGCGTCAATGTCGATCCCTCGGGAATAGTACTTATTCCCGGGATAAAAAGCCTAGTCTATGTCCTTCTCAGTACTCCAGAGAACTTGTATGCAAAATTTCATGATGATAGGTTCAGTAGTTACGGCGTGAAAGTGTCACAAACAAACTCACTTTCGCATATAAAATACTAGTTTTCGCCCGCGGCTTCGCCCGCATCAATGTCGATCCCTCGGGAATAGTACTTTGTCCCGGGATAAAAGGTAGCCTATGGAAGCGTAACTCTCATACAACTAACGATTCATTATCAGTCCCATTTACGCAAACAAACTTAAATCACAAATAAAAACTTACGCAGTCATAGACGAAGATAGTTTACGATTGGCCGCGTTACGGTCACGAGGCGGTGATAAAATTTCTAATGAACGCTATGGTGTCAACATAGCGGAAGTAGGTAGACATCGCTCGCGACAGCAGCTCGTCTCGCTCGCTATGATAAGTTACTCCAGTGTCACTTTCCGTCTTTCCTTGCGTTTCCTGCACCACTTTACTACACAAGAAGTCATTTTTATCTCAATTCGTTAAGATTACGCCAGTATTCACAAAAATATGTCGTTAAATGCTTTTATCGACGCGTCCTTCCGTCACGGAGCACGTGGCAGACTAGTTCGCGAAAAGATATACTTTTTAAGCCCCGCCCGCTTTGATATACTTTGCGTGGTGTCAGTTTTTGAGCGCAATGCTGCTTCTATAGTTTTTTTAATTCAATGCTTAGAAGTAAGAGTTTTTCAGACAGATGGACAACAAAATGACCCTATAAAGGTTCCGTTTGTCCCTTTTAAGGTACGGAACCATAAAAACGCAATTTGCCGGTAGCGTGGCTCTACCTCAACTTAAATTATATTTAACACTCATTGTCTCACAAGGTGACAGGAAAACGATCCATTTATGGTAATATGTACTACATTGAGACCAAATGACAATTGTCAATGATACTATAAGGCTATTGTTATAACACGTGCCATGAATTATACATGTAGATATGTTATATCTCAAGTGTATAACGATTATGAAATGAAATGAAATGGAAATTTTATTCAAATTTGGATATCATGTATCTCTTTTTGAACGTCATATTATTATCCTTACTAATATTATAAATGCGAAAGTGAGTTTGTTTGTTTGTTGCTTTCACGCCGTAACTACTGAACCGATCATCATGAAATTTTGCATACAAGTTCTCTGGAGTACGGAGAAGGACATAGGCTACCTTTTATACCGGGAAAAAGTACTATTCCCGAGGGATCGACATGAACGCGGGCGGATCCGCAGGCGAAAGCTAGTTTTTAATATTTGCAAAATCGATAAGCTACTAGCGTTTCGGAACGACCACTGCTCCAGTATACCAGTCCGGCTAGTATTAATAAATACTAGCCGTCGCCTGCGGCTCTGTTCAGCTTAATGTCGATACTGCGGAAACATGCAAAATTTGCAAAATTGCACATGCAAAATTTCATGATTATCAGTTTAGTAGTTAAAGCGTGAAGGCGTAACAAACAAACAAACTCACTTTCGCATTTATTATATTAGTAAGAATGAATTTGAAAATTAATATACTCCTTAGTTATGTATTTAAACGGGACTTAGCACGAACCTTTTTATGATTTGTTTCTATTGACGTTTCAATGGAGTTACATCCATCGTGGTCGTAACGAGACTGACCATTGTCTTGTGTTTAAAGCGTGAAAAATTAAGACGTCACTGCTCGAAATTGTGGAAATTGACGTGTTTTCAAATCACTAGTACTATGCCCTGAATTAATTAAATACATCATAAGTATTTGTATAATAAAAGTCGATCATTGCACACCTTGTTGGAATTTGAAACAGATACAATTGAAAATTGAAAACTATATATATATGATTATAACATATTATGTTATAATATCTAAAATCATTTTTCTTCGAAAAGTTTGTAAATGCGTCTTAAACAATAATTCTTACATGACAATATTTATATTTACATCTCGGAGGACACACCTTTCTTATTTTTTTTTTATAAAAATATCATCATAATCATCATCATCGACAGTCTCTGTACTACTAGGGCCATACTTGGCCAGATCAGCCAGAGGACTTGGCCTACACAAAAATTTTATTAATATTTTTTTATAAGATATAAATATGAAAATATTAAGACTTCATTTTTTTACATAATCGCCTAGCCTAATGGTTTTGCGCAGCCTAATGGCTTGCGCAGTCGCGACGTTTTTCGTCCGCTTGAAAAGAATAATAAACTCTTTTTTAGGCAGTGAGATTTCAATATAGCTAGGAGGTTCAAAATCACGAGGTATTTATGTACAGACACACGTTACAAAGATAGAAGAAAGATTGACAACGGGAGTTCTTGGCGGGAATTTCGGCGGACTGCACGGCTTGTGTTTTGGATTGTTTCATAAATTGTTTCTAGTGGACTTTATGATGTGGAATTGGTGTAATTTGGTGATATAAACGCCAGTGACGTGCGGACTGCACATACAAACAGTTAGACTCTGTCTACCCTAAACTCACTTAGCATATTTATTTAAATTATTTTTCTCAAACAAAAAGAATTAGATCGATGCCCATAAAAAATCACAAGCAAAATGCTTCATAAAGAAATAGAAAATTTAGTATCTATTAAGGTACGAGTCGTAATTTATTGGGTAAGTTTTTAATTAAGTATGTTTTTGTCTACCTTCCGAAAAATGTGTCTGCACGTCGCTGAAAATGCCCATGTTTATGAACAATTGTGGTGGAATAACTAAAATAAACTGTCACAGTGCGGCTGTAGTGAGATTTACTTAGCGGGCTGGTGGCTAACCGCCTCGCCTCGTTGCGTCGTCTGTGATCAAGCCAGTGGATTCGTGGGAATTGTCGCCAGGGGCTCCGTAGAACCAACGAAATGAACTACACCATCGTTTCATTGATAACAAGACTTAGAAAAAGTGCGGGAAAACTCATTTATACTTGATACTGGCTAAATACGTAACGTGTGAAAGCCATAAATAAAATAAAAAAAGATTGACAACAATGTTGCCGCAGTATAAAATATTTTGAATTTTATAAAATAAATAAAATTAATGGCATTACAAATGCCATTATGGTCGCAGGTTCAAATCCCGTCCACTTGCAATTTTTTCACCATATTTTATTTCTTAATTCAATAAGAATAATTATCAAAATAGCATTGTGAATTTACATGTCTTTGTCAATTCTTAAACATGAAACGGTCATAATGATGATTACAATAATTTTCCATCTTGACCTGATCGCGGATCGAACGCAGAACGCTGCGTTTCATAGGCACTTGTGGTACTGGTAACCACTGAGCATATGAATATATTTATACGTTCGTAGTAACCTGGAGTACTGTTCTATAATCTGGGATCCCTATGAAAGTACCTATGCACTTATGGTGGAAAAAATTCAGCGAAGATTTGCAAGATGGCTCTACAGAAGAAAATACGGGTACTATCCGTACCTCTTTCCATCTATGTTTGTCTCGGGGATGGTAGAGCTCAATACATTAATCTTTCGAAGAAAACTGCAACTCCTTGTCCACTATTACCTATTACTAAATAATAAAATAAGTAACGAGTGTGCACTCGGACAATTGGGGCTTCGAGTTCCCATGCAATGGCACCAGAGAGGTGGCGCAGTAGCGGAGCCACGAAGACGACCCCGCCATTTTACTCCGGGTATTGTTCGCACGGTGTACGCGAAAAATGCTCCTACGGCCAGAGCCCTGCAGCTACTTGGTGACATGCTCGTTCAGTGCAATGACTTAGATCTGTTTTATGATCCACTACATGTATTTATTTGTAATGTCCTAGCATATTTGAATTTTTGTAATTTTATTATTTAATTATTTGATATGTCTTTTTATATTTTATTGCTCATCTTTGCTTAAAAATTTATTTGATTTCATATTATTATTGTATTTTACTTTGACATCTAATTTCTAATTTTATTACTATATTGACTAGCATGCAGATGTATTGGTGTTATGACTGTAAATCTGTATGTGTTGATAATAAATAAATAAATAAATATTAAAACTAATAAATTAAAATCATTCTTAGATGTGGGGCTAAAATTCAGGATTATCTTATCTCTACGGGCAAAATTCAAATTTCACATATCTGACACGAGTGGAAAATACATTCCACAGATAACATACATATATTTTTTCTTTTCCAATAGACGAAAGTACCATAGATAAAAGAGCAGACATCAAAATCACTGCCAACGTCAGTGAAAAAATCCGCGTAAATTGAACAAAAATAAATTCTAAGTAACAGTAAATTATGTGAAAATTATAAGTGTTTATAAATATATGGGTATAGACAAAATTAATATAAAAGTGAATTTACTTATAAAAGTGTATATAAACAGATAAAACATAGTATATAAATAAAATGCATAAATTTATTACCAGTGTAAAAAAACTGAGTGGTGTGTCCAGGAAGGAATCCCCTGGCCTTACAAGGAGTGACTATTCGCTGGTGTCATGCAGCGAATTGACAACTGGGCAACTTTGGCTGAGCTTGCCAGAAGAGGTCAAGGGTGATCCTGCGTTTGAAGCGTTGAGGCAACTCTATGAAAGCGAACGAAGTAAGTAATAATACATTATTATTATTATTTATCTTCCATGCTGGTCTGTGAGAAAAGAAATAAGCGGCCAAGTGCGAGTCGGACTCGCGCACTAGGGTTCCGTACCGTTATATGTAATAAAATTAAATTTTTTTTTATTATTTGATGTAACTAAAAATATGCTTTTCCCTTTAAATTTTTCCTTTAACTGTGCTATTAGACGTTGCTTCGTATTAAATTTCAAGATTTTGAGTACACAGGAAGTACCCTATAGGTTTTGATTCACTTGCGAATGTCGAAAATTTGCGGCACAAATGGCTGTATCTTTTGATTGCGTTGGCTTAGGAGTTTGATTTTTTTCACAGCTCCAAGGGACAATTAGACCTAAGTATTTGATATAAATTTCAGCTTTGTTACCTCCACACTATTACCTATGAGAAAAAGGGCCTTGACAGACAGACTGGACAACAAAGTGATCCTTATAGGTTCCATTTTTTCCTATCGAGCGAATATCTGACGAAATATTTTAGTAGGCGGATGTGGCACCCCATCACTATTTTGATTCTGTTTTCCACCTTTATGCCTACCAACACGCTAAACGTGGCCTTTCGGTCTTATGACTTTAGGCTCTGTCTACCCCGTAAGGGTTAAAGAAGTGATTATATGTATGTATGCAAAGTGCGAGTCGAACTCGCGCACGAACTGTTCCGTACCGTTATCTATAAAAACGGCAAAAACAATCATGTTTGTTGTATGGGAGCCCCTTTAATATTAATTTTATTTTTATTTAACTATTTATTTTCAAAGTGAATATATAACTTAAGTTCTGTTAATATTTCAAGCGTCTACCTGTTGCCGTTATCAATATCGAGCAAAAACAAGCATAAAAAAAGTTTGTTGTATAGGAGCCCCCTTAAATATTAAACTGTCTAACTATCACGGTTCATAAGATATAGCATGGTGACTGACGGACAGACAGAAAGACGGACAGCGGAGCGATATTATGAACGCGGGTCCCGTTTTTACCCTTTGGGTACGGAACCCTAAAAACAGATTAACGGTAAAACTTATGCGGTAGTAAAAAGATTTAAATAGGTAAAAATGGAGGAAATAAATAAATATACAACGTGATTTTGAACCCTTTCCCAGATTCCCAGATTTCAATATAGCTAGGGGGTTCAAAATCACGCTGTATATAATATACATATATATTTATTTCATTATTTCCTATAATGGAGGACAATTAACACAGTAGATTTAATATAATTCATATCATTGGCATGAAGTGTGTGTTTGTTTATACGCAATTGGGTATGCTCCAAGTCGATCTATTTTTGTTTACTTAACCGACTTTTAAAGATGAATATTGATTCAGTACGTGCTGATTTGAAGCGGCTTATAACATACATAGTTACACGTCTTTTTCCCTTGCGGGGTAGACTGAGCCTATAAAGTCTATGAGACCTTATGGCAGCATTAGCATGTTGGAGGGCATGTAGATGGAAAACGAAATCAAAATAGTGATGGGTTGCTAGCCGCATCGCCTATCGACTTTTACGATCTGCACGGGAAGAGAAGCTACCACATTCTACGTTTTTTCTTTTCTCCCAGACCAGCATGGAAGCTTATAACATGACGTAAGATTATTAGCACAAACTGAATATCTTTGATTATGACGAAAATACTAATCTTTAAAATACCAGTCTTGGATGTGTATCTATACAGGGTAAGTGGTATCTAACGCATAACCTCCTAAATACGACTTAGGTACCTCAAGATTTTACGTTTGCTATATGACTTTGTGTAATTCGATGTTTGCTTTTTTCATACAAAAAAAGTAAAATGCAATTTTGCAATTCTACCCGTCTTAACTCTATGGCACTCAGCGCAACGAGGTAATA